>CM042142.1:51159610-51164610 GCA_023376005.1 Doryteuthis pealeii
CACAAGAGAAGATAAATCCCGGAACACTAGACCCCTTCCAGCCCAACCTTCCTACGCCATAATAGATAAAAAGGGGGTGCTTGCCATAAGGGCAATGGGGTTGGGCCAATTTATAACGATACTAGGCTGACGTGACAGCCGATTGATTAGAGGGGTTTTCCGACCTACCAACTACCTAAGTAAGGCCCAAAGTAGAATGTTGCCTGTCATGTCTGGACCTTCTAATTAAAAAAAAATAAATTGTAAACTAAATAGTGACGCGTGATACAGTCATAGTTAGAACACTGGCAACAGTTCGGAAAATCAGAACCTGGTCTTGAATTAACAAAAAGTAGAGTCTTTGTGATTTTGAGTTCCAAGCGAAAAGCCAAGAATAAATAGCTGAAGAAGGTGAAAACTATAACTACGGGGTGATCGTCAAAAAAGTAAATCTTTCTTCTCTTCTATTTCGTGTGAAGTTCTATTAAAAAACACGTCACTTTGACGGCATCATAGGACACCATTTTTTTCCAAACATTTTGGCTTACAAAAATTGGCCCGCGTCTTATACACTCGTGGGTGAGTAGGAAGTGCGTGGTGTAATGGTTAAAGTATAGGAAATGGACTCGTCAGCTCCGAGTTCAAATCCTGGGCGTGGTAATTGCATTTCACTTGCGCTAATACCCTGGGAAAAGGTATGAATTCTACTCTCCCCAGCTTGGGTAAATAGTAGGACAGACTGGCTCTTAACCTTGGTCTAGCAAACCGGTTAGAAGAAGGAAAACTCTGAATTCATAACCTGTTACAACTCCGCTTAAGAATTTGACCTTATTCGTCACATCCTGCTGTGCGTTAGGGTCGGTAAATATATATACATCGTAAGGTGAGGTTCGAAGCTTTTAATAATTATCAAATTTTTATTAATTAATATTATGTCCTGCTGATGGAGATGTCTTGTGTATGATTATTGCTTTGCCTGTAACTGCTAAATTGCTTTTACAACAGCTATGTTCTGCTTGTGTAATCACAGCTAGACTGTTTCCCACAATATATTGCTTCAATACACTAACAACGTTTTTTCCTTAATCTGACCTGCTGAATGGGGGGCGTCTCTATATGCCAAGTGCGTCTTATAGCCGTCAAAATGCGGTAACCTGAAATTTTCCCAGTTATAATTGATTCAATCATTTATTCTGAAAATCATTTGTTTCTTACTTAAATGTTTTTTTTTTAGACTCAATAAGAAAATTCAAAATGCTGCCCCCTTAGAGTTACGTCAAAAACAAAGAGCAGTGTTTTGATTTTTTTTTTTTTTTTGCTGTGGGGTGAAACCTTGTGACAATTCATCAACGATTACAAAATGTCTTTGAGGACAAAACTTAGAGATCAAATCAAATGTATGCAGGGGGGCCGTGTGTAAAAGATGAAAAGGTAAAAGTTAATGGTGATGAAAGCAGTGAAATCAGTGGATGGTCCAGAAGCAGCTGATAAGATATTTCTCCAACATGGTGTCACATGAAAAAATATCACGGTCTGAAGTGATTAAAAATTTCAAATGTCAAGCCCTGAAATTTGCCAAAAAAAAAAAAAAATCGAAAATACACACTTTGCATTTCAGGCATTTTTGTTCGTTTGTGTTATCAAACTACCATGTAAATCTGCCGATGACAGTCCCAAGCACGGAAGTGAGAGACGGAAGATTTACTGAGGTGGCTGAGGCATAGAAATTCTCATCCCACAACCTCCACACACTCCAAAAAACAACACAAAACAAAACACATAAAAAATGATAAAAACTAGAATTCTAACCACCAAACAAACTCCTCCCTAATAGAAATGGCAACAGGATATCAACAAGCAGCTCAGGCATGACTTCCGGTCGATGGCCAGTATACCGGATGTGGGAGTAAAATGCTAAAGAAGAAACACATACGCACACACACATACACACATATACACTCACATACACACATACATACACACACGTGTGCACTTTAGTATTTCTAGTTGAACAGTATAAACTGTACTATTCATTACAAACTCACGGGAGAAACTTTAGAGAAAGATTACGCACGAAGACTTATATTACACACACACACACACACACAACACAACACACACACACTATATATATATATATATATATATAGAATTAAGGACAATGACTGGAAGATTTGTGTGGAGAAAGTCAATGGGACCGTGCCGACAAGCACCACCTGCATATATAAATCTCTCTCTCTTTCTTTCTCTCTCTCTTCTACCGGTCCACAGAACCATCCTCACCCCATCCCACCACCCCTTAAACACTCCACATAACCCCACACAGACAACAAAAAAAAAGCGCTCCCCACCACAACCTGTCGCGCATCCCACGCAACACGACCAATCATATCTTTAGGTTCGGCATAATCGCGCCCAACCATCTTCCACGAGCTCCCATTCCACACACTCTCCCCCTGCCCGACAGTCGTCGTTCCACCATCTATGCGGGCAGCGATCCGGCTCACAGCGGCCACCTTACGCTCCTGATAATTCACTAGTCCCACCGGAGCCCTGCTCCAACCGTAGACCCTTACCGGAAACGCCTTTCGCGCCTTAGGCGCTACTGCTCCAATAAGCATTATGAAACCCGCTATACTTTCACCAACTCAGCAGCCCATTGTGTGTCATATTAAAGCTCCTCGATCAGCCCTTGTAACGAAGAAGCCGTACTTATTTCGTCGAATTCTCTGACGCCGCCCTGCTCCGTGCTCTGTTTTCCTAATGTGGCTCCTGGACGAAAGAATCTTTTCCTTTCTCTCTCTCTCTCACTTTCCTCTTTGTCTGTCTGTCTGTCTGTCTCTCTCTCTCTTCTCTCTATATATATATTAAATGGAGAGAGAGAGAGATTCTTCCCTTGTATTCTGGAAAAATTACGTTCCATTCAATAATATTCTTCAGATACAAGGTGTGTCAAAAAAAGTACCCAAGTTTAAAGCCTGGTATTTACTCAAATAGAAATGATGAATGAATAGAACGTAATTCATAAAAAAAATCAGAATACAAGGTGTATGCAAAAAAGTAAAAAAATCTCGATACTTTTTTTTGACAACTCATTGTATTAGACTTTTGGATGCAACACATAATGCAGAATGTTAGTAATGCTGCAAACTAAATCCTGTTTGATGTGGAGTTTAAATCTGTTAAGAATGTCAAGAACTTCGAGATGTAGAACACAAAAATAAAATCAAAGGTCTAAAAAGATGTCAGCATTTGATGAATAGATTCACAAATTGGCTTCGTCGAGAGACCAAAGAAATCAAAGCATACAACTTGCTTAAGTATCCGTCAAATTCAGTTCGTCGTAAAGTAGATTCCTTTACAATTCGAAGGTGTCCTGATTTGAAATGGTCCTCAAAGAAAAATAAAGCCTAAGAAACCGCGTTTCTAAGGAAGAAAAAGCTGAAATAGGCAAAGGCTTTCAAAAGATGGAACTTTGAAGTTGACAAAATTAAATTCGAACACTAGAGACCTCAGAATGTCGCGCGAGTATATGAAAAGGCTGGTTGGCTGGTTGGTTGGTTTTACGGCCATGTCAACCCTTCGAAGACAGTTTGTTTTTATTCATTCCTGATATGTCTACACTTAAGAACTAGTGTTACATAATTTTGGGTAGCATAAATTTGTTGACAAGACCCTGTAGTTAGTTTGAAATAGATTCGTTGGAGCTTAAAAGCGTAGGCGAGTAGATTTCCGTTGGATGACCTCAACTGACTCCTAGAGAGGCGCGAATCTCGCGCGTCATGAGATAAAACGTAACCAGTTAGAAATTCAAGTTTCAACCTGAGAATTGACCGCAAAGTAGACGTGCCACTGCGGAGGTTGATTCTCCCGCGCGGCGAAAAAGAATGGGTTAAATAAATCTTGATCAATAAATAAGTCTTGTGAGTTAATTAATTGTATGACTAAAAGTTAGCCCTTAGAAGAAGCCCCTTGTAGAAGATAGAAGACGAAAGATGATGACCAGCCAAAGAAGAAGAAGCAAGAAGAAATAAAAGAACAAGTAAGTTCTAAAATCTCTCTCTCTCTCTTCTCTCTTCTCTCTCTTCTCTTCTCTCTTCTCACTCTCTTTTCACCCAAGTCTCCTCTCTCGATTGTATACCCGATGTTGGCTATACAACACTAGTTCTTTGTTCAACAAATTTTATCAGATTTTTGCTGAATATAGCTCATTTTCATTCTTGCACAGTTTGCAGTTTATATAGCTTGGGATTTTTTTCACAATCTCCCATTTTTTAATGTTTTCTTTTTTACGCCATTACGTCTTTTATATGCCATACATGTTTTGATGCAGTAGTACTGTAGGAACATTCGGCATTGTTGAGGCGGTGGTGAATATATATATATATATATATATATATACTATATATATATATATATATATAATATATATATATATTAACTCTCTCGGATTCTCGGCGCATGAGGGTTCATACATACAATGAACACCCACACTGTGATTTGTTTATAGTGGTGAAGGCTTGTGTTTGGACCATCCACACTTTTTGGCACAGTCGATAGGAAAGAGTTGGTGCATTAAGGGTTGCCACAACCCAATCAACGACCGACCTAGAATTTGAATTCAGAGTTATCCTCTCCTAGACTGGTTACCTACCCAAGGCTGAAGAGCCCAGTTTGCCTACTATTTAACCCATAGCTGAGGGAGAATATATGGATTCATACCTTTCCCAAGGGTATTAGCGCTATGTGAAATGCCAACAGCTTCGTCTATATATTATATATATATATATATATATATATATATATGTGTGTTGTGCGCGCGCGGGTGTGTGTGAGAGACCAGGGACAGAGAGACAGAGGGGAGGGGAGAGATTTGGTGTGTCAAAAGATAAACAATTTTTTAAGAGGAGAACATTTTAACTTTGCCTACCTACCTTTCCCCAACAGCTGTACAAAATTTTCTTATTATTTTTAAAACATATATGTAGGATATTTCAAAAGTTCACTAGAACTCATTCTAT
>CM042142.1:51174610-51194610 GCA_023376005.1 Doryteuthis pealeii
AAAATAAGGAATGAAAGAACAAAACTCAGACAAAAATGTGTAGTATATTTCGCTAGAATGTTAAATTCCGCTTCCTCAAGCCTTTCAATGTTGGGGAAGCGGAATTTAACATTCCAGCGAAATATACTACACATTTTTGTCTGGGTTTTGTTCTTTCATTCCTTATTTTACCTCATATATATATATATATATATATATATATATATATATATGAACAGCATGGGTATGAGTACGTAGATGCGTGCCGGCAAGCCGGGTAGACGTGACTCCGTGAGGTAACCGTGTCCTCTGTTATGTTGCGAATGCGCTACACGACACATCAGGTTATAGTAGTAGCGCATTTATCACTGACAAGTTGATTTGGCGAGTTTCGTGTGTGACGTGGCCGGTGGCCTAGAGGTAGAATCTGGCTCAGCGTTCTGGGTTCTCCGGTTCGATCTCTGTCCGGGGGGGGGGTCGTAGGTATACACTGCTGATGACCTAATTAGGTCGAAACGCTGTACAGTGTTCCACACGTCGCACACGGTATTCGCCCAGTTTATATATATATATATATATATATATATATATATATATATATATATATATAATATATGATGATCGTCATTGCATTTGCAGGTGATATCTCATACAATATATATCAGTTATTATGGGACAAATTTATGATAATCAATAAATGTATACTGCTTTATTTAATTTTATAGCAGACTACCGAGAGACCTGTTTGATGCGGGAAGGAGCATTTGTTTTGGCGACACAGTTTCATGCAGAACCTGGTGCTGAGCAAAAATGAATAGGCAGATACAGGATATATATATATATATATATATATATATATATATATGTACATAAACCCTATCCCATGACCGTCAGTACACTTGCATATAGTATTTCATATATTCAGTGTATCAGTTATTATGGGACAGAGCAATAATTATTATAATCAATGTAATGTCTGCTGCCATCACACAGGGAGAGATCATGAAAATCTTTAAATAAATGGGAAACGTGCAAAGGCACTAAAATCGAGATTGGATGGAAGACAGAGATATAAGATAGGATTAAGAAGACTGTCCAGACATTGGCGGTGCATGGGGGTCTGCACAGACACTGAGAAAAAAGGTCTGGAGATTTGAGGAGACTTATTGTCGTCCAGCCCTGCAGCGGCAGCAACTACTCAATGCACTAAAAGAGGCGTCAGAGTTATCCTACGTCCCGTCATCACGGGGACTGGGGAATTGTTGTTCTAGCCCCCCCCATCTATATACGCTTTTGTTTTCATGCAACACACCACTTTGGCTCTTACTTAGGCTAGACGGGCGGCTGGAGAGACCCCCCTCCAATCAATCGCCTGGTAATCAAGCCCTAGCACTATATGATTGTCTCAATCCTATTGTCCTTGTGCAAGCCTCAACCCTTTTTATCATATATGTACTAGAAGGCGGTGACTGAAGGTCTTAATGTCCTGGGTCTGACGTCAAACTCTATATGGTGAAGTTCCAAGTGTGGAGCTCTGAGAATGGGGCGTACCCTTCATCACCATTACTCCAGGCCACCTAGAGTTGTAGTATTACTCTGGTGCAGATATGCCTTCGTGATCACAAGGATATACATTTTTGTTCTAGTACCCGTTTTGTTCTTTGTGTGTCACACTACAGAGGTGATATAGTTAAAATAATCTTACTTAGGGAATAAAGCTATTTCCAGCTCAGTTTGTAAATAATAGTAGTAGTAGTGGTAACTTTGGACTGCTTGGAACGGTTTCCAAAGACATAGAAAATATTCTGAAGGTCAGAGGAATAAACGATATTATCCACACCACAATACTGCTGAAATCATTTAGGATACTGAGAAAAGTCCTGGATATCTGAGGAGACTTGCTTTCTCTCAGACTCCAGTGAAAAACCATCAGTTTAAACTGGTGTGAAAAACTTGCAAGGGGTTGGATCATAATAGTACAGTCAAACCTCTCATCTACGGACCCCCATCAACGGACTTTGGACGCAACTGAAGAATCTACAGACAAAAAATTTTTAAAAAAGAAGAAAAAAAACAAAACAATAAAAGACAATTTCGAATTGTCATCGGTGTATTTCATTCGTCATGCTGTATTTTTAAGTAGCATATATATATATATATATATATATATATAATAAATCATCCACAGACACGTGTTTCGGCGTTTCACGCCTCTTCAGTGTGGCTAGTCACAACAACTATCCTTTGGCTAGGGTCGAACTCCAACTGACTGTTTGCCAGCCTGATATATATGCCATATATACATATTAAGTATACACACACACACACACAGACACACACACACACACACACACACACACACACACATATATATATATATGTGTGTGTGTGTGTGTGTGTGTGTGTGGAGGCGCATGGGCTAGTGGTTAGAGTCGTGGAAAATGGACTCGTCGATTCGAGTTCAATTCCTAGACGAAGCTGTTGGCATTTCACATAGCGCTAATACCCTTGGGAAAGGTAAGAATCCATATATTCTCCCTCAAGCTATGGGTTAAATAGTAGGGCAGACTGGGCCCTTCAGCCTTGGGTAGGTAACCAGTCTAGGAGAGGGATAACTCTGAATTCAAAATTCCTGAGATCGGTCGTTGATTGGGTTTGTGGCAACCCTTGATGCACCAATTCTTTCCTATCGACTGTGCCAAAAAGTGTGGATGGTCCAACACAAGCCTTCACCACTATAAACAAATCACTGTGTGGGTGTTCATTGTATGAACTCTCATGCGTCGAAAATCGACAAGAGAGTCCATAATATATATATATATATATATATATATATATATATATATATATATGCCGTATATACATATTTATATTATTTACATTATGATCATAACTACTGTTATTTACTATACTGGTTTTATCACTTAAAATAATACCTTCCGATCTACGGACTTTAACGGACCACCTCCCCCCTTATAAGTCCGTTGATGAGAGGTATGTCTGTATATCAACATAACTTATATTCGATGCAAATATTCTTTATCATTCGTACTGCTGTCGAGTTTTATGCAGAGAAATCCTTTAAAGAACATTTTGCAAGGAAGTTGTGAATACGAAAATATAATGACGTTTTATTTGCTTTATGTTCGTTGGCCTCAGGGCTCTGCAAATCATAAAAGTCAGTTTTAGTATAAATGGTTACCTCCTAAAACTGAGCGATTGTCTGCCGTTTGTGTCCTATTTTAAAAAGTCATAATCGTACCGAATTGCTTTCATCTCACTTCGATTGCCAAGAGCAGACCAGTTAGAATAGAATAAAATAAAATAAGATGAACAAAAAAAAAAAAACAAAAAAACAAACAACAAATAACGATTTCAAAATGTTTTAGTGCTTTTACCCTAAACCCGGCAAACCCCACCCATTCTAGTCCGTCCCTCACGAAAGAAAAGGAATATAGTGAGTCGGATATTCCAATTAGTTCAAAGTATTATGTAGCTGAAATCTAAACGATGTCTCCTACTTTGAATGGAATCATAGAGTTTCTCTGTCGTTTTTGCAATAAAACTTAGTGCTCAGAATATACGGGTCCTAGAAATCTAGGTCGATTCTTCAATTTCAAACTAGAGTTGTTTCGAAGGTATATCAATTTAATTACCCACACTCCAAGCCCAGAGAAATTATTTCTAAAATGTTTATTTGTATATTCTATTTCAAATTTATTTTATGATGATTCTGGTCTGGATTGAGTGATCTCTTTGAATTTTAAATATAATGCTTCACCCTGTGATCTGCTGGAACTGCAAAATCCACCAGTTGACAAGTTCTTTCTTTTTTGTTTATCAACACTAGGTCTGGTCTTCTTGCTGGGATAAGGTGATCCGTTATTATTATTATTATTATTATTATTATATTATTATTATTATTATTATTATTATTATTATTTCCAACCTAGTTGTGTCTAGATTTGTACTCTCTTTGTGCTAAGTTGTTGTATTCGCTTATTATATGATTGACCATTTCATTATTATTATTATTATTATTATTATTATTATTATTCGTCCGTATTGGTTTGAAGGATAAACTGGCCAAATGAAATCAATGTCCTGTATATTGGTCACGTCTTTCAGTGGATTTTGGTATTTGTTGTGTCCTCGCAGAAGAAGAGAAATGAACTTTTATTTGATTTTCGGCTAGCCGTGGTATTTTGGAAATCTGTGATCGAAACTGAAGATGATAACACATTATCATTTAGAATGACAAGAGGCAGTGAATTGGAATCAAACTATGACTTCGGCAATCGCTAAAGAAAATTTTAACAACGCCTCGCTTCCGCAATTTCTCGTCGTCTCACGCGAGAACTAAATCAATCGAGTATATATGCTAAGTTCCGCCCACGCCATCTGACTTTAATACCATGTCTCACACAAATAGCAGCCAGTGTCAAAAGGACATTTCCAATATGTCCATTTACCTAATTTGAATAATTTTGATTCTTCGGGCTGTTGTCCTCATCTGACGAAAGCTCTGCTGTCATTGTCTTTGGAGTTGCAGTTGTATGAATTTATCTGTTTTCCTGCATTCATAGACTTCAAATTATACAAAATTATTCACATCAAGCCTCATCTCAAAAATACATCTTATTATAATGGAGATTGTGTGTTTGTCTGTCTGTAACCGAAACTAAATCATTACTCAAGTCACAATTCCCTTTGTTATTGACGACACATTCACCATAAATTTATTTTTTCTTTAAACCTTAATTATTGATAAAAACGTTATACCTTATTAATACTGTTGGATTATCTACAATACTAATAACATGCAAGTATATTTATATATTCAACAAAATAGCGGTTTACAGTGTGAACGAGAAGGCTAATTTGCATATTGATATTATGAATTTGATTTTAATAAATATATGCTTAGTATTATTGATTTCTAATTGTTTGGTTTTCTCTTAACGAATCTGAGCAAAAATATCGGGGATAAATATTTTAAAAAATCCATAAACAAGACGAAAAAACTGTAATTTTATTAAATATTTCATAATCTAACTAAATAGATAAATTAGGAAAAATGAAAGACAGGAGTGATGGAAAATGATGGAAGAGTTAGATTTAAAGCTGTTCTGTTTTTCGATTATACCCCCTCAGTTTATCATTTTCTAAATAGTTTTTTTTAATTTGATACAATATTTTATTACATCAAAACCTAAATACTTGCACCCGAAGGGTGCATATATTTGCTAGTACAAATAATGAATAATTTTACTTGAAATGATTTCTAGTTTGTTTCAGTACGACTCTTTTATCACGTGATAGGTTGGGTGAAAGGGCCATGTCCTCATAAACCCTTATTCGCCATTATCCATTGTTGGAGCCATATGGTTATTTTCTTAAAATTTAATCTATGATTTTCAAGTTGAAATATTTTCCAATCCAACTTGACTTTTTAGCCAGCTGCAGGTCCTCCCAGCGACCGCAATGCACATATAATAACATTTTTACACTATATACATTCCCTCCAATTATGGTCAAATAGTAAGGCAGACTGGACTCTTTAATCTTGGTTAGGCAACCAGTCTAGTCGAAAGAAAACTCTGAATTCAAACCATAAGAAATTGAAATTGACGCACACCCTGCTCGTTCGGAAGGAGTGGTAAAAACATACTTATAATTGATGAGTCCTGGGCGATTCTGACAAAACAAAGAAACTATCCACATAAAAGAGCCAGCATCCAAAGAGTACAGACTAAACTTAAGGTTCCTGTTTAGACAATATGCTGGTCCGTCTCCTACCCTCTCTGTGTTAACTTGAAGCTACACTGCTGATGAAAACAAAACTATTTGTAATAATCAGTCGTTCGAGACCTTTTTTTCCACAACGTGTGCTTTCTCGACGATTTCGGGCATTTCATCTGATTCTGTCCCCACAAAGGATGAATTGTACTCGCAATAATCTATACACTTCCAAAATCCGTCTTTTCAGTATTGTTAGATTATCCCCATTTGTTCCGCCTTATCATTAAGATATATTCCTTGATTTTTTTTTCGTGATTTGAATTATTGCGTACTTGTAATAATTTGTATACTTCTAAAATCCGTCTTTTCAGTAATATTAAAATATCACCTCAAGTAATTAAAATATATTCATGCGATAACAAGATTCCTTGGTATATTTGAACTTTTTTAGGCACCTCATATGGTGTAATGGTTAGCAAACTAGATTAGAAGACCATTATTAATGAGTTCGATTCTCACTGGGTGCCCCATACTTCTGGCCTTGTGCCGCATCTAACTATATAGAAGCGTGTAGTATAATGGTTACCATCGTAGAAAATGGACACGGCGAGTTCAAATCCCGGAGAAGGCTATTTGCATTTCACATAGCGTTAATACCCCTGGGAAAGGTATGCATTTCGTAGGCAAGGAGGTAAAGAAATCAGTCTGCTCTACTGTTTACTCATAACTGATTGGAGGTGCTTAGGGAGCAGATGGGTCCATGCCTTTCCCACGAGCATTAGCTTAAAGGGAAATGCAAAAAGCTTGTAATACTAAAGTGCATCTGATGGTGCGGCTCCAGTTCTGAAGAACTGGGGAATATGTCAAGGAAAGCAAGAACTGAAGAGATATAGGCAAATTGAGAGCAAGTGGTGTGGTGGTTAAAGTCATGGGAAATAGACTCGTCGTCCCGAGTTCTAATCCTGGATGTGGTAATTGCATTTCACTAGCGCTACTACCCTTGGGAAAGGTATGAATCCTACCTTCCCTCCAGCTATGGATAAATAGTAGGACAGACTAGACTTTTTAACCTTGGTTAGGCAACCCGTCTAGGAGAAGGAAAACTCGGAATTCAAACTTGTTAAACTTCGCTTAGGAAATTGACCTTGTGTTATATCCTACTCGTGTGGAGGGGTTGGTAAATATACATACTTGCACCATGTCGCATCCTACCTGTGGTGAATGGGTTGGGTAATATGAACCCTTCCGAGAAAAATGTCAGTAGATTGATTTAAGAAAACTGTCAGAAACAGTAATGTTATTGCGACAAGATATTTGTCCATCGTAAAAGCAATCAAAGTTCTGAGAGCCGGAGTTCAGATCAAAGTGAAAACTTACAGTTTTTTGGGCTGAGTGAGTGTGCGACTGACATTTGCATCTGAGTTGTCTAAGTTATGGCAAGTAAACAGTTAGGTAATTTTCACCTTTAGTTGTCAAAATTCCTAGCATAAAATCGTGCGTGCGCATTATCTGAAATGAACTTGCATGCAGTTGTATTGTTTTCGAAACGATTCTAAGATTTGTTTATTTGGCTACCGTCTTGTTTCAAAGTGAACGTCAGCTGGCTAAATTCCTAGCATAAAATTATCTGAAATGAACTTAATTGTTATTAAGAACACATTTTATGATATTTTGTGTTAAAGCATGCAGTTGTATTGTTTTCGAAAAAGTTTCTAAGATTTGTTTATTTCGCACGGAGACTTTAAAAATAGCCACCGGCTTAGTGAAAAGTGAAAGTCAAGGGAGGTTACTCTAATTGCATTATTTTCTAGGAATTTTAATAACTAAAGGTGAAAATTACCCAAATATTTTTGAATACAGAGATTTGCATATGTAGAGATTTTCATAAATGTAACCGGTGACGTCACCCTTCTGGTATTTATCTTTCAAATATTTTTTTGAATATAGAGATTTGCATAAGTGTAAACGGTGACGTCACTCTTCTTTTGTATTTACTCATCTCTTTCATCGTTTTTTGTTTTAATTATATAATACAAGTGTTGACATGCCGTAAAATCCAACCAAATAACGAAGCTAAATATGAACGCATACAAAAAGATTACACTTATTCTTGTTTTATTTTAATTGGTTTCTATATAAAATTATACAAAGGATTACTTTAAATATATTTTAGAATAAAACAATAATATTAGAAATCAATAACACCGAGTAATTATTTATTAACCCGGTTTTCTTAAAACCGGTATGAAAATTACTCACACCTTATACTATGTAAACTTTTATTTCTTCATGATATATAACGCACTTTCAGGATTCTAAACTCGTTAATAACATGTGCTATTTTGAGCTAGGCTTTAATAGAAACATCGTTAATAGATAAGATGTTAATTAAGATTACATAATGACTATTTAATTGATAGTATAACGTAAATGAATTGTGACGTAGTTTTGGTTACATAGTCTCCATTATAATAAGATAACCATTGATTATGCAACAGCACGTACCGTATGCAATCTGTGTCCTTTGTTTATGAAATTGACTTGATTCAAATTTAAATGACCCGAAAAAAAAAATAATTCGTCGCAAAAAAATCACGTACAAAATCGCCGAAAACAATCGTAGTAATTAAAAGTTGGGAAACCAAAACTTCACAATTGCGGGTTGGAATGTTTTTAATTTGCTAATTTTGATTCCCTAACCTCTCGGTAGGAAATAATCTAGACAGGTTGACATGCCGTTAAAATTAGCATATTGAATTTTTTATACATTATTACGGTCAAGTCACGTTGAAAGCACCGGTTCCCGCTAGATCACTGAAGTTAAGCAGCGATGAGTCTGTTCTAATACTTAATTGGGTGACCGCTCAAGCAAAAGCAGGTACTATAAGCAATATGAGTTTTTTTAAATAAAAAATGACTTGATTTGGCATTAAATTAACCAAATAGTGTTGGTATGCCCTAAAACAAACCAACCAAACAACCTAGTTAAGCAGCGATAAGCTTGTTCTCATACTTAATTGGGTGACCACTTAAGCAACAGCAACGTGTGTTATTTGTTTATCAAAATGACTTGATTGGGTATTAGAATACCTGAAAAGGGTGGATATGCCGTAAAATAAACCAATCACCCAACCAATGAACTAAGTTAAGTAGTGATGAGCCTGTTCTCATACTTAATTGGGTGACCATTTAAGCAAGAGCAAGTACTGTAAGCAACCTGAGTTATTTTTTTAACAAAATGACTTGATTTGACATTAAATGACTCAAAAAGTGTTGGTATACCGAAAAAACAACACCAACCAACAAAGCAAGTTAAGCAATGATGAGCCTGTTCCAATACTTAATTGGGTGACCATTTAAGCAACAGCAGTACTGTAAGCAACCTGAGTTATTTTTTTTAACAAAATGTCTTGATTCGATATTAAATGACCCAAAAGTGTTGATATGCTGTAAAACAAAACAACCAACCACCAACCCACCATCCAACCAACCAATCAAGTTAAGCAATGAGAAACCTGTTCCAATACTTAATTGGGTGATCATTTAAGCAACAGCAAGTACTATAAGCAACCTGAGTTATTTTTTAACAAATTGACTTGATTCGGCATTAAATGACCGAAAACTGTTGATATACTGTAAAACAAACCACCAACCAACCAACCAACCATCCAACCAACCAAGTATACATTTAAAAAATCTAGAAACCTTACATGCACTCAGTCTCTAGCGAATACTTCTTATAATTTGGTGCAACCATATTTTCTATGTAATGATTCTATAACAGGTTAATAACTCGAGAATTGAGTCTATGAATGTCCAGCGGCAAATGCGCTGAATTGGTCATATCAACCGGATGCCCAAGAACCATATTCTGAGACTAGTATGCTATATAAGGAAAAAAACTGGCTAAGAGCCAGAAAGAAATGATACATAGACTACTTAAATGTCATTCTCAACCAACACGACATACCCTCTAAACCATCTCGAAATAACTTCCGGCCTTAGAAGCCTGGCGCCAAATTTGCAGTGAAGGCGTCCAATCCATCGAAGTCAAATCGCATGTAGATGTCTGTGCATATATGCAGTATCATATTTATGGAGGCGTGTTGTGTAATGGTTATCATCACAGGGAATGGACTCGCCGACCCGAGTTCAAATCCTGATCGAGACTGTTTGTATTTTACATAGCGCTAATACCCCTGGGGAAGGTATACATGCAAATATTCTTCCTCCTTTTATGAGCAAATAGGGAAGCGTGGTCTCTTTAACCTTGGTTAGGCAACCAGTCTAGGAAAAAGAAAACTCTGAATTCAAACTTGTTAAACTTTGCTTAAGAAATCGACCTTGTCACATCTTAGTCGTGCAGAGGAATTTGGTAAATATATATATGCAGTATTATTTTTATGGAGACGTGTGTTGTAATGATTATCGTCGTAGGAAATGGACCCGGTGATCCGAGTTCAAATCATGGACGAAGCTTTGAATTTTAAATAGTGCTAATACCCTTGGGGAAGGTATACATACAAATATTCTTCATTCCAGAAAATAGCAGGGCAGACTGGGCTCTTTAATCATACGATAGGCAACCGGTCTTGAAGAAGGAAAACTCTGAATTCAAACCTGTTAAACTCCGCTAAAGAAATTGACCTTGTGTTTTGAAATTGGGTCGCTGTGTTCATTTCTATAACTATAACCGTTTTGGTATAAGTTCCACCTGCAATTAAACATTATAACTAGTGGAAATCATGACCCCCCATCTTATTTTTGGCCTTCTGTTTACCCAACTTACCCCGCAATGTAGATCAGAAAACACAACCCCCAAAGAACAAGTTTCGTGACTAATATTTTCCTAAATCTTGGTAATTTGTCCCTCACCCCTGACCACGTTTCTCCACACAGAATGGTAAAATGTACTTTAATATTTCAACCACTTTAACTTCAAGGTGAAGTCTGAGATGGAGTGCCACACCTACTAACAGCAACACACAATAAAATAATATTTTCTAGATTGGCTGGAATCTTTCTCAAAACACACATTTTAATGTTTGCCAATGTATGTATTTACCCCCCTCCACACGAGCAGGTCAATTTCTTAAGCGGAGATTAACAGGTTTGAATTCAGAGTTTTCCTTCTCCTAGACAGGTTGCCTTACCAAGGTTGAAGAGCCCAGTCTGCCCTACTATTTATCCATAGCTGGAGGGAGTATAGTTGAATTCATTCCTTTAACAATGGTATTAGCGCTATATGAAATGCAAGCAGTTTTGTCTAGGATTTGAACTCAGGTCGACGTGTCCATTTCCTACAACTCTAATCATTATGCCAAACGCCTCCATAAATTATTTACCAATATAGAATTAAAAGAGGGCAACTTAGATTTAATGCAAGGGTCAAACACGTGTTTTAATTTTTCAGTCACTTTCGCTTCAAGATCAAGAGTTTAAAAGTAGAAATAATCCAATTTTATTTGCATTAGAAAAAACAGCAACATATTTTATAAGAACTAGCAAATATATGCACCCTCCGGGTGCAAGTATTTAAGTTTTAATGCAGTAGAATATTGTATTAAATTAGAAAGGCTAATGAAACTAAATAAGAATGCAGATAAAAAGTTTTGAAACAGAGGGAGTATAATCGAAAAATAAAACAACTGAAACTTACTCTTCCATCAATCTCGTCTTTCATAGTTATTTTTTCTAATTTAAGTATTTAGTTAAAAGTGAAGAATAAAATGACAGTTATTTTTTCTTGTTAATGGATTTTATTTAAGATTCATTGAAGAGATTTTTGCTTGGATTCATTAAAATAAAACCAAACAGTTAGAAATCAATAATACTAAGCCAATATTTATTAAATTCGATTTTTTAATATTAATATGCAAATTAGCCTTCCCGTTCACACTGTAAACCGCTATTTTGTTGTATATATAAATACAATTGCATGTTGTCAGTATGTAGACATAGTTAACAGTATTAATAATGTAAGACAATTTTATCAATAATTGAGGTTTAGATAAAAATAAAATCATGGAGAATGTGATGTAAATTACTAAGAGAATTGTGACTTGAGTAGGAATATAGTTTCGGTTACAGACAGAAAAACACACAATCTCCATTATAATAAGATGTCAGTGAAATCTACATCGGCTTGTTTCAAAGACCTATTGTGGTGGAGGGGTGACTTTGGTTAAAGAAGATCAACTTACGTAACAAACCATGAGGATTTTTTTTCATAATGTCAAAGGAAAATTTGACAAGTCATATTGACGTGCAGGGTGTACTTAAAATGACTCCCGCGCACAATAAAAGATGAAGAAATTTATTTTGTTTCATAACGTAAGAAGAAATAGATTTGTCAGTTTATATTGGCATCGGGAAGGCGTACCTGAGATGACAGACAATACACACGAGTATCATAGAAAATGTTTGAGAGTGGATTGGTAAATAATGTTAATAAAAGAGTGTCCGTCTGGGAACCTCAAGATTCCTGGTTCGATACCAACACTCGCCAGCTCAGCGTATGAATAGCTCAGAGATATGTGCGGTAAAGTGAGGAGCTGATAGTAGGCGTGTCGCTCCGTCTCAGATGCTAAAAAAAACAATCTTCTTGGTCTAGCGCTAGTGAAAAGGGGATAGACTCTCACGCTGTCTGGCTGATATCGACTTTAGGCCACCCCGACGACTTTTACTTTTTTTTTTATATTGAAAGGTATTTGTACATACATACATACATATATATATATATATATATATATATATATATATATATATATATATATATATATTACGAGTCTGTATATGTGTGTATGTATATATACATATATTTGTACTTATGATATAAATACATAAAAAGTATTGACATATTTATCTGTTTTCTTTTGGGTGGCTGACGTCTTTTTTGTTTTCTTTTTTGTTAGTTGCTTTTCATTTTTTGTTTTTGTATTTTTTGTGGGTCTGTTTTTTTTTCTTTCTTGTTTTTTTTTTTAATTTTTAATTTTTATGTTTTTAGAAAATGCAAAAATGTATACAATTTGAAATGTTCATTTTCCAAAATAATTGAAAGTGAAATTTCCCCGTGTTTTAAATGCACAGTCAGCAACTTGATTCGTAAATTCTAATATATTTCATTTAGCACTATTTTAGGGTTGGGGTGGGGGTCGGAATAGGAGAAATCATAATTACGATCTCAAAACAAGACGCATGCGTGAAACGAGTTTGCTGTATATTCAGCTGTTCTGTCGCCATTATCCACACACACACACACACACACACACACATATATATATATATTATAATATATATATATATATATATATTACGATTCTATATATGTGTGTATGTATATATACATATATATATAAATATATACATATATATCTGATTAGTTATATATATATATATATATATATATATATATATATATATATATATATATATATATATATATATATATATATATATATATATATATATATATATAAATAAAATAGTATATATATATATATATATATATATATATATATATATATATAAACTAATAAAATATACATGTATTTATTTATATATATGTATATATACATACACATATATACAGGCTCGTATATATAATATATATATATATATATATATATATATATAATGTATGTATGTATATGGTTAATATATATATATATGAGTGTATGTATGTGTGTACACGTGTGTGTGTATGTGTAATGCTTTTTTAGCTGATCCAAGTGGTTTATTACATTTGTGTATCATTTTCTTTCTTTTCTTTTTTTCTTTTTTTAGCGTATGATTTTTCAAATGGTCCATTCTGAGTTTGTCCCCCGGAGAGAAAATCGGTTACTTGAGCCTGTAATTAGGACATCCACTGGTCCCATCCAGTGCGCATGACAGGAAACGGCAGACGGTGACACTCCATGCTAGTTTTTGTGTATTCTAGTGTCAAATTCCTCTCATCGCATTTGTCTCTTTTATGTCTAATCTAGCATTTATGTTGTCATTGACAATGTTGCGCATTGAACACTGGCTTTTTATCCTCTCGTGTGTATTAACCCTCTTGCGGTCAGGAAGTTTGGCTCAAGCGTAAAACCAAAGAACTGGCTGTTTAGATTTATGAGGTTCAACCTAGTGTGTCTCGTTTGTGAGAGTCCCATCCTCAACGATTTGAGTGGGTATAGAAAAAGCTCATTTTCTCTTCATCGGTAACTAAAATGAAGTGAGAATGATATTTACAGGGTGGGACTAAACAAAGGGGAAATATCTTTTAATTTGAAGATGAGGAAAAGAGTCCCATGACTGTGTGATTTGGTTTCTTTCTCTTTAATATTTCTCTCTTGTTAAGTAGCTTATTCACTTCTCCACAGAGACTCAGAAAAAAACTTGAATATTACTTTGATTGATTTAAGGTCATGTCAACCCACCTAGAGTCATTTTATGCCGAATGGTGTCTTCATTGACATACAATTATGAACGAGCAATGAAGACAATTCCCTAACCATTCGGCATAAAATGACTCTTATTATTATTACTCTTTTTATCATATTATATTATATCATATATTATATATATATATATATATATATATATATATATATATATATATATATCTTTTCCAGACTTCTAGCTAACTTTCTTATGTTAGGATCCTGTTGAAATAGGATTATTCCCATACTATCACCTCGAGCGCTTTCGACTGTCTCTTCAGTCGTCATCAGGGGGAACTAACACTAAATAATATATCCCCCTGATGACAACTGAAGAAACAGTCGAAAGCGCTCGGGCTGATAGTACGGGAAGAATCCTATTTCAACAGGATCCTAACATAAGAAAGATAGCTAGAAGTCTGGAAAAGATATACATACGTACATACATACATACACACACACACACACACACACACACACATATATATATATATATATATATATATATATATGTATGTATGTATGTATGTATGTAGTAAAGACTAGAGGGATAAATGTGGACAAAGGAACAAAACTCAGACAAGTGTATGTAGGAGATAAATTGGGAATCCTGAGTACAAACCAAACCTAAAGAGAAAGACTTTTGTGCATTGAAGAAAAACAAGAGTAATATATTGTATGTAAAAATGGCATTTTTTAAATGCCATTTTTACATACAATATATTTCATCTTGAACATTTAATTCATATCCTGAAAAAGATATTTTTTGCTGATGATTCATCAGAGAAAATTTTGTAAGAGGAACCAGCTCAGAAGACAGCCAAAATTTTGACAAGAAGTAGGAGACAGAACAAAACGAAAAAAAAAAAAAGCAAGAAAAAAAAGGAAATTCTTTTTAGCGTTCTGTTTCCAAAAATAGTGAAGCTCATGCAGTGGCCAGTGTAAAAATTGCATGCATCTTTCCGGTATTCCTCTTCTGGGGTGCCTAAGGCACCGGGCAATAAACCCACCCCTGTCCCTTTTAGACGAGAGGAAAGGTGTTATTTGGGGGATAGCTCCCTGGGATTCACGCTATCATAATTATATCTTACAGACACAACAGCCGAAAATTCTATGTCACGGTAAATGTATATATTTACTCCCCTCCACACGAGCAGGATGCGACACAAGGTCAATTTCTTACGCGGAGTTTAACAGGTTTGAATTCAGAGTTTTCCTTCTCCTAGACCGGTTGCTTAACCAAGGTTAAAGAGCCCAGTCTACCCTACTATTTGCCCATAGCTGGAGGGAGAGTAGGATTCATACATTTCCCAAGGGTATTAGCACTAAGTGAAATGCAATTACCACGTCCAGGATTTCACTTAGCGCTAAGAGTCCATTTCATATGACTTTAACCATTACACAATGCGCTTCCTACAAGGTCAAGGTAAATATAAGTGCACGATAGTTGGCTGGTCGGTTGGTTGGATTTTGCGGCATATCAATCCTTGTTGGGTTATTTTATGTCGAAGATGTTTTGTTTTATACGTTCTTGTTTGGGTATTCATTTTAAAAAAAAAACTCAACCTTTTTAAACACATTTTTAATACTCATTTTTATCTATTCTATCTATTTTTAAAATCTATTTAACCCATAGATGGGGTCCTAACAGGTACTACCACTTCAGGTTGGAGTGAAACTGGGAGTAATAGCAATGAAGGGGTACTCCACATTCCAGAATTGGAACTTCACCACAAAATGCAGATTGACGTCATACACAGGACACTAAGACCCTCGGCGACCGTATTCTAGAACATTTATGATAATAAAAGGATTGGGGTTTGCCATAAGGGTTGGGACAATCATATAGATGAAAGGGCTTGACCAAACGATCAATAGAAGAGGACCTTTTCGACCATCCGTCTAGCCTAAAGAAGCGCCAAAGTGGACTGGTGAATGTCATAGACTGCTCTGCCACCAGAATTTAGTCCTTAAGTATCACGGGTCGCTACCCATAATGAACGGGTGGCCCCATTGCGGTGCAGTCGTGTATTCTACAGCCCCAGCCGACAGGGCGGTGCGCACGGTAGTATGGACATATTGTTTACGAGTATTTGGCGTATACAAGTAGATACATTTGCGCCGTGTAATCTACGGTTATTAATATAAGCAAACGAATGGCACTTTGACCAGACAAATGGCAAGATAACCTACGGGGAAAGGATGGTAGTTCTTTGTTCAGACTCTTGTATCTTCATCATAAAATCAATAAATCCAATGTTAAGATCTTCAGTTTGTGCTTTTCGATGGAGTTAATAAATGTTAGATACATTGAGTCCAGTGAAAAATGTTTGCTTTCTATATCGGCTTGTGCATTACGCATGCGCACGTAAATGTAAACGTTTTGGGTTTTTTTTTATTTTTTATTTTTTTTTATATATATAAAAGGTTTTCCTGGTTTTGAAAAGGATCAGAATTTTAAAAAATAAAAAAAAATTTAAAATAAAGTAGTCGGGGTGGCCTAAAGTCGGTATTAGTCATTCAGCGAGGGAGTCTATCCCCTTTTCACTAGCTCTAGACCTTGGAGATTGTTTCTGCGTCTGGGGTGGTACGCCACACCAACCATCAGCACATGTCCCTGTGCTACTCATACGCTGACTCTTTGAATCCTATATCTTTTGTGTAAACAAGTTAAACAAAAAATGATATATTGTCTACAATCTTTATATATATATATATATATATATATATATATATATATATTTAATCATTAAAGCATCATACATTTTCACTTCTATAAAACACTTGTATGATGCTTTAATGATTAAATAAATGAATGATGAAGCCGCGCCAATGTACGGCGAAATATATCTCTACATACACTTGTCTGAGTTTTGTTCTTTGTGCACATTTATCCTCTAGTCTTTACTATATATATATATATATATATATATATATATATATATATATATATATATATATATATATATATATTTCAACTTGATCCTAATATTAGAAAGATAGCCAGAAGACTGTAAAAGATACAAATCCAAATAATGAAAAAGAAATGTTCCGTGTTGTTTAATAACACCTGCCTACAAAATAACCTGCCAAAATATACACCCCCATATATATATATATATATATATATATATATATATATATATATATATATATATATATATGTGTGTGTGTGTGTGTGTGTGTGTGTATACTTTGTTGGGGTACCAAGTTTCTTGGTACAAGGTGATTCTAGGCTGCTCCTATTCTCTACCAGTAGTTTGTGGTAGAGTTCAGGTTTCTTATGAGAGCTCAATGTGTAATTATTATGAACAGAGCAAAGTTATTTGTATATAAAAAGGCCTTAAATACCATGGGTATTGTGGTTATGGACCATTTCGACTCGTGTGTATCTACGTGGTCTGAAAAAGCTCGTGGGCCCTAGATACCCACGAGTGGAAATGGTCCATAACTACGATACCACGGTATTTAAGGCCTTTTTTATTCACAAATAATATATATATATATATATATATATATATATATATATATGAACAAAAAGTGATGACAAACAGGAATATTTCTTTTATGTTATCTATTTTTGAATTGTTCTCAACTAGTTTCGACGTTAGGTCATCGTCAGGAAAAATTGTTTTTAGAAAGTTTTTAAAACATTTTGAAAGTGTTTGAGAAACCATCAAAATTGGGCGAAAAAATATACTTGAAATAGCAAGTCGATCTGTTTAATGAAAACTATCTTTTAATTAAATTAAATGTTTTTTTTATATACATGATGAAATTTTGAAAGGTATCTATCTATCCATCTATCTATCTATCTATCTATCTCTCTCTCTATATATATATATATATGTGTGTGTGGTGTGTGTGTGTGTGTGCGTGTGTGTGTATTTGTTGTTTGTGTGTTTGTGTGTCTATGGTGAGAGCATCTGGCTAATGAGTTTCAATTGTTCGTTTCAAATTGGATGGTCAGTTTGTTTATTTGTATAGGTGTTAGTGACTCTTACATTTTATTGCAAGGATAGCCAGTTAAGTTTTATCTTAAGGCCAAATGGATAAACACACACACACACGCACACACACACACACACACACATATATATATATATATATATATATATATATATATTATATATATTAAGTTAATGTTATTATTATATTAGTTAACTAAACACGTGAACGAGCGCGTTGATTAACGAGCTTTAATCGACAGGCTCACGCAGAGTCTATAAGTTTAAGTGGTGGATTCCAGCACACCTTACATAAAAATCTCCAACAGGCTGTGAGAAGGTTTCTGCGACCACATCCCTTGGAATGTCTTGCAGGCGATTCTGAAGTCGTCTGAAAGCAATGGTTGAAACTTTGTATTTCAATTCGCGCTAATACCTTTGGGAAAAGTATGAATCCATCATCTTCCTTAGTAAATAGTAGGGCAGACAGTGTTCTTTAGGCGAAGAGTCCCCGTGGTGTGATGATTAACGTGCTGGATTGCAACATCGTCGTAGGAGAGTTCGAACACCTCATGCTGTCACCTAGAATAAACACCGAAATAGACATTGAAACACGTATAATTTTCTACGATGAGGAAGATTTAAGTAAACACCGAATTATGTTTTTAAAAAGCATCAGCCAGCCATTTTTTCTTCTTTAGACATTGAAACACGTATAATTTTTTTATGATGATGATGATGATTTGAATAAACACCGAAATATGTTTTTAAAATGTATCAGCCAACCGGTTTACTTCTTAAGACATTGAAACACGTATAATTCTCTATGATGATGATTTGAATAAACACCGAAATATGTTTTTAAAAAGTATCAGCCAATCGGTTTTCTTCTTAAGATATTGAAACACGTATAATTTTCTATGATGATGAAGATTTGAATAAACACCGAAATATGTTTTTTAAAAAGTATCAACCAGCCGGTTTTCTTCTTTAGACTGATTAATTACAGGTACGTTCTTCAGAGTCAGTTTTTCCCTTTGTAATTTTCTATCTTTGTAATTATCACACCACAGAGTTTCTTTTGATGGTGAATGGCACCAATAAAACCTTTCGGGAATTATTCCAAAGAAAGTCTCATATTTTTGGGGTGTGCTTTCTGATAAATTCTTTGATTCCATCAATAGCAGAAAATGTTCGATGAACGACGATGAAAAAAAAAAGTAGAAGCAAATCATTCTTTAAACTAAGAAAGAATTCGGACTAAAATTGTAAAGGACGGTATCGACTGAAGTTGAGATGATCAAAATGGCGGCGGTAATGGAAAAATACCACTGGAGGTAATAATGATAAGAATAACAGAATATATCACGTGTGTTCGTTTTTTGTTTTTTTTACTTTCTCCGATCGCCGAGATGCCGTTTTTGCGTTGAGGTCAAAATTCGCATTTATATGCACAGTGACAAATCAATAAGACCAGTAGCACTTGAAAGTGAACCAATAATAACCTGAGAATATTGACGTGTCCATTTATCTGTGGCGGATATGTTCCAAATTATCCAGCCTAGGGGCAATATCAAACCCTATATATGTGTCCTTGGTATGAGACTAAACTGCATCTGATATTGTAACTAAGTTTAAAGTGTTTTTTTTTATCAATGCGTCTTTAAACTTGGTTTGCAATATAGGTCTTCATACTTAGCTGCGATACAGGTCTTCATAGGTACAAATATAACTTTATACTTAGTTGTAATATAGGTCTTCATAGGTGCAAATATATATTTATACATAGTTGTAATATATATATTTACAAACCCCTCCGCACGAGCAGGATGTGACAGAAAGTCAATTTCTTAAGCGGAGTTTATCAGGTTTGAATTCAGAGTTTTCCTTCCCCTAGACCGGTTGCCTA
>CM042142.1:51199610-51227110 GCA_023376005.1 Doryteuthis pealeii
TTTGAACAGAAATAAAAAATATAGTTGACTTCTAATATTGTTTCCTGCGTGTATTCATTACTTTGGACCATATAACCTTTAAGCACCCCAACTGCGATCTCGATTCATAAGGACATGTTTTTCAATTACACCGTCAAAATCCGGTTTATAGTAACAGACGATTTTTAGAGTTTTTTAAAATTATAAAACTAACCCCTAACCCCTAACCCTAAACCCTAACAAATAACCGATTTTGACGGTGTAAATGAAAAATATGTACTTATTAATCGAGATCGCAGATGGGGTGCTTAAAGGTTATATGGTCCATTACTTTTACTGTCTGACTACGGTATAACATTAACATAATTTTGTTTAGTTCCGATTGGTTTGTTTAATTGTATGATAACCCCGTGGGTTATTTAATACCAAAAACTGTTAGTGTGAGATAAAAGTTTAATAATTATAAAAGTTCAATACTTATTTGAATCAAAATAGACTTCGATACATTAACGTTCAGGAAAATTGAAACTCATCATCAAATCCGTGCTGCTAGCATGGATCTCCTTGACTCTAACTCACCATTCGTCCCTGTTGGCCACCGCCCCTGGTTGATCCTTTAGACGACACCCAGTGAAAATTGATTTAAAATCGGTGGAGTAGCCTATTGTCAGTATCAGCTGGATAGCAAAGGAGTATATCCTCTTTTCACTAGCGCTAGATTGTTTTGGTATCTGAGGTGGAGTGCCACACCTAACATCAGCTCTCCACCCTACCGCACAGATCTAAGATGTGCAAATGCGCTTAGTTGGCAAGGAGCCGGTATCGAACTCCGGAACCTTGTGGTTCCTAGGTGTATTCTTATTAAAATCTCATAATATATATATATATATATATATATATATATATATATATATATATATGAGATTTTGATAAAAACAATATGCTAACGGTTGTACAAATAAACAAGCGTATTAATATATATATTTACCAACCCCTCCGCACAGGCAGGATGTGACACAAGGTCAATTTCTTAAGCGGAGTTTAACAGGTTTGAATTCAGAGTTTTCCTTCTCCTAGACCGGTTGCCTAACCGAGGTTAAAGAGCTCAATCTACCCTACTATTTACCCATAGCTGAAGGAAGAGTAGGATTCACACCTTTCCCAAGGGTATTAGTGCTAAGTGAAATGCAATTAACACGTCCAGGATTTGAACTCAGGGCGACGAGTCCATTTCCCATGACTTTAACCATTACACCACGAGCTTCCTTGCGTATTAATATATAGGTGAGTGAATAATGATGCTATGAATTCATAGGGCTAAAAGTTTATTTTTCAAGTGCTGGAATCTTTTGTATAAGTCGAATAGATTTTGAAGGTGTCATTAACTTTGACATTAAACCTGGTTATTTTTCCTATGAAGTTGACACTTGTTTTGTGCCTGTGTCTATAATTTCAGGTTTGATTTGGTGATGATTTAGAAATCAAAGAGTAAATGTCATCGCCACCCCAACAGATGGAATGTACGCATTTAACTTAATGTTTCGCTTTTGCCTTTCAAATGATAAATTGTCAGCTTTGCATTTAACTAAATCCTAAAGGTTGCAGAACAATACAAGAACATGCATACAAGAAATACAAATAAGACTCTCTCTCTCTCTCTCTCTCTCTCTTTCTCTCTCTCTCTCTCTCTTCTCTCTCTTCTCTCTCTTTCTCTCTCTCTCTCTTTCTCTTTCTCTTTCTTTACGCGTTTCTCTTTCTTTCTTTCTTTCTTTCTTTCTTTCTTTCTTTCTTTCTTTACATGCATTCTTTCAATGATTTATTTCCTTTTTCTTATAAGATGATTCTTTCTTTCTTTCTTTCTTTCTTTCTTCGCGCATTTATCTTTCTATCTATCTTTCTTTCTCTTTCTTTCTTTCTTTCTTTACATGCATTCTTTCAATGATTTATTTCCTTTTTCTTATAAGATGGTTCTTTCTTTCTTTCTTTCTTTCTTCGCGCATTTATCTTTCTTTCTATCTTCCTTCCTTTCTTCTTTCTTTCTTTCTTTCTTCTTCTTTACATGCATTATATCAATGATTTTTCCTTTTTCTTATAAGATGGGTTCTTTCTTCTTTCTTTCTTTCTTTCTTTCTTTCTTTCTTTCTTTACGTACGTTCTTTCAATGATTCATTTCCTCTTTCTTCACAGATATTTCTTTCTTTCTTTCTTTCTTTCTTTTTTTACATGTATCTTTTCTCTTCTCTCTTTATTTCTTCACATGCTTCTCAATATTTTCCTTATTTTTTCATTCATTCATTCATTCTTTCTTTCTTTCTTTCTTTCTTTCTTTCTTTCTTAACACACTTTACTTTTTCCTTCTTCTGTCCTTCTTTACGTGCTTTCTTTTCTCCTATCACTTCTTTCTTCACTCTTTCTTTCTTTCTTCGCGTAATCCTCTTTTTTCTTTTTTTTTTCTTTCTTTCTTTCGTGCTTTCGTTCTATAATTTTTCTTTTTCTTCGCTCTATTCTTTCTTACAATTTCTTCGCATGCTTCACTTTCTCTTTCTTCTTTTTTCTTTCCTCCTTCATATGCTTCTTTCTTCTTTCTTTCTTTCTTTCTTCTTTCTTTCTTCATATGCTCCTCTTTTCTTATTTCTTCATATGCTCCTATTATTCTTTCTTTCTTTCTTCTCATATGCTCCTCTTTTCTTTCTTTTTTCTTCTTCCGTCATATGCTTCTTCTTCTCTATTTCATACTCCTATTCTTTCTTTCTTTTCTTTCTTTCTTTCTTTCTTCATATGCTCTTCCTCTCTCTTTCTTCTTTTTTTTCTTTTCTCCGTCATATGCTTCTTTTCTTTCTTTCTTTTTTTCTTTCTACCAATGCTTTTCCTAGTCAAATTATCGGAAATAGAGACCTTGACATTCCGGAAGACAACCCGAACCGAATTCTCACTTGTCTTCCATCAATTCCGGATGCCCCCGCTGATTTCTCTTCCTGAGTAAATTAACTCACCATCCTTGATTGCATTTAAGCGTTTATTTTCATGAATTTCTATTCTTACATATTTTTATGTGTATTTATGAAATCAGGCTTAATATGAATAATTATGATATTCCGGACTGTTGTCCTCATCTTTATTATGTATAAACACACCATTCAGGCCACTGTAACCTCAGGCTCTGTTTTAAGTGTTTTTTAAAAATTAAATTATTATTTTAATTGCCTTAAAATAAGTCATTTTCAGACAATTACCCATGAATTCAATCGCAGTTTCGGAGCTTAATCGTTACTGCTCACTCAAGGGCACTCCAAGCAGCATAAATGCCATTAGACTCATGACAAAATTGTAATTAGATATAGCAAAATTAAATGAAAGAAGTTATTCTTAAAAAATGAAATTTCAAAATGTTGTAAAAAATGCCATCACTTACCTAACCACTTTATCTGACCAAGAACATAAAATGAGAAGGTCCAGAATAAGCCCACAGTTGTATTTTATTACCTCCTCAGTCGGTAGAATGTTCGGCTAGGAATCACAAGGTTCTTGGTTCGATACCGGCCCTCGCCAACTCAGCGTATGAGTAGCACAGAGATCTGTGCGGTAAAGTGAGGAGCTGATGGTAGGTGTGGCACTCCACCTCAGAGGCTAAAATGATCTCCTTGGTCTAGTGCTAGTAAAAGGGATAGACTCCCTCGCTGTCTGGCTGATACCGACATTAGGCCGCCCCGGCGACGACTTTTTTTTACCTCCTGTTTATGAACACAGCCTTTAAAATTTTTAAAGTAATTATGTTTGAAAATCTAAAATGAAAGAAATTGAAAGAAACACCTAAAACCTAGTCCGAGATTACAGTGGACTGAACACAATAAAGATGAGGACAACAGTCCGAAATATCATAACTATTCAATTTCCATTTTTGTTTACTGTTGCCATATTGCTAAATTTCTCTCTTTCAAGTTTTTATTCCCATTAATATTTAAATTCCCATGTGACAGGTTTAAAAAAATAATAAACTAAGTCACTGATTTGTAATTATTTGCATTTTAGTATAACAACATATACTAGCAGGACCTGGGGATATACCGCAGTATGATAATTTAACTATTACAATGTTTGATATGAATACTTAAGAGCGATTGCTAAATAGTTCATTACTAGCATGACCTGTGGATATACCACAGTATGATAATTTAATTATTACAACGTTTGATATGTTTACACAAGAGCTATTGCTAAATAGTTCAGTATATATAAAGTATAATCTGGATTTAACTCTCTGTCTGTCTATCTGTCTGTCTCTCTCTCAGTCTTTTTTCCTTCTTTCCATCGTTTCATGATGTTCGATTGAAATAGCTAAGCATTATCGCTTCCGCGCGCTCACCCCCTTTAACTATTTTATCTTATTCTCTTTCTTTTTTTCTAATCATATATTTCTGTGTATCATGTCCGTTTTATTTCCTTTCTTTCTTTCTTTCTAATAAAATGAAATGGTCCATTACTTAGCGAGGTGACGACACTCATAAGAAATAAGAATTTGCAGATAAGTAACACCAGATAATCAGGATTTATATTTTTGCATTATATCTTTGACGATTTGGACGGTCTGACTCTTAACCTGAGGGTGTTGCAGGATGATAACGGCCAGGCGATTAAGGAACAAGAATATTAGCATATATAATTTGATTTCTTTTTTTTTTTTTTTTCAGACAGAATATAGAATACACAAAAAAGGTGTGCTGGTCTGTATATAATAGATCATCTGTTCCTCTTGTTCACTTGCGATATATCTTCTGTTCTTCTGGTCGACGTTATTTAAGCGAGTAATATATATCTTCATTTATCTGTGCAGCTAGGATCTGCTACATCTTAGGTGACAAGTTATCGGTCTGTAGTTGCTTTCCTTTTCTCTTCTTTTCCCCTTCTTTTTTCTAACTTGCTTTTTATTTCTTTCTGCTTATTTTCTATTTCATTAAAACAGACGATAAGTGCTATCGCTTCCTATCTCTCACCTTTCTTTTTTCTTCTTTTTCTTTCTTTCTTTCTTTTTTCCCCTTCGATGTGTAGCACGTTTTTTTTCTTCCCTTTCTTTCCCCAGAATACAACGATATGGTCCATTATTTATTTGAGGTGATGACAGAACATAGCATATCTATTCATAACCATTTCGTATCATCTATTCTATCATCTATTTTGTTTTGATATTATTTGTTAATTTCACATCATTCGAGTTTTTTTTACACCCGCCTTATCCGGTGTTTCACTGGAGGTTGAGTGCCAATAAGTATCTTCAGGTCTCCTGGACTTTTCTGAGTATTCTAGTCGATCTTAATTATGCTGTAGTTCGGATGATCTCGATTCTTCCTCTGATTTCCAGTCTATTCAGTCTTTTCCAGACTTTGGGACCGTTCCTATGGTACAATTATAATTGGTACGACGTTTACCTTCATGTTCACAGTTATTTCTGTTCTCTGGCAAGGTCCAAGTATTTGTCTATCTTTCACTTTCCTTCACTTTCAATCTGTGATACAGCGCACTGGCAAAATCCACGAGATGACAAGTTCTCATCTTCTTGTTAATTAACACTAGGTCAGGTCTCCTAGTTGGAACTAGGTAATCCGTCTGTATCTCAAAATCCCAGAGGATTTTATGGGCCTCATTCTCTGGGACGGATTCCGGTTTGTGCATATACCATTTAGTAGCATGGTGAAAACTTAATTTCTTGCAAAATTCCCTGCGGGTCACCTTTTCCCACCTAGTTGTGCCTAATTTGTACTCTCTTTGTGCCAGTTTGCTGCATTCGCTTATTATATGATTGACCATTTCATTATTATTATTATTATTATTATTATTATTATTATTATTATTATTATATCTCTGACGCTTTTACTTAAATTGGAATATAGGTAATTGAGAAGAACTGAGTTGCCTGTTAGTCCTGAGGGCATTTCTGTAACAAAGGTATATTTTTACGGCTGGTGTATGTTCTAAAAGATTTAGGAGCCTGTCAGTCTGCTTTAGAAATTAGCATTCTAATTCCTGAGATCGAACATTGATCATGGACCACCCAAGGGTGTTCTAACTTCGAGTAGAGTCAAATTCCCCATTCAGGTTTCTACACAGAGACTGGCTCATCTGATAATTGAAAGCCACATTGAAATGTACCGTCCACTTATATGGCTGCACTCTATAAATCCTTTAATATGTTTACAGTAAATTCTAAAACACACCGACTGTACCTCTGCATAGGGGTAAGACTCCGCCCTATGGGGTCACCTTTTGGCAGTGGGTGGCAATCCGTAATGCTTAAGGACTGGTGTCTGAGCAACTAACTTGGTTAGGCAACTAGTCTGTGAGAAGGGAAACTTTTAATTAAAACCAGATTTGCCCCGCTTAAAAAAGGACCTTGTGTCACATCCTGCTCGTGGCGAAAGAATTAGCTAAAACATACATACATACATACATCTCTATTAATAATGGAGATTCGCTTCCGGTTTTTGTCTGTAATAAAAACTACGTCACTGCTTACGTCACATTACCCAAAATTGTCATAACATAAATAAATACACTCAAAATTTGAACATGCAACATTAGACAGAAAACAAGTTTTAATAAATACATGACTGGTATTATATATCTATATATAATTGTTTTATTTTAATACATATTTAAAGTTTACATTTCAAATTGTTTTATTTTTTAATCCTTTAATGAATTTATGATTTTACTTACTTAGGGTACAAACTCGCTGATTTTTAACTCCCACCCCTCGGGCAATATGTTTCAAAAATCTATTTTTACATCGCCCGGAGGGTTTTTTTATTTGCTAGTAATATAAATATACTTATACATTAATGTGCCCACCCTGTCGATTGGAATCGTAGAATATACCAACTGCGCCTCTGCAGAGAAGAAAACTCGTATTTTCAATGAATCACCTGTTAGACGTTGGTAGCGATCCGTAACGCTTAAGTACAAAATCCTGTTGCCTAAGCAGTCCATGACATGCAACACTCTACTTTGACTCTCACTTAAGCTAGACGGGCGGTCGAACAGCTCTCCGATCAATCAGCTGATCTTGTCAAGCCCTAGCTCCTATATGAGTGTCCCGAAACTATTGCCTTTATGGTAGCCACACAAACCTTATTATTATATATGTACTAGAAGGCGGTGGCTGAGGATCTTTTTGTGTCCTGGGTATGACATTAAACTTTATTTAGTGGTGAGGTTCCAATTCTGGGTCTCTGTGGAGTACCCCTTCATCGCCATTACTTCCAGGTCTACACTGACCCAGAGTGGTAATACCTGCCAGGGTCCTATCTATTGGTTAAATAGATAAGAAATGAGTTTTAAAAATGTGTTTAAAAAATTGAATTTAAAAATAAACAAACTTGAATACCCAACAAGAATGAATAAAATAAAACGTCTTCGCCACAAATCTTTGGGTTGACATGCCGCTAAAACCAACCAACCAAACCAACCAAAATCTAAGGCTTCAACTTTTCCTTGATAACTTCATCCAAATCTTATCATAATGGAGATTCGAAGACTGCCTGTGACCGAAACTACTTCACTGCTTACCTCACAATACCCTCAGGAATTGTCTAAATTTACCAATGAGTATTTAATTTAAGTCAAAAAATCATTAATACATAGAAAAAAATTATTTATTAACGATGTCTCTGTAAAAATTTGAGTTAGATTTGCCTCAAAACAGCCCATGTTTAAAATCCTACAATGTGTCATATATCACTAATAAATAAAGGTTTACAAAATATATGGTGTGGTTAATTTGCATAATGGTTTTAACAAAACCGGGTTTAAGGAATAATCACTTGGTGTTATTATTGTTTTATTACCCAATGTATTAAAATTAATCCTCTGAATGATTTTATATAGAAACCAATTAATTAGAATAAATGAAATCCTTATATATGCGTTTTTATTTAATTTCGTTAGTCTTTCTAAGACTAGAGGGCGCATATTCGTGTTAATTTAACTAATTTGTTTAAGAGAAATGAAAAGAAAAGAAGCTTTTAATCATTTTCTTAAAATAACTTTTTTTCTTTTTCTTTTTTTTTTCAGGGTAAGTATTGAGGTATCAGGTTCTAAATAAAAATTGCATAATTCTAGTCTGTTTTTCGACAAAATAGCAGCTGTACGGCCACTTATCTCCCATCATACAAATCATCCAAGTCAGACGAGCAAGACACATTGGGTATTGCTGGTGAAGTTAGTGACGTTCTCCTGTGGATTCCTACACATGAATACATCAGTGTTGGTCAACCAGCAAAAACTTACATTAACCAGCTATGTACGGACACTGGATGTCGGCAAGAGGAGCTACCAACAGCGATATGCCGATAGGGACAGATTGCGAGAGAGAGAGAGAGAGAGAGAGAGAGAGAGAGAGAGAGAGAGAGACAGAGACAGAGACAGAGAGACAGAGACAAAGTAATCAGTGCTGTGGGCGCACCATGATGATGATGATGGTGATGATAATTTTAACGGTATGACAACCTGTCTGTCGTTATTTTATGCCCGGAGGTTAGGGAATCGCATACATTGCGTGTTAATATTTACTTTTTGTGTGGTTGCCTGTAAGAGTATGGAAGGTCATACGTGATGGTTTAGAAGTCTGCATAAGGTCTTACGCTACGCCACCCCCGGGCGAGACGATACTGTCAGATGTTTGTTTTATTGCTGGAGTAATCAATATGTCGAACGATTAATCAACTCGGACCCATCAATCATTTATTGTGCCTAGTAAATCTTTTATGCGAATGGACAGTTCTTATCACAATTGACTGGAACAGCACCATCTTAGTATAATGGAGATTCGGTGTCTGTAACCGAAACTACTTCACTGCTTTCGTCACGATACCCTAAAGAATAGCGTAAGTTTATCAATGAATATTTAATTTATAGTCAAAATCATTAATAAATATAGCAGCCCATGCATTTCATGTGCGTCATTGATATCGCTTTCTGTTGATGAGATATTATTACCTAGGTTAGGGATCTGGTCTATTAAGAAAATGGCTGATTTTTATGCCACTTTCTTACTCGATATTAATAATAATACTAGCAGGACCTGTACATATACCACAGTATGATAATCTAATTATCACAACGTCTAATATGTTTACGTAAGAGCGATTGGAAATAGTTCAATATATACAAAGTATAATAATCTTGAATTAACTCACCCTCTCTCTCTCACACACACACACTCACTCTTTCTGTCTTTACTTTTCATCTTTTCATTATGTTCGATTGAAATAGATTAGCGTTATCGCCTCCGCGCGCTCACATCTTCTCTCTATCTTTCCCTTTCTTTCTTTCTTTCTTTCTTTCTAATTGTATTTTTATATTTATTCCCTTTCTTTCTTCATAATACGAAACGGATTGGTCCTTTATTTAGCTGAGGTGACGACAATCATAAGAAATAAGAATCCGGCGGATAGGCAACACTAGATAATCAGGATTTACATTCTTGGACGATTTGGGCGGTCTCATTTTTAATCAGAGGGTGTTGCAAGGTGATAACGGTCGGAAGATTAAGGAACACATATATTATTATATAGATATGACCAACTGAACTGAAATAGCCTTAAACCCGGGTCTGCTACAGTCGACTGAGCTAAGAACAAAATTGAAAGAAATGTTATTTCGTCTTTCTGATTTTTTTAATCAAAAGCCAGACAAGACGTCTTTCAAATCGAATGTATTCATCGAATTCCATATAAAAATGTTACCTAATCAAAGATGGAGTGATATTGTATCACGGGAAAAGATATCTTTAATTAAATATTCGATTCATTGACACAGCGAATCTATATAATATACTTACTATAACTATCCACCCACCTTCCATCTTTGTATTTGGCGTGCGTCACATTAAGCGGAGTAAAAGATAGATGAACTGATAGAAGAAAATAGACTATTTTTTTTCAAATATTCATGAGCAATACTATATATGTAATAAATACTAAGGGCAAATAGTAGGATATACTAGGCTATTTAACCATAGCGTGGCAAAGATCGGTAATGAAGGACTATTTGCTCGTAAATTCCTACCATAAAATAAACTGAACCCCATTTTATGTCCGTGTTTTTGTATTAAATGTTTTATTTTTCTTGCACCCGTTATTTTACAATACAAAATATATTTTTATTTATTTATTTTAATATTCATTTCAATGTGCATATTCTAAAAGTTTTTATTTTGTGAGAATATTTAGTTTTAAAGTTGGGGGCTCGTTTTACAATTTAGGCATAAATTGGATCCTCCTTTTATGACCCTAATTTTTTTTGTTTTTTCGTCGACGATGATTAAAATCTGACGTTTTTATTTTAGAATACCAAAGCCAAAAATAAAAGAAATAACAACAAAAAGTAATATTCAACTTTTTACTCGTAAATTCCTGCCATAAAATTAGGCTTGGGCATTTTATGGTAGGAATTTACGAGTAAAAAGTTGAAGTGTAAAAACGAACCCCCACTTTAAAACTAAGCATTCTCACAAAATAAAAGCTTTTTGAATATACACATTGAAGTGAATATTAAAAAAATAAAGGAAATATATTTATATTGTAACATAATGGGTGCAAGAAAAATAAAACATTTATTGCAAAAACACGGACATAAAATGAGGGTTCAGTTTATTTTATGGTAGGAATTTACGAGCAAATAGTCCTTCATTACCAAACGGTCTAGGAGAAGGTAAAGGCAGAATTCAAACCTGATAAAACTCTAAAAAATTGACCTTGAGCCACATCCTGCTCAAGCGCAGGGGTTGGGTAAATAATACTATATATGTCAAGATTATGTTGATTACCATACAATTTGGTTCTTCTTGTTTTCAATTCCCAAATCGTCCAAGAAAAAAATTAAAAAATGTAAATCCTAATTATCTGGTGCTATTTATTCACCGAATTCGTATTTCTTATGAGTGCCGTCACCTCAGCTAAATAATGGGCCAATTCTGTTTTCATTATAAAGAAAGGGAAGAAAAAGACACACTACACAGAAAAAATATTGATGAGCAATTCTATATGTATCATGTGGAGAAATGAAGACAAACACAAGATGATCATAAGTATTTGAACAAAAAGACATTTTTTCTAATCAATTCATCTTGAGAGTTAGAATAAAGAACATTACCCAAGAAGAACCGACTTTTATCCCAAAGCACCACCTTGTGCATTTAGGCCTGTTCTAAACTGTTGATACTGATCATAAATATTTGAAGGAATAGTCCCTAATGGCTGTGTTTTTGGAATTGAAATCAGGAACATTACTCTAGAAGAACCGAATTATGGAGGATATTCTCCCTTTTTTGAGGGAAATAAAATTATACCATAGAATATAGACAGGAAACTAATCAATACCATACAACATAATCCCTAATAATGCTAACACATTGTTAAAACCAATTACTAAAATGTATAAATATAAATACACGATATGTATTACTTCCTAACCGTTAGGCATGACATAACTCCAGACGGGTTGATATGCTGTTAAAATCAATAAACAAATAAACAGCAAGAAGCCTTGGTAAGTCAAACCTATAGTATCTATCCCAGCGTTTCTCAACCTTTTCACCCTTGCGTAACCCTTAAAATAAATGATATGTATCAAGGAACTTCTGCAAAAAAACAAAATTATATACTATATCTTTCTCATTTCCTTTCCATCGTAGTTTACGTGGTAAACATCATAGTATATATTTTTGAATAACTATTTTAAGGAAAAATTAATACTTCTTTGTCAAATTTTTCGGTATTGCTAAATAAAATTCATACTGTTCGTTTATTAATACTTCACCAAGGAGTTTTCATTCACACAGAAAAATTGTCAGTATCAGCCGGACAGCGAGGAAGTCAGTCCCCTTTTCATTAGCAGTCGACCAGGGAGATGTTTTTGCATCTGAAGTGGAGACCACAGATCCAGACTGTGATACTCATGTGCTGAGTTAGCAGAGGGTCAGTATCGAACCCGGAACCTTGGGGTTCCAAAGCGATTGTTTTACCGACTGAGCTTAACCAGCTGAATTAATTCCTCGTGGTTCTCTTCTTTTTATGTTAAATATTCTATCTTGATTTATTATTGTTGCTATTTTTATCATCACTCTTTCTTTCTTTCTTTCTTTCTCCCTTTCTTGTCAGAGGTTTCGTTCAATCAAAGAGAAGCAAACAATTCTTACAGCGAGGAGATCACTCAACTCTTCAGCTCCATTTTAGAGTGACGCAACTTGAAATGCATTTGCACGTAAAGGGGTCTGCGTCCGCGCTACAGAAAAAGAAAAATCGACATTGGTTTGCGGCCAGTTCAAAGAGTTCTTTGAAGCACAATGAAAAATCTCAACTGCTTGTAATTTGCAGGGATCGACCAGAAATAACGTATGAGTGAATTATTCACAGCAAAAGATTCATATACAACATTGCTCGTAAATATTTGAACAAACAGGAAAACTACTTTTAAAAACTTAAAGTAACGGTTATCGTCGTAGGAAACGAAATCGGCCGCGAGTTCAAATCATAGACAAGGCTGTTTGCGTTTCCCTACGTGCTAATGCCCTTGGGGAAGGTATGAATACGTCTGTTATCCCTCCAGCTGTGGATAAATATTAGTGCAGACTGGGTTCTTTAGCTTTGGATATTCGATTTCTTACAAGACCTGCTCTTGCTTAAGTGGTCTTGAATCTGTCCTTCGGACGAAAATGTATGTAATAAGTAATTGAGAGTTACTTCCCCTGTTTTATTATGATCTCTCCTTTGTGTAAATCTTTGACTTTCTGAAAGTATATAAACTCCCAAGAAATTTGCAACTGTATTCTAAGTAGAATAAAGCTTTCTTAAGCCCAGCCGTGTGTGTTCATTTATTATTACAATGTGTTTTTTATATGGATAGTCTTTGGCTTGTCATCAATTATAAGTATGTATTTACAAATCCGTGCGTATGAGCAGGATGTGGCACAATATCAATTTTTAAATGGTGTTTTAATTCAGAGTTTTCGTTTTCCTAGACCGGTTGTCAAACCAAGGTTAAAGTCTTTAGTCTGCTCTATTATTTACCCATAGCTGGAAGGAGAATAGTAGGATGCATATCTTTCCCAAAGGTATTAGCGCTATGTAAAATGCAACCAGTCTTGTCCAGGATTTGACTCGTGTTACCGTGACCATTTCCTACGACGATATCCATTACACATTAGGCGCCTCCACATCATCAATTTTAAATTGGTTTCGCTGACCATGTCAGCCAAGCTGATTCTACTTAGCTCCAACAGGTGACGTCTCCCGTATTGCTACACTGTCTCTCTTTGAGGGACGGTTTGGAAACTCACAGAAAAGACCGGCCTGAATTATTAAACTATTAATAAACGTGAGAATCCAATTATAAATGCATGTTTGTCCATTTCTTTCGTCGCTGGGATCAAGCGATAACTTTTCGATATGCCCTCAGCTTTACAGTAGATATAGATAGATCTTATTGCTAAAAAGTACCCGACTTATCTAGATAGTGAACGAAGGGAATGTTTTTATAGATATTATGTTAAAAAATTAATGCTATTTTGATCATTTCTCTCATGAATTTTCAAAAGATTTTTTTATGATAATCTGTATTGATCTTATCTAGTACAAACAGCATTTTTTCAATAGACACGGTTCTACCATCGTATATAAACGGAAAGTAAGAAATATAAAAAAGACCGATTTCAAAGTGAAATGAGCTTTACTTGACAGGATTTATTCTAATACTCGTAAGAATATAGATAATTTTTTATTGTTGCAATCTTTAATCCCTCCCTCAACTCTTCTCTCTCTCTCTCTCTCTCTCTCTCTCTCTCTCTCTCTCTCTCTCTCTCCCTCTCTCTCTCTCTATCTCACTCACTCTGTCTCTCTCTCAATCGCTCTCAATCTTCTCTCTCTCTCTTTTAATCGCTCTCTCTCTCTCTCTCTCTGTCTCTCTCTGTCTCTCTCTCAATATATTTCTCAATCTCTATGTCTCTCTCGCAGTATATCTCTCAATATATATATATATATATATATATATATATATATATATATATATATATCAATATCTCTCACTCTCTCTCAATATCTCTCCAATTATATTTCTCTCTCTCTCAACATGTCTCTAAATAACTTTCTATCTCTCTCTTTCCCTTTCTTTCTCAATATCTCACTATATTTCTGTCTTTCTCCCCCCTCTCTCTTTCTCTCTCAATATTTATTCTCAATATCTTACAATCTATCTCTCCCTCTCTCTCAATATTTTTCTCAATATATCTCACTCTCTCTCAATATCTCTCTAATTATATATCTCCCTCTCAATCTCTCTCTCTCAATATCTTCCTCAATATCTCACCCTTTCTGTCTTTCTCCCCCCTCTCTCTCTCAATATCTTTCTCAATATCTTACAATCTCTCTCTCTCTCTCTCTCTCTCTCTCTCTCTCTCTCTCTCACGCGCGCGCATTGTGATCTGATAATTCAGACTGTGCTGATTATTAAAAAAACAATTTAAAAGATGTTTTTTTAGAACATCAAAGCAAACAGAATGAGATTCATGTAGTTTCATTTAATTCAAACTGTAATTCAATGAGATTTATGAATTTACCTGCATAGAAATTTGTCTTTTGCAAGCGAAATATTTTGAGCAGAACTTATTTTTCGAATTTTGATTATTCTGTCCAACTCGAAAGTAAGGAAAATCACAACGTTTTATCGAATAAAAATGTAATAACCTTTTGTATTTTTTACCATGTAATACATAGTGGTGTACAAAAAAACAACAACAACAAAAAAAAAACACGCAAAAGTACTGTTTAAAAAAACAGCATAAGTTGGCTAAATCTTTAAAACTAATAAAATGATTACTAGCAGGACCTATGGATATACCACAGTATGATCATTTAATCATTACAACCTTTAACTCAGTCGGTAGAGCGTTCGGCTAGAAACCACAAAGTTCCTAGTTCGATACCGGCCCTCGCCAACTCAGCGTTATGAGTAGCACAGGGATCTGTGCGGTAGAGTGAGGAGCAGATGGTAGGTGTGGCGCTCCACCTCAGACGCTAAAAGTAATCTCCTTGGTCTAGCGCTATTGAAAAGGGAATAGACTCCCTCGCTGTCTGGCTGATACCGACATTAGGCCACCCCGACGACTATAATAATCTTGATTTAACTTTTTCTCTCTTTCTCTCTCTCACGCACACAGTAGTTCACTAGCTTTTGGTGCAACGTCATAGAAAGGTTGGGAATATCCTTTTACTAGCAGCACCTGTGGATATACCACAATATGATAATTAATCATTAAATTTGATATGTTTACAAGAGCTATTGAGGAAATATTTCAATATGTAAAAGGTATAATAATCTTGATTTAACTCTCTCTCTCTCTCTCTCTCTCTCTCTCTCTCTCTCTCTCTCTCTCTACGTCACTGCTTACGTCACAGTATTTTTTTTTAATTCTATGAAAAATCAATTAAATGACAAATTTTCCCGAATTTTTTTAAAACACTTATTCACCTTTAGATAAATTCATGTTTAAAATAGTTTTTTTCCTCAAATATATTAGGGGATATATTTATTTGCTAGATTGACACCCCCCTTATTTCAGTTTATGAAACCTGAACAAAATATATTTTATGCGTACGATTTTAAAATTTTTCTATAAAGATAAGAGTCTGAATAATCAAATCAGAAATTATCAAAAATGTTTTGGAAGTCCTTTCTGACGTGGAGTGAAGTGAATACGATACTTTTTAAGTAAGTAATTACATTTTTAAAAATATCAAACGTTTTATTTTATTTACATAATTCCCCCACCTCCTTTCAAAAAGTTATGTTTACACTGTTTTTTTTTTTTTTTTTTTTTCCCAGTTGGTTTAATTGAAAACAAACAAAAACACCACGTATTTCGTGTCCTGGATATGACGTTAAACTGCATCTAATGGTGAAGTTCCAATTTTGGAGCCAGGGGGAGTATGGAGTACCCCTTCATCGCCATTACTTCCAGGTCCACCCTGACCCGGAGTGGTAGTATCTGTTAAACACACTTTTAAACTATGTTTTTTATTTAACCCATAGATTGGACCCTACCACTCCTGGTCAGAGAGGGCCAGGAAGTAATGGCAATGAAGAGGTACCCCACTCCCTCCAGTATTTCAGAATTTGAGCCTCAGCACCGGATGCGGTTTAGGGTCTTACACATGACACTTATTTGTGTGTGGGGGAGTGGTTCTTACCCCCCTGCAGGGGATACAGTCAGCATATCAAAAGCTAGTCTAAGATTCAGTTTTTCACCCTTTTGTCTATTGTGCGTAAATTTTACAATTCCGTATATATATATATATATATATATATATATATATATATATATATGTGTGTGTGTGTGTGTGTGTGTGTGTGTGAGTGTGTGTGAGTGTGTGTGCGTGTGTGTGTGTTTTAAGGTTTCGCAGCTATAAGAAACCGGCTTCTGCAAAAGTTAAATAACGAACATTGGTATGTCCGGGGTCGGGTTAAAATTAAAATCTGAACGCCCAGACAAAGTTGCTGGGATTCAAAGCAAAATTGGGACTGCACTCTCCAAGGCGCCCCATAATTGTGACCTTGTGCCAAATCTAACGACTGTACAAAAAAAAGTGTACTCATCACTTCCTTCGGGCTTCAAAACTCATTTCCTTGCAATTTTCAAGAATTCTATTGACTTGCATTAATCAAGTATAAATTGTTTTTAAGAAGAAATGCAGCATTTTCCTTTGGGTGTTAAAAAAGAAAAATATTCACGTCGTTCGGAGTGGGATATTTAAAAAGAAAAACAAGTAATTCATTTCAATGGCAGGAACATTTTATTGGCTTGGAAATGAAGCAAGAAATATTTCTTCATCTTCAATTCTTCTTTTTCTTCTTCAAATTCTCTTGTTGTTGTTGTTGTTGTTGTTTTTCTATTTGAATTTCTCCTCAATTTATCTTCTTCAATTCTCCTTCTTCCATTCTTCTTCTTCAATTTTCTTTAGCTTCTTCCATTCTCCTTCAATTTTCTTTAGCTTCTTCCATTCTCCTTCTTCAATTTTCTTTAGCTTCTTCCATTCTCCTTCTTCAATTCTTCTTCTTCCATTCTTCTTCAATTTTTCTTTTGCTTCTTCCATTCTCCTTCTTTAATTCTTCTTTTTCCATTCTTCTTCAATTTTTCTTTTGTTTCTTCCATTTTCCTTCTTTAATTCTTCTTCTTCAATTCTTCTTCTTCTTGTTATTCTTGTTCGAGTTGTTGTTGTTGTTCAATTCTTCCTCCTCCTCCTATTCCATTCTTCTTCTTCTTCTTCTTCTTCTTCTTCTTCTTCTTCTTCTTCTTCTTCTTCTTCTTCTTCTTTAATTCCTTTTTTTCTTCATCTTCTTCATTATCTTTAATTCCTTCTTTTTTTCATCATCTTTAATTTCTTCTTCTTTCTTCTTCTTCTTCTTCTTCTTCTTCTTCTTCTTCTTCACTCAATCTCTATCCCTCCCCCTTCTCCCTACCCATCCACCCCGAGTGCCTCGTGCAAGTTCCGTTCACTTCGTTTCGTCTTAATTATTGGACTCCGCTGCTGAATTTTTTCATCTAATTGAGAATCGAATTGATTGACCTCAACTTACGCTAAAATATTGCGCCTCCTTTTATTTACCCGGTTTATTTAGACAGTTGAAAAATCAATTAATGCTTCTTAATGTTCATTGATTTTCCACTGTAATTTTGTTTGAAGCAATTCCTATGTTCATTATTATAACTTGTTACATTCGATCATTGGAGTCGAATGGCGCGCTGACTGACAAATAATGACACGGTAGCTGAGAAAAATGCACAGTTATGTAGAAAACACATAAAAGACCGACCGAGAATTTACAAGTTTAATATCGTTCTCTCCTCTTTAATTATCTATTCTTAATTCTTATTTCTTATTTATTTGATAATAGTGTACTTGGTTCTTTTTTTATCATTATCGAATGTACAATAGTGATTTTTATAATGTGATCCTTTGAAGGTAACGCCTCCTATCTATATTCACGGAGACTACAATAGATACAGAGAGGACATTAACACCGTTGGACAGAGAAAGTTTTCAGTTTTCATTCAGAGTATTGCTCTGAAAGCAATAATCCATGTTTGTTTCCATGGAAAACTACAATAAGTACAGGTATCAGTATTTGATAGATCAAGTCTTCTACAAAATATGGCTTTTCCACATTGTCACAACCACCAGATATGCATGTTTGTCAGTGATGAATACTGGGTTCTAGTCTGAAAACTTACTACTACTACTACTACTACTACTACTAATAATAATAATAATAATAAAACATGAGAGTGAAGGTTGATGGTACCTTCAAAATGGTCTCCAAGAGTTTTAAAAAAAACCCGGAGGAATTGCATATCAGAAGAAGAAATCGAGACCATCCTGGCAAAAACATTGTTAAGATCGGATAGAATACTCACAAGAGTCCCAAAGCCCCGAGGTGACTGTATGGCAAAACCCCAACCCTTTTTAATCATATATATATATTTACCAACCCCTCCGCACGAGCAGGATGCGACACAAGGCCAATTTCTTAAGCGGAGTACAACAGGTTTGAATTCAGAGTTTTCCTTCTCCTAGACCGGTTGCCTAACCAAGGTTAAAGATCCCAGTCTGCCCTACTATTTACCCATAGATGGAGGGAGAGTAGGATTCATACCTTTCCCAAGGGTATTAGCGCTAAGTGAAATAATTGCCACGTCCAGGATTTGAACTCGGGTCGACGAGTCCATTTCCCATGACTTTAACCATTACACCATGCGCTTTCTTTTTAATCATATATGTGCTAAAAGGCGATGGCTGAGGTTCTTACTGTCCTGGATATGACGTTAAACTCTATTTGATGGTGAAGTTACAAATCTGGAGCTCAGTGGAATGGGGAGTATCTCTTCATCGCTATTTTCCCAGGTACACTCTGACCCGGAGTTGTAGTACATGTTCGGGTCCCATCTATGGGTTGAATAGAAAAAATGAGTTTTAAAAATGTGTTTATACAATTGAGTTAAAAATTGAGTACCTATCAAGAAGGAATCAAAGATAACTTCGACATAAAATAACCCAACAAGCGTTGACATGCCGTAAAAACCAACCAACAAACCAACCAACTAGCCAACCAGCCAACACCGTTTGATAGAGAAAAGTTTCAGTTTTTGCTTTTTTGTTTTCAAATGTCCACCGCCAGTGTCTATACATTCAAAAAGAGGACCGCCCTGAAAGTAATGCCCCATGTTTATTTCCACGGAAAACTACCATAAATATAGGTATTAGTACAACACCATTGGACATATCAAGTCTTCAGTTACAAAATACGACTTTTCCACATTGTCACCATCACCAGATAAAGACTCGGCTCTAGTTTGAAAACTCAACAACAACAACAACAACAACAACAATAATAATAATAATAATAATAAATAATAATAATATGTGCAATACAATGCCATAAGAACCAAAGCAAAAATTGATAATACACCAGAAAAAACCAAATGTAGGGTGTGTGGTGACAAAAATGAGACAATAAAACATGCATTAAGCGAATTCGGCAAACTAGCACAACGAGAATACAGGGCTAGTTACGACTGGGTTGGAAAGGTGATCCAATGGGAAATGTGCAAGAAACTCAATTTTGATCATACAACAAAAAGGTATATACATAAACCAGAATCTGTTCTTGGGAATGAAAGGCATACAATTCTCTGGGACTTTGAGATAAAAACGGATCACCTTATCCCAGCCAGAAGACCAGATCTAGTATTGATTAACAAGAAAAAGAGAATTTGTCTAATGGTAGATTTTGCTGTCCCAGCAGATCACAGGGTGAAGATGAAAGAAAACGAAAATAAAGACAAATACCTGGGCCTTGCAATAGAATTGAAAAAAATGGAATATAAGGGTGAAAGTGATACCAATTATAGCGAGTGCACTGGAAACGGTCCCCAAAATTTTATAAAACCGACCGGAGGAACTGGAAATCAGAGGAAGAAATAAGACCATCCAGATAACATCATCTCAGACTCCAGTGAAAGACCACCAGCTTACACCAGAACTAATAATAATAATAATAATAATAATAATAATACCTTAACAGAGAACTGAAAAAAAAAAACCAACAACTGTGGAACATGATGGTAAAGGTTATACCAATTGTAATTGACGTCCTTCAGAACGGTCCTCAAGGGTTTGGAAAAGAGCCTGGATGAATTGGAAATTGGAGGAAGAACCCAAAGAAGAACATTGTTAAGATCGGATATAATTCAGAAGAATCCTGGAGACCAGAAGAGACTTGCTTTCACTCAGCTTCTAGTGACCCACTGTGGGACATGAAAGTGAGGGTTGTGCCAATTGGTGCCCTTGCAACGGTCCCCAAGGGCCTGAAAAAGAGTCTGGATGAACTGGAAATCAGAGAAAGATTCGAGACCATCTAGACTACAGCACTGTTGATATCAGCTAGAATACTCAGAAGAGTCCTGGAGACCTAAGGAGACTTGTTGGCATTTAGCCTCCAGTGAACACCGGCTAAGGTGGGGGGGGGTGAAAAACTCGAAGGGAGTGAAATAATAATAATAATAATAATAATAATAATAATAATAATAATAATAATAATAATAATAAATGAATAGTAACCTAGTTATCCAATAACTGTACTGGGTAAAAGTACGAAGTAAAATTATGACTTGAATAAAAAATACCCTAAATGTGTATTGAATTTTTTTGTTTCCCTTCTTTTTTTTCCCCTTTTTCCTTTTTCCTTTCCTGTTCCAATTCCCACAGTCCCGGTCGTTAATCTTCGCTCTGCCCCAGTTGTAGACCAGAAACCTGAGACTTTAATGCGCTTATAATATATATATATATATATATATATATATAATATATATAATATATATATATATATTTAGCCCTTTCAAAACACTGCATCTAATAATTTAGTACGTCCGGTCGGGAATTGTCAATTCTGCACTCAGTCCTTTTGACAGAATTTCAAGTGGGGGCACTTCTCGGATAATCATCAATTTGCCAACTAGAACGCCAGTGCAAACGATCCGATGTGGGATCTTTTTTACAATATATGTTAGGGAAATCCTCGAAGTGTCTCCAATGTCAATTCAGTTCATAGGTGCATAATCTGGAGGCTCGTGGTGTAATGGTTAGAGTCATAGGAACTAGAACGCTAGTGCAAACGATCCGAAGTGGGATCTTTTTTCTACAATGTTAGGGAAATCCTCGAAGTGTCTCCAATGTAAATTCAGTTAATAGGTACATAATCCGGAGGCGCGTGGTGTAATGGTTAGAGTCATATGAACTAGAACGCTAGGGCGTTCTCTTATGGACTCCTAAACATGAACATACCGGTATTGCCCGACCAGCAAAAAAACTTATATTTCTCAGTTCCGTGCGGACACTAGATGTCAACTAGAGTACTTAACAAGTGCAATGGCCGATATGGGCGGTTGTCGAGAGAGAGTCAAAGGAATCCGTACGATCGGCCCGCTATGATGATGATGCTTCGACTTGGTATCCTTCAGAGTGGACTGGGAGTAATGGCAATGAAGGAGTACTCCACATTCCCCAGAGCTCCAGTATTGGAAATTCGCCATCAGATAGAGTGTAACGTCATTCCCAGGACATGAAGACCCTCAGCCACCACCTTCTAGCACATAAATGATTAAACGGGTTGGTGCTTGCCATAAGGGCAATACATTTGGGACAATCATATGGGTGCTAGGGCTTGACGTGACCTTCCGATTGATTGGAGAGGGGCACTCCGACCGCCTGTCTAGCCTAAGTAACGACCTAAGTGGAGTGTTGCATGTCATGGACTGCTCATCCACTAAGATTCCTTAAGCATCACGGGTCGCCACCTACGGCCAACAGGTGGTCCCATTGGGGGGATAAGTAGGTGGGTGGGTAAGTAGGTTGTCAGGAGGTAGGTAGGTTGGTAGGTTGAGAGGAAAATATAGATAGGTCAGGTTTGTTGGCAAGTTGGGATAGATATAGATAGTTAGGCAAGAAGGTAGGTAACCCGGTAGATGTATATTTAGGTTGGTAATTAGGTAGGTTGGTAGACCAAGTCAGTAGGTAGGTAAGTAAGAAGCTGGATAGGTAAGAAAGTAGGTAGATTGGTAGGTCGGAATAGGAATAGTTAGGTAAGTAGGCAAATTGTTATATAATTCGTGGGTAGCCAATGAATTATGTCTGTAAGTGTAGTTAAATTTTGAATTTAAGTTCATTAGGGATTCAAAATCGGAGGTGTTATATTATAACCTTTACTTGTTACCCCCCCCCCCCGACTTCCGCCAAGGCGTGAGAACAGGAATTAATAGTTAGGCAGATCTGGGCCGTTAGTCTGAAGGAGCAGACGTAGGGGTCTTTGGTTCCTAAGATGACGACTTCTCACTGCGTGGTTAGAAACCCTTTTGGGCTGTGGGTTTTTAATAAAGAATAAGAAAAACAAATAACTCTTGCCTAATTAAATAAGCACAGATGACCGGCCCAGAAGAAGGAACAATCAGACCTGAAAGAGATGGCAGCCACTAAGTAAGAACAAGTAAGAACAAGTAAAAATCCATCGCCTCATCTCTCTCTCACGATTATATACCCGATATGAATTGGGTATATAATAATGTTAGCAGGCCGGGGGAATAGGTCGGTATTTAAGCAAGGGGGTGCATAAGGAAGTTGGAAAATAGGTAGACGAGGAAGGGAATAGGTCGGTAGGTCATGAGATGGATAGGTATGTAAAAGAAAACAGGTAGTTTTGAAGGGGAATATCTAGGTAGGCAGGTAGCAAGATGAAGTGGTGGATAGGTAGGTAGAAAAGTGTTAGATACACCTAAATAGACTTGAACAAAAATAGAGTTGCTTCCCTTTTGCTTTGTTGACATTCCATATAATTTCTTCTGTACATTAAAAACATAACAAAAAGTAGATAGGATACCAGACCTAGCGGTGTCCTGGGTATGACGTTAAACTGCAACTTATAGTGAAGTTCCAGTATTAGAGCTCTGGGGAGTGTGGAGTACCCCTTCATCGTAATTACCCTCAGGTCCACTCTGACTCGAAGTGATAGTACCTGTTAGTACCTATCTATGAGTTAATTAGAAAAATTTGATTAAAAATTGACTTAAAAAAGTCTAAATACCCATCAAGAATAAAGAAAACAATACGTCTTCGGCATAAAATAACACAACAAGGGTTGACATGCCGTAAAAACCAACCAACCAGGCCGGGCGGGGAATAGTTACGTAGATAGGTCAGGAGATTGTTAGGTAGGTAAGAAAATTAGCAGATTGGGATGGAAATTGATACGTAGGTAAGTAGGTAGGGAAGTGGATAGATATATTGGTGGGTAGGTTGGCAGGTAAGGAGGTGGGATAGATGAGTTGGCAGATCGGGAAGGGGATAGGTTAATAGGTACCCCAGGGGATAGGTAGGTAGGAAGGGGATAGGTATATAAGAAAGCAGGTTGTTGGGAGGGGAATAGGTAGGTAGGTCAGGGGGTAGTTTGCTAAGAAGTGGGTAGGTGTTACAATCTTATGGACTATTCTGTAGGCTTTAAACAAGAGCACGTCCAATGGAATTGGATCCTTGGTAATCCTCTGTAATGAATCCTGAGTATTGTAAATCCCTCCTCAATGAGTGCTAGTAGAACTATGGCCAGTATCAGTGTTTAAGTAGTGTATCAGCTACGCAGTATGGTTAGTGATTGGCGAAGGAATAAACCACGTAACCACGGCTAGTCTCTAAATCTAGGTGGGGAATTTGAACATACCTTATATGCAAAAATAATTCCAACAGAAAGTAGGTAGGTTAGCAGGTTGAGAGGGAAATGTGTAGGCAGGTAGGCAACAACGTGGATAGATAGATAGATAGATAGGTAAGTATGCAGGCAGATCGGGAATGAATAGGTAGATGGGTATCACAGGAGATAGATAGTAAATTGAGTAGGTTGACACGTTAGATTAGTTAGGTACGTAGGTAGGTTAGTAGTTTAAGTGTTTAAGTAGTGTATCAGCTACGCAGTATGGTTAGTGATTGGCGAAGGAATAAACCACATAACCACGGCTAGTCTCTAAATCTAGGTGGGGAATTTGAACATACCTTATATGCAAAAATAATTCCAACAGAAAGTAGGTAGGTTAGCAGGTTGAGAGGGAAATGTGTAGGCAGGTAGGCAACAACGAGGATAGATAGATAGATAGATAGATAGGTAAGTATGCAGGCAGATCGCGAATGAATAGGTAGATCGGTATCACAGGAGATAGATAGTAAATAGAGTAGGTTGACACGTTAGATTAGTTAGGTACGTAGGTAGGTTAGTAGGCCGGGGGAATAGGGAGGTAGGTAAGACAGGAGGTGATAGGTAGGTTGGAAAATATTAAGCCGGGGGGGGGTAATAGGTAGGTAGATCAGGAGGTGGATAGGTATGTAAAAAAACCAGGTAGGTTTGCATGGGAATATGTAGGTAGGCAGATAGCAAAGTAAAGAGGTGGATATGTAGGTAGAAAAGTAGATAAGGTAGGTAGGCCAGGTAGTAGATCAGTAGGTATGAAAGTAGGTAGGTTGGGAGGGGAGTATGTAGGTAGTTTGGCTAGTAAGTTGATATGTAGGTAGGACAGTAGGTAGATTGGTAGGTTGGGGTGGAATAGGTAGGTAAGTAGGCCAATAGATAAGTAGATAGGAAAATAGGTAGGTTGGTAAGTTGGAAAGAGAATAGGTAGGAAGGTGAGTAGTCTCGGAGTTTGAATAGGTAGATAGGTAGGTAGTTTTACAGGAGGTAGTTAGATAGGTAATCTGTGGTATATAGGTAGATAGGTAGGCCGGTAGTTTGTTAGGTAGGTAGGTTAGCAGGCTGAGCAGTGAATATATAGTCTTGGTTTGTGTTACAATCGTATGGGTCATCCTGTAGGCCTTCAGCAAGAGCGCTTGTCCAGTGGGATTGGATCCTTGGTAATCCTCTGATAATGAATCCTTTGGTTCTTCTGGTAAAGAGTCCTGAGTATTGTAAGTCCCTCCTCAATGAGTGCTAGTAGAACTATGGCCAGTATCAGTGTTTAAGTAGTGTATCAGCCACGCAGCATGGTTAGTGATTGGCGAAGGAATAAACCACGTAACCACGGCTAGTCTCTAAATCTAGGTGGGGAATTTGAGCATACCTTATATACAAAAATAATTCCAAAGAAAGTAGGTAGGTTAGCAGGTTTAGAGGGAAATGTGTAGGCAGGTAGGCAACAACGTGGATAGATAGATAGATAGATAGGTAAGTATGCAGGCAGATCGGGAATGAATAGGTAGATGGGTATCACAGGAGATAGATAGTAAATTAGGTAGGTTGACACGTTAGATTAGTTAGGTACGTAGGTAGGTTAGTAGTTTAAGTGTTTAAGTAGTGTATCAGCCACGCAGTATGGCTAGTGATTGGCGAAGGAATAAACCACGTGACCACGGCTAGACTATAAATCCAGGTAGGGAATTGTAGCACACCTTATATCACCAAAATATTCCAACAGTTTGTTTTGTTGGATTTTACGGCATGCCAATCATTGTTGGGTTATTCTATACTGAAGACGTTTTGTTTTGTTCATGTTTGATGGGTATTCAAAAATGTTTAAACCGAATTTTTTAACACTTCTTTTTACTCCTTTCTTTCTACTTAATCCATAAATGGTATCTCAACAGGTACTACCAGTCCGGGTAGTATCGGGGAATAATGGTGATTGATGGGTACTTCACATTCGCCAGGGCACCAGAATTGAAACTTCACCATTAGATAGAGTTTATTGTCATACCCTGGACATTAACCCTCAGCCACCGCATTCTAGCACATATATAATAAAAAGGGTTAGAGCTTACCATAAGGGCAATAGGGTCAGGTTTGGTTTGGTATGGTTTGTTTTGTTTTACGGCATATCAACCTCTGTGGGTCATTTAATGCTGACAAAGTTTTGAAATAAATTCAGTCTTAATGGATAATACAATTTTGTCTATAAACTCATGTTTTTCTATTTAAACCATAGATGGGACCCTAACAGGTACTACCACTCCGGGTCAGAGTGGACTAGGGAGCAATGGTGATGAAGGGGTGCTCCACATTCCCCAAACCTCCAAAACTGGAACCTCACCATCAAATAGAGTTTAACGTCATTCCCAGGACAAGTAGAGCCACCACCTTCTAGCACCCATATGATAAAAAGGGCAATAGGGTTGGGGTAATCATATAGGTTCTAGGGCTTGACGTGGCCAGCCGATTGATCGTAGGAGGCCTCTCCGACCGCCCGTCTGGCCTAAGTAAGGGTCTAGGTGGAGTGTTGTATGTCATGGACTGCTCATCCACCAGGATTCTGTTCTTAAGCCTCACAGGTCGCCACCCACGGCCAACAGGTGGCCCCATTAGGGGAGTCTTACCCCTCTACAGAGGTGCAGTCGATGCATTCTAATGGCACAGCCGACAGGGCGGAATAGGGTCGGGAAAATCATATAGGTGAAAGGGTTTGACATGACTAGCTGATTTTTCAGAGGGGGGCTCTCCGAGCGCCCGTCTAGCCTAAGAAAGGACCATAGGAAAGTAGGAAGGTTGGTAGGTTGGGAAGGTAATAGGTATGTAGATATGTATGTATGTAGTTAGGTAGACTTGGTATTGGAATAGGTAGATATGTAAATAGTTTATTCGGTAGTTTTTTTTTAGTTATGTAGGTAGGTTAGTTGGCTGTGGTAAGTTGGTAGGTAGTGTAAAAGTACAATAGATGGATCTGCCCCTGTGTCTAGGCTGAACAGAGTGATCTGTCCTTGACCAGAGGACAGTATAAATAGAACCATGTAAGCGGCCATTTTCAATGCTACACTTGACGTCTAAACCACGTCTTTCATACTTTATAGGTAGGTAAGTAATTAGGTAGGTAGTTCAGAATTTTGATAGGTAGGTATGTATTTTACCAGGCCAGGTAGTGAACATGTAGGTTGGCAGATTAGCAGGTGAATACTAGGTAGGTAGGTAGATAATTGGATAAAATGTATATTGATATGAAGATAGTCATAAAAAGAACCAATTAAAAGTAATATCTACCTAATAAAGCAACTATAACCAAATGAAGACATTTCACTAAGTGCTGCGCGACGACTCGATTAATTTTGCGTGTGTTTTATTTATTTATTTATTATTATTACTATTTCTGCCCGGCATTCAGACAAAATTCGATTCTTTCAAGAATGGTGGACAGGATATTCAGCATAGTAAGGTGATTTTGCTTGTCGTTTAATACGAAAAAAACAAAAAACAAAACCTACAACTCCATCGAGGTTTGATTATCACAGCGCATGCGTACTGGAGATTACTTCGTGTATCATTTGGGTTTATTAATAGAAATAATTTTCTCACGTCATTCAAAATAGATGAATGGACGCACGTGAGGACGCTATCAACCTGCCCTTGTAGAGCAAAAACAGGAATCTGATTGAAACCAATATAATTCCTTGTGAAGGTTTGGT
>CM042142.1:51229610-51277110 GCA_023376005.1 Doryteuthis pealeii
TGAATATATATGTGTATGTGTGTGTGTCTGTCATATATATTCATCTTGACCAATCCTTACAATCCAACATTCTGGACTAACACCTACACTACCACTCCCCATCTAGAGAGAAGAAAATCCACTACCCACCCCCAACCACCCCTGCCCCTACTGACAACCTACTGTTTTCACCATTTTGAGAATGTCCATCATTGAAGTAAGAACTATATCCAAGTCCTGAAGAAGGTCTAATAGACCGAAACGTTGCATCGTCGACAATAAACATCCAGTTTCCATAACATCCCGTGTTTGACTACTTTTCTCCACATATTGTCGGATAAAACTTCTCATATTCCTCCATATATATATATATATATATATTATATATATATATATATATATATATATATATATATATCTTTAATGCTTCATACTAATGCCCAAACTTGATATATGTACCTCCCACAAACGGATATATATAACCTAAATAAACACACACACACACACACACACACACACACACACACACACACATATATATATATATATATATATATATATATATATATATATATATATATATTCCTTTACGATTTAATTTCAAAAAGGGGTATTTGAACCAAATTCGAATGATTGTTTCGTCATCAAATTTATGATGAAAAGGGTTTTCTTTTCTTTACTTTTTTTTCTATAGTAACAAAAGATGAAAACCAATAAAGAATATTGGCGCCGTCGGTTGAAGGTTTTGAAGGGACAAAACACCGGTTCACTCAATCACCAGACAAAATTTGTCCATTTTACAGCAGAAGCGATTTCACAAGGATAAGGCTGATTATTTTTATTACTTTAGAAAATATACAAATAAAAAAACACATATCTATTTGTATGTTTTATTATATTTCTACGAGAAGCACTTCGAAAGTAATGTCTTCCATTTATTTCTACCGAGAATACAACAAATACAGGAAGCACAATGGATAGAGCAAGTTTTCTGCTACAAAAGACTGTTTTCTAACACTCGATTGCTGTGTCTGAGTTATCAAATAACAACATTGAAAACCAAAATAAAAGTTAAGTTTATTCCCTTTGGTACAAAAACTATAAATAATATAGAGTCCAACACACAGCCCTTCCACAACAGTAATTGAAATCTCTGTAGCAAGACTAGATACTACTTGACTACTCGACTAATTGTTGCATACTGACGTTTTCACAGTACCAAATCAGCATATAACGTTGTATACCCTTCTTACTTCGTATTTTCTTCTGGCCGGCTTTGCTATTCTGATCGTCTATCATCTTGGTCTGGTCTAGCGTCTGGTGTTGACTTTCTTGGGGATTCCGGGTCTGGTTTCTGTTGGGATTTCTCCTTATCAGAAGCCCTGTGTCATTGTTAGTTTTTAGGTAATAAACACAAGATTTCGATTTACGTTGATGTTACTTTATTTCCAAATCCCCAACCCAGACAATCTGCGCAGATGAGGCTTACATGTTACGAGCTCGGCTTCTAACTTCTAACTGACTTAAACTTACTATATCCTTAAACCAGAAGAGGTTCTTCTATGGGGATTCCGGTTCTCACAATCCATCCCCGCAAGGCAAGGTGAGAGGGAGGTCAAGCGCTGTCACTCACTCTCAAGGCCATCAGCTGCACTAATCGCCATTATGATTTCTACACTATTGCCATAATCATTAGGTATCTAATAATTATGTAACATAATACTTTTGTGTTGTCCGCACTGGAAAATCACGCTAGGTTTTATTTTGCAGGTAGGTATTATTTTCAGGGAAACATGGTATATGCAACTGTTAGGGCCCCATCTATGGGTTAGATAGAAAAAAAATGAGTTTAGAAATGTGTTTAAAAATTGAGTTTTAAAAAAATTGAATACCCATCAAGAATTGATAAAATAAAATATCTTTGGCATGAAATAATCCAACAAGGGCTAACATGCCGTAAAATAAAACCAACCATCAAACCATAAAGAATTGTGATAAATATTTTTATTTGGTTTTATAAAATGTTATAAATAAATTTCATTACTTCAATGTGTATTGATAAATTGGTAGACATAATTTCCTGTTAATTCATGTATATTAATTTATTGGTAGAACTTATTTTCATTAACTACACTAGTACAAAAATAAAAAACGTCCCCGGGTGATGTAAAAATAGATTTTTGAAACATATTGCCTGAGGGGTGGGAGTAAAAAATTCAATGTCAGCGATTTTGTACCCTAAGTAAGTAAAATCATCAAATTAATTAAAAGATTAAAAAATAAAACAATTTGAAATGTAAACTTTAAATATGTATTAAAATAAAACAAACTATATATAGATATATAAGACCAGTCATGTATTTATTAAAACTTGTTTTAAAAAAAACAAACAATGAGGACTGTTTAATGTTGCATGTTCAAATTTTAAGTGTATTTATCCTATGTTATAACGATTGTTGGTAATGTAACGTAAGCGGTGACGTAATTTTTGTTACAGACAAAAACCGGAAGCGAATCTCCATTATTGATAGATAATATATTTGCTTGAATCAACTGGAAGAAATATTTTATAAGCTTCATGTGTATTAATGAATTAGAAGAAATAATTTCATAGTAAACATTATTTACTAGCGCATTTTGCAGGCCATTAATCATCACTGGCAAAAATGTTATTGAGCCCCCCCAAAAAAAAAACAAAACAAAAAAAAAAACAAGCAAACTGGGAAACTTGATATATGTTCTCTGTATCTATAGCAGCTTCCGTGAAATATATACCCATGTTACATAACATAATAATTGAGTATGCAAATGACACAAATAGGACCAAGGTTTTATTTTCATCTATGTATCCATCTATCTAGATATAGATAGATATAAACAGCATGAAATGGATATCTAGATAGAAGGATATAAATGGAATGAGATAGATTTATAGATAGATAAATATAAACTAAATGAGATAGGTAAATAGATATAAACTAAATAAGATAGATTGATAAAAACAGAATGAGATAGAGATAGATATAAAAAGAATGAAATATGTAGATAGATATTAACAGAATGGCTTAAATTTTCCGACTGCAGTTTTCTAAATACAGGCCAATGGTAGGACGAAAAATACCCTGAAGATTCGCGCTACGGCGAGAAACTGCTGTCGGAAATTTTAAGCCATTCGTTTTTAAACGTATATATATATATATATATATATATATATATATATTATATATATATATATATAGAGAGAGAGAGAGAGAGAGAGAGAGAAATATAGATAGATAGATTAATATGAACAGAAATCCCCCAATGGGACGACACGGCCTGTAAGCTGTGAATGGCGACCAGTAATGCTTAAGGACAGAATTCTGGTAATTGAGCAACACACCGCTTTAGCATTTACTTAGGATAGACGAGCGATCGGAGAGGCTCCCTCCGATCAATCGGCTGGTCACATCAAGCCTTAGCATCCAACCGTTTTATCATATATGTGCTAGAAGACGATGGCTGTGTGTCTTAGTGTCCTGGGCATGACGTTTAATTGCATCTAATGGTGAAATTCTAATTCTGGAGCTCTGGGGAGTGTAGAGTACCCTTTCATCGGTATTCATCCCAGGTCCACTCTGAACCGGGGTGGTATTACCTGTTAGTGTCCCATCTATGGGTTAAATACAAAAAATGAGTTTAAAAATGTGTTAAAGAATTGAGTTCTAAAAAATGAAAAAAATTGATAATCCATTAAGAATGAATAAAACCAAATTTTTTCGGCATAACTTAACCCAACAAGTGTTGACATGCCGTAAAATCCAACCATCCATCTATCCAACCCTCTACCATGAGCAGGATGTGACACACTGTCAATTTTTAAGAGTACAACTGGTTTCTATTCAGAGTTTTTGTCTTTCTCCTCCTTCGGTTGACAAACCAAGCTTAAAGAGCCCAGTCTGTCCTACAATTTTCTATAGCTTGAGGGGGGGATAGTTGGGATCATACCTTTCCAAGGGGTATTAGTGCTATGCTAAATGCAAGCAGCCTCATCTAGGATTTGAACTTGGGCCGCTGTGTCCATTCTATTCGACGTCAACCGTTACACACAAATGTTTATATGTATTTATCTTACTCTGTTTGGATATATTTATGTTCGTATATATCCCTCTCTCTCTTCTCTCTCTCACCCTCTCTCTTTCTCTTTCCTTTTCTCTCTCTTTCTCTCTCTCACTCTCTCTCTCTTTATCTTTCTCTTTCTCTTTGTCTCTCTCTCACTCTCTATCTTTCTCTTTTCTCTTTCTCTTTCTCTCTCTCTCTCTCTCTCACTCACTCACTCTCTGTCTCTCTTTCTTCTATATATAATGATGCAATAAAGTTTTGAAAAAGCTTCATCCATTAATAAGGCGAAATATCAATTTAATTTAGCTGTCTGTGTTGTTATATCCACACTTTCCTCTATTCTCAACCACATTCTGTCGGATTTATTCAAATCCTCCACTCCTCATATAATGATCTATCTTACTCCGTTTAGATATATCTATATTCGTATTTCGAAATATATATATATATATTTATCGAAATACGAACATAAATATATATATACATAGATTTGAATAAATCACGCCATAAAATAGAATATTTGATGTCATATTTCAAAACCGTCTCCTTTTTCAAACTTCAAAAATGTTTTAAACAGACTGAATGACAAGGATTACCACTCGATTTTCTCGTTATTCTGTGATAAATAATTTCTTATCTTATGCCCTGAAGATGATCTAATTAATAGATCGAAACACCGCAGCGTCGGCCAATAAACTCACCACTTAACCCATTTCAAACCTGTGTTTTTTCATTTTTCTTAATATACTACATACCGTCGGATTCAGTTCCTTTCTTCACACACACACACACACAGACATATATATATATATATAGATAGATAGATAGAGAAGAGAGAGAGAGAGAGAGAGGGGGGGGGAGATACAGTGAGAAAAGTGGGAGGAGAAGAAAGGTGGGAGAGAGAGGTTGAGAGAGAGAGGTGAGGAGAGAGAGGGAGATCGGGGGAGAGAGATAAGTAGTGAAACAGAAAGAGAGAGAGAAAGATAGATAGATAGATACATAGAGAGAGAGAGAGAGAGAGAGAGAGAGAGAGAGAGAGAGAGAGAGAGAGAGAGTGTGTGTGTGTGTGACAGGGAGATAGAGAGATAATGAGGAGAAAATAGAAAGAGAGATTACGTTTTGATATTTACCGCCCTCAAATTTGGTAACTGTTTGAACGACTGATTTTTTTTTTTTCCATTTCTCTTCTTTTTTGCCTCTGCGCGTTTGGAGCTGTTTATTCAACACGTGAAGCGAACTACAGTAACAGCACTTTTCTTTTCAATATATATATAATATATATATATATATATATATATATATATATATATATATATATATTGAAAGTCCTTTTTAAGTTCTTGGATGTCTTAAGTGCATTGCGATTTATATACTAACAGCGTCAAAAATAAGTGGCTCGCAAGTTGCTATGTGGGTGTTCTTCTTATTTATCTTCAGATGGGACAGATACGAGTTTTTTGGGGTGGGGTGGGGTGGGGAAGGAACCGACATAGAACGTTACGTATTGACCCGGATTGCTAGAAAGGAAATCAAAACGCCTTTGAGGCGGTGTTAGCCATTGAATAAACACACATCGTGGTTTTTTGACAAGTTGTTTTTTCCTCCTTTCAATCCTAACAACTTTCATTTACCCATTCCTCTCTTCACACTCATTTTTAAAGATTCATTTGATCAATCGATTTCTGTTTCTGTTTCTGTGATGACATTCAATCCAACGAATTCACCTGTGCTGAATTCATGGAAGGGGTAGCCAGGGAATCGGGAATTCACAAACCGTCCCCAAAACGCATAGAAGGAGATGTCTTGTTTGTCGCAGATTTTCCACAGACGCAGTGACAAGTACCGTATTTGACGGCATTTAAATATATACTTTTACCAACCCCTCCGCACGAACATGATGTGACACAAGGTCAATTTCTTAAGAGGAGTTTAACAGGTTTGAATTCAGAGTCTTCCTTCTCCTAGACTAGTTACCTATCCAAGGTTAAAGAGCCCAGTCTGCCCTGCTATTTACCCATAGCTGGAGGGAGAATTGGATTCATACCTTTCCCAAGGGTATTAGCGCTATGTGAAATTCAAACAGGAATTGAACTCGGGTCGACAAGTCCATTTCCTATGACTCTACCCATTAGACCACGCACCTCTACGTATTTGACGGCATATAAAACACACGGGCATATAAGACGCACTCCCATTTCAGCAGGTCAGATTCAGGAAAAACGTTTTTAGTGTATTTAAGCATATATTGCCACCATACGCTCCTGTTAACCTTGATTATAACAATACCAGCAATACAATAAGGATACAGGGAGTTAAGGGTAGGTAAAAGTACTGAGCGCAAGCTGGGTTAATGAGCATCATAGAGAAGATTAGCCTAGGCCTACGGGGGTCTCAAACTTTACATACGATGGATAAGACGCAGGGCAATTTTTTGAGTCAAAATTTTGGAAAAAGTGCGTGCTATATGGCGTCAAATACGGCACATTAAAAGCCGTTGATTCCTAACAATGGGGACGCTCTTTGGATTTTTGTCAGCGCCTCTTTGGCCGGATTATAGCCCTAATACCACTGGGTGCCAGACCTATACACCTTGTGTAACCCCTACCATGACTCTGACACTACCATGACCCGACTATGAAACAGGTAGTACTTGGTTACATCTATCCCGTAGCGGACCGGTTGAGTCAATACCTATCACAGAGTAGCGCCATTCAGCGTAGAAGGTTATGTTAATTTGTTTCACTCAATATTTCTGGTAAACATTTGACATATTATGCAGTGCATGCTGGTTGGTTGGATTTTACGACACGTCAACCTTTGTTGGGTTATTTTATTCCGAAGACGTTTTGTTTTATTCATTTTTGATGGGTATTCAATTTTTTTTTTCAAACTCATTTTTTTCTATTCAACTCATAGCTGGGACCCTAACAGGCACTACCACACTGAGTCCGAGTGAATCTGGGAGTGATGATGGTGAAGATTTTTTAGACTTTTTTTCTTTTTAACCCATAGATAGACCCTAACAGGTACTACCAATTCTGGTCAGAGAGGACCTGGAAGTAATGGCGATGAAAGGGTTCTCCAACATCCCCAGATCTCCAAAATTGGAACTTCACCATTTTATGCAGTTTAACGTCATACACAGGCCACTATTTTATTTGGGTTTCAATTTCTCTTGGCAAATCACAGACTGTCCGGACTATTTTGTCGGCTTCTTCAATTGATTTTATTAGCAAGTTGATGATAATTTCTAAATTAAATTCAGCGGCTCAACACTCGGATTCAATAATTGAGATTTTCTGATGTGAATAACAAATTATTAAAACTCCAGCACATAACTTAATAAACACTCATTTATTAAGATTAGTTCAGTTAAGATTAGGACCAAAAGTATAGTTACTCCAATGAGAATCGATGGTAATTTATGAGGAAGTGCGTCCCGGTCTCCTGCCTCAGAAATTGCTACCCGGTGACTATTAAAATAACGTACCCAGCTATGTCGTCTCGGTGGTGTTAATTGAAAGAAAACAACCAACTTAGGGCGTTAAATGTATTTTAGGGGGGGGCGTCTCTTTTTTGTCGTAATTCTTATTTATTTATCGTAATTTGTCGTAATTTTTGTTCATTTATAGAAATTTGTCGTAATTCTTGTTTATTTATCATAATTTGTCGTAATTCTTGTTTAGATATGAAGATGGATATATAGTTTGGAATAGACTGAGATAGATAGATAAACAAACAAAATAATGTAGATAGATATGAGCAAAGGGAGATAGATAGATAGATAGATAGATAGATATTTTCGACAAGTAAATGTATTGGGGGGGGGGGTGTCACTTCTTTTTTGTCGTAATTCTTTTTTTATTTAAACTAAAACCAAGACATTAAACAAACATGAATAAAAGAAAATCTTAGTATTTAAAGTAATATAGATAAATATAAACAAATTGAGATAGATAGATATGAAGATGGACATAGCTCGGGACGTTATTTTAATAGTCACCGGGTAGCAATTTCTGAGGCAGGAGACCGGGACGCACTTCCTCATAAATTACCGAATCGATCTAAGTAATAATGGTTTGCAAAACTAACTCTTTAAACATTATACCACACGACGCACACCGCATGATTTAGTATTAATATAAAAGAGATATCAGTTAAATGTTAACTATCACGGCCTGTGGATATATCACAGTATGATAGTTTGATTATTACAACGTTTGATATGTGTATTTTAAGAGATATTGCAAAAAATAGTTCAATACGTAAAGAGTATAATAATCTTGATTTAACTCTTTTTTTTTCTTTCTTTCCTTCTTTTAAGCTTTTCATTGTGTTCGATTGAAACAGATTAGCGTTATCGTTTCCGCGCGCTCACCACTCTATCTTTCCTCTTCACTTTTTCTTTCTTTCTTCCTTATATTTTCTGTGAAGCATAAACCCTTTTCTTCCCTTTCTTTCTTTATGATAAAAACGAAATGGTCCATTATTTAAATGAGTTGACGAAATCTATAAGAAATAAGAATTTGGCAGATAAGCAACATCAGATTATCAGGATTTACATTTATGCATTTCATCTTGGAGATTTTTAACCAGAGGGTGTTGCAAGATATCATTTTAAAAGAAACGAATTAAATATTATAACTAGAATTCAAATTATGGACAGTCCTCCCCCCCCCCCAAAGACGTAAAGTGGTATTTTTAGGCGATAAACCATAACTTCTTACTTATCCTTTGCAGGCCACTAATAGACTGATTGGCAAACAGAAACAAAAAACCCCCAAAAATCCCTAACTTTCCCATGACGGTTTCTCGCACTTATCGGGAGAGTTCTCGTAGGTGAAGACTGTCACAAGGTTGACCAGGGATCGGAAAGCGGTCACAAGGTTCAACAGGGGTGGAATGGCTGTCACAAGGTTCACGGGGGTGGTATGGCTGTCACCAGGTTCCCTGGGGTAGGAAGGTTACCATAAGATTCGCCGGGGAATTTCTCGTGGTTGAAAAGGCTGTTACCAGGTTCACGAGAAGTGGGAAGGCTGCCACTTCGACTGCATTACAAATGCCTGAAAGTCATTCTTTTATAATTTCAAATGGAATCACTTGCCTGATGAAACTACTCGAAGCTTGAACGTATTTTATGCAAAAGCTATAGATTATAGGACAGCGATTATGTAGTGATATCCGATAATTGAAAAAAAACAAAAAAAAAAAAAAAAAAACAGTAGCAATTACAGCAATGGGACATCGGAAAAATTGAAAACTTCTATCAATTAACGGCCCGACAATTTTTGTTTTCGCTCGGGGAAAATAACATCAAGTTTCCATCTGGAAAATAATCACTGACATTAATTTATAAAATTACAAGTTTCCATCAGTTTACTGGGAAATTTATTCACGGGAATTTTCCAATGATTAGCAACGAGAAATTGTAAGAAAATTACCTCCAAGGCTTTTAAACAGTTTTAGAAATCAATATTATCGAAAAAGATATTTTTTCTGAAACTGTCAATTAGTATAGCTTATGATTTCTTCAATATTAAAAAAAAATCAATTTGATTAAAATGTTACTTTTGTTTCGTAAATTTCGCTTGGTCTGACACAAGGTTGTGTTTAAAGTCATTTCTTTGAGAGTAAAATCGCATGTTGCATTCCGATTTAAGAGGTGTGGCATTGTATTTTGTAGGACTTGTTCGTTTTCCGTGGTAACCCACGTTAGAAGGAATCAAACGCCAATCTCATAGTTCGCTTGTCAAAATCAACTTTATTTCGCTGTAACAAATCGTCTAGTAGTAAACTTCCAATGCGGAGAGAGATAGAGATAGATAGATGTTGTTTACGCAATTGTATGATAAGTCGAAGAAAGAAAATGAGACAGAGAAAACCGGATGAATTTTGGCTATCCGCTCTCCACCGGCTGCATGTGCATCTGATGTTTTTAGTCTGGTGGACCCCTCTTTTCTTCTTCCAAAACTCGGTCTTTTATAATATCCCCCCACCTAAATTAGTTATTTATTAATTTTCTCAAATCGGTTTGGCGCACATCAGCATTTAACCAAAATATCACCTGATTATTTGTGACGTGTACACCAGACATTCCATCCTCGGATGCTTGCATTCCAACATTCTTCAATATGTTCCATTTGTAAACACCATGTTAACACTCGGATTGTTTTCATTCCAAACAGAATATTTCTCTAACATGTTTTTTCTTCTCTTTTCTTTCTTTCCGAATCCAAACCCCAAAGTATAAATTAAAACTTACTAAAATAATCACTTGAGAGCCTTAATTATTTTACATTAAACTATTAGAAAAAAAGGTGCAAACCTACCCCAGAATTCATTTCGCCATATCGGCGGGGCTTAGAATAGATTGACTGTATCCCCTGCTTGGCTAAGACCCCCCCCCACACACACAGAGAAATATATATAAATGTCCCGTGCATGACACTACACTGCAGTGAGGGCCCAATTTCTGGAGATCTGGAGTGTAATATCATACCCAGGATAATTCCTTTTTGGGGTTGGGGAGTCCTACCCCATTTCTAAGGGATACAGTCAGTATATTGATAACTGCTGTAGAGTAACAGTCAGAATATATATTTAGCCAACCCGTTCGCCACGGACAGAAAGTGAAACAGAGTCGCAAGTATAGAGCATCCAGCGAGGCTCGATCTCGCAATTCAGTACTAACGTATCTGCGAGACTATCTTGCTGACTATTATACCACAATGAGACGACCTTGTAATAGTTGGAGTAGGTATTTACCCAATATGTTGTTCGCCATAGGTAGGATGTGACACAAGGTCGCATATATGGGGCATCCAACGAGAATCGAACTCTCTATTCAGTAGTAATAGATCTGCGAGACTAGCTTTCTAACCATTACACCACGATAGGATGCCCAGTTTTCTTTATCCAACCCGTTTGCCAAAGATAGAATGTGACATAAGGTCACAGGTATAAGGCATCCAGCAAGGGTCGAACACGCTATTCAGAAGTAATAGATCTGCAAGACTAGTTTGCTGACCATGATAACATGATTGGGACGACCTTGTAACAGTTGGAGTATGCTGCGATGAAAAATAACTAAAATTAAGATGAAAGAAATACTCATAAAAAATTAATAATAATTGATAAAACAGAGTTTCTTTGACTTACGAAACCCCAAATTATGTGTTTTCCGAGTTACGAGCTGTCACTGTCGATTTTTTGCTTTGTGTTGCGAGCTAAAATTTGAGGTACGGGCGAGGTTCAGATATTCTTATGTTAATTAGTTCACTAAAAACGTAAGTTACCAAATCTATTACGCCAAAAAAGTATTATTTATGAAAAACAAACTTTAAAACATAATTATTTACATTTATAAAAGAGAGTTCGATCCTCGCTGGATGCCCCATACTTATGACAGTTTGTCTAATCCTACCCGTAGGGTTGATAGTTTGTTTTTATGCAATACAGTGCTTCTTTTTTTTTTTTTCAATAAAAACGTAATAAAAAATAAAGTGTTTTTTTTTGGGGGGGGGGGAGTAGAACGGATTAATGGCATTTCAGTTTATTTCAATAGTGAAAATAGATTTGATATACGAGGAAATTGAGTTATGAGCAGAACGAGTTAAACTCGTAAGTCAAAGTGCAACTGTATTTCATCCACTAATAAAAAAAATCTAGTATGGAATCCTGACTTTTCGCAGTGAAACCAAATAGGGATTCAACTTTTTTTTCTTGGGGGGAGGGGTGTTGGGTAAGGGCTGGAATAGATTATAGCATTTCAGTTTATTTCAATGGTGAAATTGATTTAATATTGTTTTTCAATAAAAACGTAATAAAAAATAAAGTGTTTTTTTTTGTGGGGGTTAGAACGGATTAATGGCATTTCAGTTTATTTCAATAGTGAAAATTGATTTGATATACGAGGAAATTGATTTAATATTGTTTTTCAATAAAAACGTAATAAAAAATAAAGTGTTTTTTTTGTGGGGGTTAGAACGGATTAATGGCATTTCAGTTTATTTCAATAGTGAAAATAGATTTGATATACGAGGAAATTTATTTAATATTGTTTTTCAATAAAAACGTAATAAAAATAAAGTGTTTTTTTGTGGGGGTTAGAACGGATTAATGGCATTTCAGTTTATTTCAATAGTGAAAATAGATTTGATATACGAGTAAATTGAGTTATGAGCCGAACGAATTAAATTCATAAGTCACAGTTCCACGGTAATTTCATCCACTAATAATAAAATTTAGTATGAAATCCTGACTTTTCGTAAGGAAAACCAAAAAGTGATTTCCCCCTTTTTTTTTGGGGGGGGGGGGCTTTTTTTCTAATTTGATGAAATAGGCCAAAGTTTATATATATCATGTGTATTTTTAGAAAAGAGCCGAGTTCAGTTAAGCGGAATGAAAATTGCCAAGTTTGGTGGAAATTACGTATATAATTAGATATTTGATCCATTTCAGATATTTTAGAAAACTCTACTTAATTCATTACACGGACAAATTAAGGTTAATGAGTGTAGAGAGATCATGTTATGCCAGTCTTCCTAAGAGACGCGACGGGATCGAATACCAGCCTGTGGCGCCGGTAATAAACACACGAATAAAACCCTTTACAAATCTAACGTATTTATATCTATTTACATATTTATATCTGAAATGGCATTTTATTTACGTGTTGTTTCCACGAAAATAAGACAGGGTTTATATCAAGTTTCTCTCCGAAATATAACACTAGGGCTTAATTCAGGAGATGTCCTTATATATCGAAAAGGACATTAAGAAGTAGAAAATTACAAAATTTCTAAATAAACATAAATTACGATAAACGATCTACATTTATTTACCATTAACATGTTATTTTATTTAAATACTCATTAAGGACAATTCATTAAAAAATAATCATATCATCATCCTCTGGAATGTTATTGCTCTCAACTAGGGCTTATTTTAAGGGGGGCTTATATCAAAATTATCCTGAAAAATCACATTTTGCAGGTAGGTCTTATTTTCGATGAAACACGGTATTAAGAAATGAAAATATAAAAATGTAAATGAGAATTTTTTTTAATTCCCTGTCGGAGGGGCTTAGGATACGCTGACTTCACCCCTACAGAGGATTAAAATCAATCTCTCTTCGAAAAGGGTGTCCTGGGTATAACACTAAATTGGATCTGGTAGTCCTGCTCCAGTTCTAATTACGGGGAGGGTCCCATCTATATTTCAAATAGATATGTTTGCAAATTAGTGATGGGTCGATTTTAACGGCATGTGAACCGGTCTAGGGTTATTTTATGCCAAGAGGTTAGAGAATAGCATTTATTATACGTTCATATTTACATGTTTGTGTGAAAACTGATCAGTGTAATCGCTTTCCCCAAGATCTCAAATCTGACAACAAAGTCTTCCGTTTGCAAGAATATCACAGCAATCTTCACCGTATCAGAAATGACACGTTCTAAAACGTCTTGACTTTTCTTCTCGTGCCTGGTGTTTTATGCATAGTTAATCACGTAAAATGTGAATACGCGCTAACCATTCTCGCCAATTCTCCTGGCTCCGATATCGTGTTTTCTTAAATTAAGGTGTTATGGCAGCCATGTTTTTCCTTTAGAGTTCTTCATTCATTTTGTACGCAAAAAAACGCCTTGAGCTCCCGGGTAAGATATTTCTCTCGCTACATTGCGTAGTTTCTTAAGAGTGTATTTTGTCATTTTTCGCGCATGGTCTTATCGAATATTTTTTAGTAAACGGAGCCTCACCATCAGATGCAGTTTAGTGTCATACACAGTGTAATAAAAACAGGAGCTGAAATAAATTTATTCTTAAGTTTTATTTCACTTTATTTCTACTTGCTGACTTAATTCGTACAACAAATCCTCAGCTTATATACAAGACGGACGCCGTTCATTTGGTCCATCCCATTCACACAAAAAGGGGCGTAAGATTGATACTACACACAGGACACCCCTTTTTTGGGGTGGGGGTCTTACCTCTCTGCTAGGGATATAGTCAGCACATTCAAAGCCCCACCGATAGAGTGATTTCAGATTATTAGGAAAACTTGAAATCATAGAACTTACAAAAACTTATGCAAGAACAGAAAAAATGTAAATATAAACGCACAATGTCACCTTCTGAGTTTTGTTTCATTATAAATAGTTTCCCGCCCTGCCGGGATGTAAAATACACTAACTGCACATCTGCAGAGGGGTAAATCCCCCAATATGGCCACCACCTTCTAACACGTATATGACAAAAAGGGTAGGGATTTACCGATAAGAGCAATAAGGTTGGCAAATCATATAGGTGCTAGAGCTTGACGTGACCAGCCGATTGAGCGGAGGAGGCCTCTTCGACCGCCGTCTAGCCTAAGTAGGGGCTATAGTGGAGTCTTGCATATTATGGACAGTTCAGCCATCGGGGTTCCATCCTTAAGCATCACGGGTTGCCACGAGTAAGAGTAGACCTAATTAATGGCGATATAGAGGTACTCCACATTCCCCAGAGCTCCAAATTGAAACTTCACTATTAGATGCAGTTTAATATCATACCCAGAACATTAAGACCCTCAGTCACCACCTTCTAACACATGTATGTTAAAAATAGTTGGGGGTCGCCATAAGGGAAATAGGAGTGGAACAATCACAGGGTTGACGTTACTAGCCTATTGATCAGAGGGGGACCAATTGTCCGCCCGTCTAGCCTAAGTAACGGCTAAAGTGGAGTTGCATGTCGTAGGCAGCTTAGTCACTAGGATTTCACCCTTAAACATGTGGGGTCGACACTCACGGCCAACAGGTCGTCCGATTGTGGTGGGGGGATGTACTACAGAGGTGCAATCGGATGACTAACGTAATACAACAACTTTACACCGTTTTATGCAAAGTTTAGAAAAAACATGGAGAAACAAACTGTTTGAATTTGAAGATGGTTATCTTGCCCTAAGCGTATCGATTTTCGGAAGTGTTTTTTTGGGAGTGAAAAAATATCAATAAATAAGAAAAGAAAATAAATGAAATCTAAAAAAGAAAGAGGAGCTATTTCCACTTGGTTTATTTAAAAAAACAACATTCTTTTAAAAGGAAATCAAGTATGCTGTATGGGATTTTGAACAAATAAAATTCGTATAAAAAAGTCAATCTTTTATTTTTTATTTTTTTATATTTTATTTTCTCATCTTTGTTAAACGAAAAGAAAGCTGAAGATTTTGATGAAAGAAAGCTGAGATAAGCATTGATTATTTGTTGATTTTTGTGCATTTTGTGTTCACTTGATCGATGTCTGTCTTTAAGTTTTGAGAATCTCCTTTCTGGTTCTTCAGTATCAGTTTAAAAAAATTGAGGTTTTATTTTTATTTTTTTCATAGGATTCAATTTTGACTTTGGTTTTCTATCCATATATATTTATAGGTCGTTTTTCTTGATATTTTGATGTTGCCTATAGAGTCGTCCCGGATTCCTACCCATAAAAACGCCGCCATAGGACACTTTTAGTATTGATTTTCTATCCATATTTATGGGCCTTTTTTCCTGATTTTGGTGGGGGCTATTATACTAGTTCCGGATTCCTGCCCTTAATAACGCTATGCCATAGGATTCAATTTTTTTTTATCCATATCTTTATAGGCCTTCTCTTGGTATATTTTGGTCGGTTAGGCCCTTATAATAGAGTATAAAAAATAGTATAATAGAGTTGTCTCCAATTCTCGCTCTTAATAATGCTATGGCGTAGTACTTTAGCTTTGATTTTTGTGGTGAGAGAAATCACGCACATGGTAACTCAAAGCGTGCACAAATATGTCTGGCGTGCAAAATGAGATCATGGGGGAGTATAGCGGGCGATTAGGGAGATTGAACTCACATCCTCCTGATCGTGAGTTGTGGCTCGACGTCGAACTACCTCATGGGCGCGCATGTAAATTACTACACTACGTAATTGACCCCGGGTGTGGGATTTTAGTATGATTATTTAAGGCCTGCCTTAACACACCGGGGGAGTTGCGTTCCAGTCTTACTGACGAGGACACTGATGCACGACAAGGAGCAAGAGGCGAGTGAGCTTTGGTGAAGGACTGCTTGAAAAGATTGTTGCAGGCGACAAGAAGCAGGGAGAACGTCTTTTTTCGGTGGAGAGATCCGGCTGTTCAACCCGACGGGTTTTCTATTCACTTATTATAATTTGGTAAAACTTGCAAATCATACTTAAGATCCCGTATTATTACAGGGTGGCCCAGAAAAACAGAACCCAAATTATTTATTTTCCCATTAAACTTACCCCAACCCTAACCCTAACCTTAAACCCCCTAGTTAAAATGATCAGTTTTATTACAAAATGTGTGGGTTCTATTTTTTTCTGGGTCACCCTGTATACAGGGTGACCAGAAAAAACAGAACCCACATCAATTATTTCCCCATTAAACTAACCCTAAACCCTAAACCCCCTAGTTAAAATTAAGTTTTATTACAAAATTTGTGGGTACTGTTTTTTCTGGGTCATGGGATTTTGAGTATTATTTGCAAGTTTTACTATAATTTTCTACCCATGAATCTTTGAAGGCTTTTCTTTTGGAAAGTGGACTGCTATACCAGTGTCGTCCCGGATTCCTGTCCTTAATAACCCCGCGCCACTCCCTTTTTTTTTACTTTGCGGGTTACTGGTGTAACAATGATCCTCCTTAAAAATTTACCGTGCATACTTTCTCTTTTGATATAATTTTTAGCGGGAAAATAATTTAGAATTTTTTATTTAAAAAGCCCCCCCCCCGGATGAAATACAAATAAGAAATGAGACAACATAAATGAATTTAAACTTGTGCAAAGGTTAGGGTTTGGTTTTAGGTTAGGATTAGGAGTTAAGATTTGGGTTAACAATTCAATTGAAAAAAGGGACCATATGACTTTTAGGCACCCCTTCCGCGATCTCGACTCACAAAAACAATTTTCTCATTTACACCGTCAAAATCCGGTTATTTGTTAGGGTTAGGGGTTAGGGTTAGGGGTTAGTTTTATAATTTAAGAAATTCTAAAAATCGTCTGTTAACAATTAACCGAATTTTGACGGTGTAAATGGAAAAAATGTCCCCACGAATCGAGATCGCAAAAGAGGTGCCTAAAGGTCATATGGTCCGAAAAAAGATTATTGTGGGCATGCATAATATCAACGAAGGATTAAATTCACATTTTCAGGAGCTTCAGAAGTGGAGCCTTACCACTGGATCCAGTTCAGTGTCATACCCAGTACATAATTTTTAAGGAGACCTTAATCCTCAGCAGGGGATAGAGTCGGCGTATTCTAGACTAGGTAGCTAGTATGATTTTTGGCTATTGTCACATACGACACTGTGTTACTTAATTTATGAGCTGTCATAAATTGTGAGCGTACCTGTAGTTAGAATTTTGAATAGGGTCCGTTAACCGTAAATCACGGGGACCTATGGAAAGTTACTCGCCAGTTATGGTCGGTTAGTAGCCTTTTACTTGACTCCTTGAAGGCGCGCGATTTGACGCGTTTTTTTAGTTTAGTTAGTCAGATACGAGCCGGCATCCTAGAAGAGAGGATGTCTCTTAGGGTTCGCAACTCACCCGCGATGGAATCATGGACAGGGTTGAAAATAAAAGCTTGACCAAGAAAACACTAAGTCTTGTGTTAATTAAATGAAACAAACTGTTATGGTAATTTACCACGCACGCATGAACACTTCCAACTATAAATAGCAGCAGATTCTGCACTTAAGCGAGAGTTAATATTTCAGCGGATAGCTGATAAGACAGCCTCGCGAGTGACCTTTTCATTTGTATATATTTGTACTAGTATTCTTTGTTAATATATTTGTTTAACTCATTTCGTCTCTTGTGTCTTTATTCTGGCCTTTAACTAGGGTCACAATACAAACAATGACCAGCCCTGCACAAAGAAGAACCAACCCCTAACAGAAGTTCAACAGATTAACAGAGAAAATAGCCGACGAGATAGAATCAGTAGACTAGTTAGCAGGAACCAGCAGTAAGCAGAAATGTAACAAGTAAGAAATACCATTATATCATTTAATCTCTCTGTCTCTCACTATTATATAAGTAAAGTCGTCGGGGAGGCCTAAAGTCGGTATCAGTCAATCAGCGAGGGAGTCTATCCCCTTTTCACTAGCGCTAGACCAAGGAGATTGTTTTAAGCGTCTGGAGTGGAGCGCCACACCTACCATCAGCTCTTTACTTTACCGCACAGATCCATGTGCTACTCATACGCTGAATTGGCGAGGGCCGGTATCGAACTAGGAACCTTGTGGTTTCTAGCCAAACGCTCTAATGACTGAGCTAACCCGTCCCCTTTAAGGGTTATATAATAACTGTTTAAGGTATTCGGCTATAGTGTCACCTTGTCAGCGGTGCTTAGAACATGCTGACTGTATCCTCTGCACAGACTTTCCAAAAGGGTGTTTCCTGGGTATGATATTAGACTGCTTCTGTTGTGAGGCTTCAGTTCCGGAGAGTGTGAAGTATCCCTTGATTGGCATTATTCCTAGGTCCATTATGACTCGGAATCATAGTACCTGTGATAAAAGAATAATAAGAATATTTTTCTATATACACTACACGGCTTTAGGAATTCCATTGTAGTAGCACTTGAAAGTGAAGTCTTATTGAGATAATTTTTAATCGTATATCCAAAATAATGTAACCGATATGGTGTCGATTTTCTACAGGTTAGAATCTCTCTCTCTCTCTCTCTCTCTCTCTCTCTCTCTCTCTCTCTCTCTCTCTCTCTCTCTCTCTCTCTCTCAATACTATAAACAGAAATTAAGCAAGGCTAGATTAGATTTTTAAAAAGACCCACATTAGTCTAGGTGAAAAATCTTCAAAAGTGAATAGGTAGATATTCTAGGCGAAAACAAGACATTAGGTTTATAAGTTCCCAAAATTTACACTGGATTGCCCAATTGGATACATAGCCTAGTGGACAAAGGAGTTAGGTTAAGACAGTTCTAAGTGACAGTTATCTCTAGACTGCAGGTTCAATCCTGGACAGGGGCAGCAGTAACAGAATAATAATTAACACCTGCACCCAGCTATGGTTAGCGGAATTAACACCTGTACCCCAGCTATGGTTAGCGGAATGAGAACAGGATACCCCGTGGACTGAATAAAGGGTTAGGTTCAATGTTCCGTGATGGCCCTCGATTACGACAAGTAGGTTCCCGAGTTCGACAAGAAATACCGGAAGAAGGACGGAGGGCACATCAGTCGAAACGTTGTACAAATGACAATGAAGATGGGAACAATAGTCCGAATAATACAAATAATAGAAATTGAGCACTTTACGTTAACGGTCACCGCCAACTCAGTGCACGAGTAGCACAGATTGGGTATTCTGATCTTTGCGCTAAAGTGGGGAACTGACGGTAGATGTGAAGCTCCACCTCAAACAATCTATCAAAAAGGTGAGAGAATTCCTCGCTGTTCGGCTGATAATCGACAACTTTACTTACTTCTATTTTTCCTTACCGACTGCCTCTTCCAGCTATATCAATATCTTTTATCTGTTTCCTGGGGTGAGAGGGGGGAGAAAGAGGGAGAGGAAAAGATAGATAGATAGATAGAGAGAGAGAGAGAGAGAGAGAGAGAGAGCGTTTCAGTTTTTCCTGTTAAATGTACTCACCGTGAATTCTTCGAATCGATTGTTCTATTAAAGTCATTATTTATTTTTCTTATATCTTGAGTGCAACTGACTCTACAAGGAATATCCAGACGCGAAAAAAAAACGAACTTTTTGTCCTTCTTGCTTTGAGATAAAAGTCTAATTGTCTTAAATGGCGGAACAAGAAAGGCAGCAAGAATTATTGCAAAATTTATTTTCGTTTTCCAGCATAGGAAATTTTCACATTCATGGTGTCTGTGGAAGCGTGTGATATAACGGTTAAAGTCATGAGAAATGGTCTCGTCGCCCCGAGTTCAAATCCTGGATGTGGTAATTGCATTTCACTTAGCGCTAATATCCCTGGAAAAGGTATGAATCCTACTCTCCCTCCAGCTATGGATAAATAGTAGGGCAGACTGGGCTCTTTAACCTTGGTTAGGCAACCGGTATAGGAGAAAGAAAACACTGAATTCAAACCTGTTGAACTCCGCTTAAGAAGTTGACCTTGTGTCACATCCTGCTCGTAGGAGGGGTTGGTAATATATATTCATGGTGTCTTAAGCTCAGTCGGTAAAGTACCTGCCTAGGAATCGCTGGGTTCCGTGTTCAATTCTGGTCCCCGCCAACTCAGCGCATGAGTTGCACAGATTGCGTAATCTGATCTCTGCGGTAAAATGGGGAGCTGACGGTAAGTATGGCGCTTCACTACAGCAAAAACAATATCCTTGGTCTAGCGCTAGTGAAAAGGGATAGACTCTCTCGCTGTCCGGCTGATACCGACAATAGACCACTGCGTCAACTTTATTTTTTGCTTCATGGTTTACTTCTTTTTATAAATGTACACCCTCGTGCAGATTAATTGTAAGAAAACGAATAATCTCATTATTATTATTATTATTATTATTATTATTATTATTATTATATCCGCAATCTCTCTGTAAGACTAGCTAGTGTGTTCTTGCGGTGTTACAATTTTCGTACGCTTATCTGGAGTAATGTCCATCTCAGACAATGGCCATAGGACAACTAATTGACAGTAATAGCGCGACTGGAGTTCGAACTCGCATACTAACATGTCGCCGTCCAACACGTTAGCGCCTACGCCACGTGGACTCCACCACCAATACGTGGAACTCTCACACGCAACACATACACCCCTAATCCATAATACAATTGTAGACAGTTTGAATAATTATATACAAAATAAAATTTAAAAAGAAACAAACAATTCTATTATATTCAGATTATATAAAAAATTCGTTTGAAATCATTTTTTTTTGTTTGAATACGCAACTACGGCCTAAAGCGATGTTACTATTGCAGTCGCTGAAGAAAACTAAATGAAGTTGAGGCAAGAGAAAGTCGATGAATAAATAATGATACTGAAGGCATCGAATTTTTTTCTGCTCACCAAGTTAAGGAAAGTCAAATCCGGTTAGTAGTTTGATGGATAAATGTTGCAAGGGAAGATATTTACTCTATAAGATAGTTGAACTCGTCCAACAAAACTACTAGTTGAGTAGCCAGTTATACTGTTGGAGAACTGCGCGTTGACTCTGTTATTTATATTCCTGTACAAAATGTAATGAACCTTTTCATGGTTTTCAATGTTTTATTTGATATATTCAGTGACAACAATTAAAAAAAAACAATTTTTAACCTCCCTCTTGACCGGATTAATATTAGCTCTTAGTTATCGAACTCATGATTCAGGAATAATTGACCTGCGAGATTAGCTTGCTAACCTATTTGTAGGGAAAAAGTGTACACCTAAAAATAAAAAAAGGGCCCGTGTCTGTTCGTGCTTAGCGACTGCCGTTAAAAAATACTAAACATCAAGGAATTAACCAAATTTAATTTTCAGTGTCGATATATTAATGAATAAACAATATAATGCACCAGTTATTTTATTTGAAAACTCTTACATTTTTCAGGTCAGTTAACTTTGAACCACGTATCTTTGAGGCGTAACACAGATTCACAAACATACGTGGTTCAAAGTTAATTGACCTGAAAAAATGTAAAAGATTTTAAATAAAATAACTGGTGCATTATAACTTTTATTCATTAATGCAGTGGTTCTCAAACTTTATACAGTCTGGGTGCACTTACAGTACTACAGATACTTGATAGCACACTGTATACACAATAGGATTAATATGTCATTAAGTTAACTGTTAAATATATAAAAAATAACACATTTAACAAAAGCAAACTTAACATACCCCTATGAAGTTTATTCATTTCTGGGTTAATGAGAAACATGAGCTTGATGAGACCTTGTGATTTCTTCAATGTTTGGTCTTATGTTTGAGAGACAAACTCTCATTTCCTCATCAATGCATTGAAGAGTTCCTCTCTTTTTACGCTTAATTGTTGCCAGGGTTGAAAATCCCAGTTTACATAAATATGAGGTGGATTTTTCAGGAATACTACGGAGCGCACCTGAAAAAGCTCTGGAGCGCACTGTTTGAGAACCACTGCATTAATGTATCAACACTGAAATTTCATTAAATTCGGTTAATTCCTTGATTTTTAGTATTTTTTTCTTTCGGCGGGGTGACATACGATGGTGGAATTCATGTCCGTTAAGTAGGATTTAACCAAGAAAACCTATTGTCTAGGCCAGGGACAGGGAATCTTTTAATATTCAAAAGCCAAATTGAAATTTCTTATCAACTAATTTGGCCGAACATATTGAAGTTTTAATGTTTCCAACAAAAATTCTAGCTGAAACTTTCATTCAATAACTTAGTCGAAGAAATACTACTTAAAAAGAAATGAAACACTTTGGTCACCTTTTAATGGCTTTTATGAGATTGCACTTTGCGAGGAAATATTGGAATACCAAGTCCTGAAGTGGGGATGCTCAATTTTAATTGTTCTTTAGAGAATCTTGCCTTGAGGCTTCTGATTCTTCATTGGATAATCTAGGACCGTGTTCCCAAACCATTTTGAAAACACTGACCGGTTTTATCTTGAAAATATAATCACCATCGAAATAGGTGATAAGTCAAATAAAAGTTACTTATGAATTATTATATATAGTATAAATATAAAATAGATATAGATATAAATGATAATAATAATAATAATAATAATAATAATAATAATAATATAATAATAATACAAAATAATGCCATAAAGACAAACTATATCAAAGCGAAAATTGATGAGACGCAACTAAATAGTAAATGTAGACTATGCGGTAATAGAGATGCGACCGTAAACCATGTACTATGCGAATGTAGCAAACTAGCACAACGGAAGTACAAAACTAGACACGGCTGGGTTGGGAAGGTGATCCACTGGGAATATGCAAAAGATTAAAATTTGACCATACAACAAAATGCTATATGTATAAACCAGAATCTGTTCTTGAGAACACAACGCATAAAATTCTGTGGGACTTTGAAATAAAAACGGATCACCTTATCCCAGCAAGAAGACCAGACAGTGCTGATTAACAAAAAAGAAAGAACTTGTCAACTGGTGGATTTTACAGTTCCAGCAGATCACAGGGTGAAGCTGAAGGAAAATGAAAAAATGGATAAATACCTGGACCTTGTCAGAGAATTGAAAAAGCTGCGGAATATGAGAGTGAAAGTGATACCAATTGTAGTTGGTGCACTTGGAACGGCCCCAATAAACTTGGGCTTCCATACGTTGTCAAATCAATATTTTCTGGATATCAAAAATGTTTATAGAAAGAGCGGATAGTAATTCTTTGTGAACTTTTATTTCTAGATTACATCATTGTCATTTAATTATATAAAGTGTATGAATCTGTCTGTCTGTCTGTCTATCTGTTTATTTATCTGGGTCTAGGTTCAACATAAAGATCGTGTCGCAAAAGCAACCGCTTCTTCTATATAGGATTCTGATTAATTGGTTGATTTTAACGGTATGCCAACCTGTCGCACTGAGTACCTCATACTTATAATAACCATGTACTAAACTAAGCTGCACCTTATAAATCACAACTACTGAGTAGTCAGTCCGATGCTTATTAGGTGCTCTATATTAGTGGCCTTGTGCCAAATCAATTCTGTTTCATTCTTTAGGGTAACTCGAGTTAGCGAGCTAGGTTATCAGTAAGTTTTATACTCATTGGGTGCTCTATACTTTTGACCTTGTGTCAAACTAAGCTAAGATTAGTGAATTACGGCTACATCTCATCTCTACTGAAAAGTACTCTTACGCCAAAATTCTAGTTTCTCAATGAAAAACTAAATTTAAAAAATATTTCCCACGGTGTCTGTGTAAGTGAAGATGAGAGAGTAACAGGGTGGGAGAAGGTGAGAGAGTAAGAGGGTGAGAGAGTAAGCGGATGAGAGAGTAAGAGGATGAGAGAGGGTGAGAGGGTGGGAGAGGGTAAGAGAGTAAGAGGATGAGAGAGGGTGAGAGAGTAAGAGGGTGGGAGAGGGTAAGAGTAAGAGGATGAGAGAGGTGAGAGAGTAAGAGGGTGATAGGGTTAGAGATAAGTGGGTGGGAGAAGGTGAGAGTAAGATGGTGAGAGAGGGTGAGAGTGTAAGAGGGTGAGAGAGGATGAGAGAGTATGAGAATGAGAGAGGGTGAGAGTAAGAGGATGAGAGAGAGAGAAAGTGGGTATTGGGGCGGGGAACTGATGAAATGATATTTAAAATTAGAATCCCGTGAAATAAAAATCAAGCACAAATTGTTAATAAAGCCCCTTCGTCCCCAATTAAAAAATAATGACAGAAATACAAATCAGCTGGTCAAAAAAAAAAATAATGTGAAGGTTTTTAGGTACGAACGAGAAGAAGAAAAAATGTCCGTTTCGGATTTAGATTTATAAGAGAAAAAAAAAACATAAATAGAAATGTTCTCATTTAATTCTTTGAATTGTTGTTACTATTTACTGAGGTTTGGTCCAGTACACACGTTTCAGTTTGCTTACAATGCCTTCGGTTCATAAAATTGCCACTGTTGGAATTTTTGTGTTATATATATTTACCAACTCCTCCGCACGAGCAGGATACGACACAAGGTCAATTTCTTAAGCGGAGTTTAGCAGGTTTGAATTCAGAGTTTTCCTTCTCCTAGACTGGTTACCTAGCCATGGTTAAATAACCCAGTCTGTCCTACTATTTACTCATAGCTGGAGGGAGAGTAGGATTCTTACCTTTCCCAAGGGTATTAGCGCTAAGTGAAATGCAATTACCACGTCCAGGATTTGAACTCGGGGCGACGAGTCCATTTCCCATGACTTTAACCATTACACCAACAATTTTTGTGTTATAAGGCGTGTGGCAAATGGCCACTTCTACTTATAGACTCGCTGACTACCATGTGACCAGCCTTGTTGTCCAATCACTGGCAGTCCTCTGCTGCTGTTGTTGTATTTATACTGGCTGATTCTAATCTTAGCTCACTGCTACTTGGATCTTCTTGGACGTCGGATCTAAAGGATACTATACCACAGGACTTGTTGACTTACCAAAGGATACTATACCACAGGACTTATTGACTTACCAAAGGATACTATACCACAGGACTTATTGACTTACCAAAGGATTCTATAACTCGTGGCTTACTTACTTATTTGCTTTAAGTTCTTTGCAACTGGCCAAGGATGGCGGTCAGATACTTAACAGCCACTACGAGAAATAGACTTTGCCACTAAGAACAATTCCATAAAGAACTAATTCCACATAAAACAAAACGCCAGACAAAGCTCACCATCGTGTCTTTTCTATCCGACCAAGTGTGCACAACGTACTCATTCAATATACATGACTAAAACCGTTGTTATTGTTGACGGTGTATTGTCTTATTTGCACTAATTTCTCAACCCGTCACAAAGACACTCCGACCAAGTTGCATCGATCCCAATTATACGGGTCAAAGAAACATAGCATGGGCGCAGAGGGTATCGAAAGGGCAGTTGGCCGGAGACACATGTGGTAGTCACGGAAATAATTAATACCGTGACTGGTATAGGACCACAACCCATTAAGTTCTACATAAGCTGATCATCGCTTAACTTCGAATGTGCCTATCATAGTTATTTACGTTTCAGATTATTTACTGTGCCTTTGGTACCTAAGTGGTCACCCATCCAAGTACTGTACAAGCTGATCATTACTTAACTTTGATTATGCTTATAATTGTTAATTCCTAAGCCATGCTTGGTGTACCGTTGTCCTTTTTTTTTCTTGGTACTAAAACTATAACCGTAAGGCGGCGGCGGCGGTGTATACTATGTAGCGGGCCTCGTCCACGTGCCTCCAAATTCACCGTGCTAAAACGGTGTTGATAGAAATTATAACACGAGAAACATGTCGTCACAACTGCCAGCCTTTATTATCGTGCTCGTATAGTGGGCTCGTACCAGAGAGGAGGAAAGGCAGAGAGAAAGAGAGAGAGAACACTACTAGATTACTGTGATCCCATGAGGGACCCAAGGTCAGTTCCGTACCCTACGACCGCGGCAGGCAAAAAGAGGCCGATAACTTTCTTTTTGTTCCACGTCACACGTGACTTCCGGTCAACACCCGACTTCCGCTTGCGGTTGCATTCTTCGTTCGGGGTCACGCTACGGTCAAATCATCGTTCATCCTGTTTTGGTTATCACTATTTTTGAACCTTTATTATTTCTTCCTCCTCCTTCCATTAGTAGTCCTAGCTCACAAAAGTCAGGAATATACCCATCTTGCAACATTGGTGCGGCACATAGCTTTTAAATACATTATAGTGCCTTCTGTTCCTAATAGGGCACCCATCTAAATTCTGAACAAGCTGATCATTGCTTAACTTCTGATCTGCCTGAATCTGAAAGTTATTTACTAAGCCTTGATTGGTCTGGCATAAAAATTTCGATTACATACAGAAGGTTCTGTTCCTATGTGGTTACCCACCTAGATTGAACAACTAATTATTGCTTAACTTCGAGTAATAGTTATCTAATAAGCTTTGATTCATCCAGTATACAAGTTTCAGATTACCTACAGTGCCTTCTGTTCCTAAGAGTTCACCCATCTAAGTACTGAACAAGGTGGTTGTTGCTTAACTTTGTATGTACCTATAATTGTTATTTCCTAAGCTGTTTCGGCACACACCTTTTAGATAACAGTGCTTTCCGTTTCTAAGTGGTCACCCATCAAAGTTCTGAACAAAGTGACCATTGCTTAGCTTCAGATATGCCCACGCGTTAGAGTTATTTACCAAGTTTTGCTTTTTCTGGTACACACGTTCCATTTTTTTTACAGTGCCTTCTTATTGGTTACCCATCTAATTTCTGAACAAGCTAATCATTGCTTAACTTTGGATGTGCCTATGATAGTTATTTTTTAAGCTTTGCTTCGTTCGGCACACGTTTCATATTACTTACAGTACATTCTGTTACAAAACGTCTTCGGCATAAAATTACCCAATGGGTTGATATGCTGTAAAATCCACCTAAGTTTAACCTAACCTTCTGTTCCTAAGTAGCCACCTATCTAATAACTATTGTTTACATTCGAATGTGCCTATGACACACACACACACACACACACACACACATACACACACACACACGCATATATATATATATATTGTAGTTTTAAGGATTTCGCGTATGCTTCTAGATTAATTTGTCAGGAATTCATAAGATTTTGTTTATGTAGAAAGCCTCGTGGTGTAATGGTTAAAGTCATAGGAAATGGACTCGTCAGCCCGAGTTCAAATTCTTGACGTGGTAATTGCATTTCACTTAGCCCTAATACCCTTGGGAAAGGTATGAATTCTACTCTCCCTTCAACTATGGGTAAATAGTAGGGCAGACTGGGCTCTTTAACCTTGGTTAGGCAACCGGTCTAGAAGAAGGAAAACTCTGAATTCAAACCTGTTAAACTCCGCTTAGGAAATTGACCTTGTGTCACATCCTGATCAAGTGGAAGGGTTGGTAAATATAATAAGATTTTAGCTTTTTCGAAACATGGGACAAATAAATATTTAAAATTTTCAAAATTCAAATAACCTAAGATTAACAACTTTGCTTACCTTCTTTTTTTGAGATCCTATTTTAAATAGAATCTCAAAGAAAATAAATAAACCCATTAATCTTAATTTTTAATTTTTAGTACTTTTTATATTCATTTGTCCCATGCTTCAAAAAAGCCCAGTAAAAAAAAAATAAAAATAAAAAAAAAACTTTTCTTATATATTCCTGATCAACTTCAGTGATGGCCGAGGGGTTAGAGACTCTGACTGATGAAAAATAAGTCGGGTTTCGTTCCCGGCTGGAGGCAGTCTGCTAACTATAGCCACGCTGAGAAGACATGATACGTCGAAACACGGTGCCTGTGGATGACTATGATATATGCTCCCAAACCTGGTAGATCTCTTTGGAAGGGAATTCAGCTTACGGTCACCACATTCGGTTAAGCAAGCTTATTACAGGATTTTGTACTTTTAAGTGACTGTGACATATATATCTATGTATGTAGTTATCAGTTAAAATTCTGGTTCTTTTGGTAGGTGCTGTTGGCGAGAGGTTAGAGACCATGACTAATGAAAAATCTGTCTATCCACTTGGAGGAGACGTGATACGTCGAAACACGGTGTCTGTGGATGACTATATATATATATATATATATATATATATATATATATAAGGGCCGGTTTAGCTCAGTCTAGTTTGTCTAGAAACCACAAGGTTCCGAGTTTGATACCAGCCCTCGCCAACTAAGCGTATGAGTAGCACAGGGATATTTGCGGTAACGTAAGGAGTTGATGGTAGGTGTGGCACTCCACCTCAGACGCTAAAATAATCTCCTTGGTCTAGCGCTAGTGAGAAGGGGATAGACTCCCTCGCTGATTGGCTGATACCGACTTTAGGCCACCCCGACGACTTTTACTATATATATATATATATATATATATTCACTGAAGTTCTTTTGGCCGAATTGATACCACCACAGCGAATATTTCTGACAAAACAGTTTCGATGCCAGGTTTATGGCTATTAAATTTTGTAATTCTATCTTTTTTTTTTATTCCGGAAATGTGAAGAACCTCTGACACTGTTCCGGTGAAAGTCGATACTTCCGAAAATTGGCTTACTCCACCACCAGCAATGGCACCTCTCGATGTTTGAGAAAGAAATAAATGAAATATTTTATGAAATAATTCGGATGTATATTTAACAAGATTCTTTAGATACAGCAATACGAGCCGGATATAAATACGTCATAGAATAGTTTTAAATATAAAGAAGTATTGATTAATTCCCATCGTCTTTTTTTTTTTTACTACGATATGTCTTGTTCTTCGCTTGTTTCAAGAGTCCACACACAGACATGAACTCTTCCTAGGGTTAACCATATGTATAATGGTTAGAGTTGTAAGAAATGGACTCGTCTATCCGAGTTCAAATGCTTAACGAGGCTGTTTGTATTTCACATAGCGCTAATACCGTTGGGAAAGTATATGCATCCAATTACTCTCCCTCTAGTTGTGAGAAATTGTAGGGCAGACTGATACCTGTAACCTTGGCTAGGTAACCAATCTAAGAGAAGAAAAACTGAATTCAAACCTATTAAACTACGTTTGTGTCGCATCCTGCACGCGCAGAGGAGTTATATATATATCATCATCATCATCATGTCGCGCAATTAGCACGGATATCCATGACAATCTCTCGCCAACCTTTCCTATCATTCATTTTCCCAGGGAGGTCCTCTGCGCAGCATCCTGCATATTTGCTTAGTTGGTCAATGTTGGTCCTTGATGGGCGGCCCACACTAGCATGTCCGTGTGTTGGCTTCCTAGGTAGTAATATATATATATATATATATATATATATATGTGTGTGTGTGTGTGTGTGTGTGTGTGTGTGTGTGTGTGTGTGTGTGTGTGTGTGTTGAATTCGCTTCATTATTGGCTGAAGCTTTTTCAAAATTTTCAATTTAGTTGTATGGTGAAAATGTAATTTCTTGCATAATTCCCAGTGGATCACCTTTCCCACCCTGTCGTGCCTAGTCTTGTACTAACTTTGAGCTAGTTTGTTGCATTCGCCCATTATATGATTAGCCGTTTCGTCTTCTACTCCACACATTCTGCACTTGTTATTCTGTTACGTCTTATCTATTTTTGCAATTTATACAATTTGTTCTTATGACATTGTCTTGTGCTGCGTTTATAAGAGATTCAGTTTCTCTCTTGCTGTTTTCCCTTCTTAGCCATGTCCAGGTCTTCTCATGTGCGATCTCTCCGGTTTGTCGCTTGAAGTGTCCATATAGTTGTTTTTCTTCCCATTTCTGTTTTCTTGTTTTTGTTATATTTGTGCTCGTCCATATGTTGCAATTATTTTTATGTCTTTTTAGTGTATTCTTCGAGTGCTCGAATTGTTGCATCTACACAGTTTTCAATGCTGACGCGAGCTGACGTTTTCACTAGAGTCTTTCACTAGAGTCTGAGTAACAACAAGTCTCCTAATGTCTCCAGGACATTGAGTATTATAGCCGATCTTAACAATGCTGTTGTGTGGATGGCCTCAATTCTTCCTCTTATTACAAACACTTCTAATCTGTTTTCTAAATTCTTGGGGTCCGTTCCAAGGGCATCAACAACAATTGGTTTCTCATTCACTCATATTCCACAGTTTCTTCACTTCTCTGGCGAGGTCCAGATATTTGTTTATCTTTTCGTTGTCTTTTACCTTAACCCTGTGATCTGCTTGGAATGCAAAATCTACCAATTAACAAACATCTCTTTTTCTAGTTAATCAATACTAGGTCCGGTCTTCTGGCTGGAATAAAGTGATCCGTCTGTATCTCAGAGTCCCAGAGAAGTTTATGCGTTTCATTCTCAAGAACGGATTTTGGTTTGTGCATTTACAATTTTTTATATTTTCTTGCCCAATTCCATGTGGATCACCTTTCCAGCCCAAGCATGTCTACTTTTGTATTCTCGTTGTGCTAGTTAGCTGCATTCGCTTATGACATGATTGATCGGCTTATCTGTCTACATTTGCTGTTCTGTTGTATCTTCTTCTTCTTCTTCTTCTTCTTCTTCTTCTTCTTCTTCTTCTTCTTCTTTGCGTTCCTTCCTCTAAAATTCTTATTTAATTTTCTTATTTTTTAATTCATTCATTCATTCATTCTTCTTCTTCTTTGCTTTCCTTCCTCTAAATATCTTATTTAATTTTCTTGTCTTGTAATTCATTCATTCTTCTTCTTCTTCTTCTTCTTCTTCTTCTTCTTCTTCTTCTTCTTCTTCTTCTTCTTCTTTGCGTTCCTTCCGCTAAAATTCTTATTTAATTTCTTATCTTGTAAATTCATTCATTCATTCTTCTTCTTCTTCTTCTTCTTCTTCTTCTTCTTCTTCTTCTTCTTCTTCTTCTTCTTTGCGTTCCTACCTCTAAATATCTTATTTAATTTTCTTATCTTGTAATTCATTCATTCATTCATTCTTCTTCTTCTTCTTCTTCTTCTTCTTCTTCTTGATTTATTTAATTATTTATTTATTTAAATGAGTACGCATGTGCATGTATGCAAGAAACGTAGGTGTGGATATTCTTAGACTTTGAGAGGTTTATACGTCTTGCAAAACGTGACCGCTGATACCAAAGCATATTTCATTGCTTCTTTTTAAATACTTTTGTTTTGCTTCAAAGCTCGTTCACTTGTGGAAGACATTACCACCCACTTATCTTGCAACAGAGTCGTTTTACAAGGGATATCCAAAAAGTAAGTATCTTCAGATATCCCACCATGTCAGATATACACAAAGTTCGATTATTGTGGGGAGCCACGCACAAACCGAAGCTCCTGCAATGGCTAATGTAAAAATTGCGTGTATTCCTTCGGCATTCCTATTTTGATGTGCCTCGGGACACTGGATAATAAACCTTAAATTGCCCTTTAAATCGACGGGTTGGTGTTGCCTGGGGAGATGGTCTCCCGGGGACCACGCTAATCGTATATATGTTACTGGTCTAGAGATCGAAGCCACTGGACACAAGGCCCGAAGACCAGGGAAATATATAAGAAATATCAACAACAACAACAAAAATGTACAAACATCGGTAATCTGAACATTAGCAACATAAATGAGAGTAACCTCCCCTTGTTTATTTCACTTTGAAAAAGCCGTTTGTTTTGGTCGGCCATTTTCATTTCCCGATAAATCTGCACTGAAAAGACGAATTTGTTCGAATCAATACAATTGCATGTTTCAAAACGAAAATATCATGAAATGTGTTCTTAATAACAATTAAGTTCATTTCAAATAATGCGCAAACACAATTAAAAACACATTTTATGATATTTTCGTGTTAAAACATGCAGTTGTATTGATTCGAACAAATTCGTATTTTCGGTGTAGATTTACAGGGAAATGAAAATGACCGACCAAAACATATGGCTTCCTCAAAGTGAAATAAACAAGTGGAGGTTACTCTTATTTATGTAGCTAATGTTCAGATTACCCAAACATCTATTAATCTAACATGTCTATTACTACACAAATAGAACATTGTGCATATACTACCGGCACTACTACTCAGCTTTCCACTGTGTGCGTTTCATTTCACATGAAGAAATTTATCCACTTTCACCACGGTGACAGGAAGTGGCACAAAGACCCGTCGGCATTCCCACTAAAAGACGTCGTCTCAAGCAATGAAGCTGTTCGGGTCTCATCTATTGGTTAAATAGAAAAAATGAGTTTAAATGTATTCAAAAATATAGAGTTTTTTTTTTTGAGTGCCCATCAAGAATGAAGAAAACAAAGACTTCTTCGACATAAAATAACCCAATGGGTTAACATGCCGTAAAACCCAACCATCCAACAAATAAATTTTTTTTTTGATGAAGAATATACTTGCCAGATTGGTTGGTTGGTTGGTTGATTCTTTTACGGCATATCAACTCTTTCGGGACATTAAATGCTGGCTTAAGTCATTTTTATAAACAAATGACTCGGGTTACTGACAGTACCTGATGTTGTTTAAGTAGTCACCCAGTTAATTATTGAACAGGTTCATCGCTGCTTAACTTCTGTGATATACATGTAGTGAGCTATATGGGTGAACTCCAACTATTTCTTTATGGACATGTCCTTCCCTCTCTCGCAAGAGACAGGCTGCGTATAATGACTTACGGTCAATTCACGCTAATACCGTCAGTTCCCGCTAGATCAACGAAGTTAAGCAGCAAAAACTTTGTAAAATAACGCCAATGATTTTCATTTGCCTTACGGTCCCACGTGGCTAGATTATCGAAGTTAAGCAGCGATGACAGGAGACCACTTATGCAACAGCAGCAGCTAGTGTGCGCCATGAAAAGCTTAATGAATAACGACAAGCTGCATGTCATTTATTTGTTGGGTGGTTGGGTTTTACGGCATGTTAACCCATTGGGTTATTTTATGCCGAAGAAGTCTTTGTTTTCTTCATTCTTGATGGGTACTCAATTAAAAAAAAACTCGATATTTTTTAATACATTTTAAACTCATTTTTTCTGTTTAACCAATAGATGAGACCCTAACAGGTACTACCACTCCGGGTCAGAGTGGACTTGCGAATAATGGTGATGAAGGGGTTTTCCATATTCCCCAGAGCTCCAGAATTGAGTTTAACGTAATACCCAGGACATTCAGACCCTCAGCCACCGCATGACGTTTGTTTTTGGTAAGAAGGCGTGGGACATGGAAGTTTTCTTTTTTTTTAATGTACACTCCATTTATTTATTTATTTTACCGAGAAGAATTGCGTCTGTCCATACAAGTCAGGCAATTGTGAGTAAAGTGAAAAGGGTGGGGTATTTCTTCACCTGGAAGCAATTCATGCTATTCTGGGTGGATGGAGAAGTGCCGACCCAATAAAATACAGAAAAATACTTAAAAACTTAAACCTGAATTGACAATTGTGTGTTCATGTGCCGGTTAGTTGTGTGAAAATTGGCATTTATGAAAAAGTATAAATTGCATACATGAGGCGCTCGTAGCGTTGCGATTATAGTCGGAGTTTAACGTCATAGCTCTCATTTCGGAATGGAGTGATGTGTCATATAAAAATAATCGTTGTATACTTATCTCCTTTTTCTGTGCTATGTGGAGAGGCTCGAATCTGGTTGCTGGGCTGATGTTGGAAGGCTCTAGGACATCTTGACTTTTGCCATTTACAGTTTTTTTTAGTAATAACACAACGCAACTTATCTTTTTCTCATGAGATTTTTAATTTTCCCCAAGGCAGACTGTACTGAGTAAGAGACCACGTCTCACTCTCCCAACGCATCGTTCCAAACTCACTCCACACTCAAACCTCTCACTCCTACTCTTTTGCTCTTCTCCACGTGACATGTCTCGATCAATAGAAAAATACCATGTGGCGTTGTGCTGACTCATTCTAAAAAATCGCGAGTTGGATCCTCATAGTATGCCCCATTAAAATCCCTATGTAAAAACAAAAGACGTTGCGTTGATCCAGCCACCCTGGAAATAAAAAAATAATGTCTACTATCTAAAATATTAAATGCAAAAAAATTTACGCTATTATCATTTAAATTTCATATTTTTAAGTACCTGATATAAATCAAACCTTCATTATTTTTGCTCAAAAACCAATAACTGGTGATATTTAGTGTGTATATATATCTAATTTGTCGTTAATTGTTTTATTTTCGAAGTTTCCTCCGGACATACATATACACACAATTGCCCTTTATATATGTATAAATCTATTATCTCAATTTTAAAAAATTATTTCTATTTCATTGTTATTTTTTATTTTTGCCGCCATTTGTTTAAACTACTCTCCGATTCCTTCACACAAGTGAGAAGGCAGAATAATATCTATTCCTCTCTATCAGTAGCGGACTGTTTATTATTGAAGCTACCCTGGCACAACATCATGAAGCCAAGAGGTCCAGAATAAAGCGGCGGCAATACAGCACCGGCACATCAACATCTTCAGGGACAGCCTTCACATACAACATCTGTGGTCGAGAATGTTTGTCGAACATCGGACCTCACAGTCACAGGAAGCGCTGTAACTTCAGGGGCACAAAAACTTTATAGTCTCCGAAGACTGCAATGTCAATGATAATAATATACGGGGATTTTAACTCTTTGCCCACCAAATTTCCCCAACAGCTGTACCAAATGGTTAGCAAGCTAGTCTCGCAAATTACCACTGACAGCCACTTCTCGTTTATAAGATATCTGATGTCATTTTGTAGTATAAACGGAAGTTTTGTCGGTATGCTTTTGTTTTTCGTTGTCATATCATGTCCGATATCATTTAGAATATCTCAACTGCCCCAAAGATAAGGTTATTTATTTGTCTCCCCATGAAACCAAAATGTATCACAAGGTCGGTTACTTTGAGGGTGCCTCGTTGGTAGCGAGCCTCCCACCAGGCGGTGCAAAAATTGCTTAGTTCTATCGGTATTTCCCCTTCAAAAAGCGCATCAGGCATTTAGCAGGTGTTTGAAACAAGAAATCTGATTTTCCTGATAAAATAAAATAAGAATTATTCCGAGCTGTAGTCATGTCAGTGTTATTGTATGGCTGCACTACTTGAGCTGCATCGAAATGATTGGAAAAGGGCTAGATGAGAACTACGCAATACTATTATGCCCTGTCCTGAACAAATCCCGAAGTAGCATCCTGTTGAAGTGAGATAGTGTACTGTTGGTTTGAGCAACAAGCTAAGTACAACTGAACCAGTGCCAACACAATTGTTACTTATGGGAATCCAGAATAGTCCACTCATGCATTTGGCTGATTCCATTCCTTGAGTCCCGATTGGCTGCTTGGTTTCTATGATGTTAGGAGGCTTCATAAATAAACTGACATTTTGCAGTAGTATTTGTAGCAAGACAGATTCGTATTAAGTTACGACTTCTTGCTGCCCTGTCTTACCAATTCGGCAGTAATTGGAACTAGCATGATTATTCTACACACCCCACAAAAAGCAGGTGTGTGTCCATTTACCTCCTATCATACGCCATTCAAGCAAGATGAATCACACCCGCAGAAATACTGCAGGAGAAGTAAAGACGAACTCATAAGTGACGTTCGCTTGTGGACACACTTAAGTGAGTCAGTCAGCAAAAACTTATATTGATCAGCTCTGTGCTGATATATTGTGAGAGGGTAATTCAAATCATTCAGAAAAATAAAATTGTCACCCATACCCTTCAATTTTTCTGAATTCTTTTCCATGTGTGGACTATGTTAACGTAAGCCAATCGCCAAACTTCTAATTCCAAGAATTGTCCGTGTTACGTCATTTTACAGACAAAAGTATATTACAAAGGGTCCTATTTTGCCAACCCCCAAATAAAAAAATTGGTGAGCTAAAACTCACGTAACTCGGCCAATGTTTGTGATTAGAAGCTCAAACTTTGGGGATTGTCTTACTCTAACATTTCAAAAAAATTGAAGTGTTTGGTATCATAGCCTAGATGATTTGACAGGGAATTACCCGAGAAGGACTTGCCAGGAGTGATGACCGGTAGAGACAAGTGGCCAAAGATATATATATATATATATATATATATATATATAGAGAGAGAGAGAGAGAGAGAGAGAAAGAGAGAGAGAGAGAGAGAGAGAGAGAGAGAGAGAGAGAGTGTGTGTGTGTGTGTGAGAGAGAGAGAGGGGGGTCAGTGCTTTAGCTGCTGATTGAATGTTTTAACCTTATTATCGCAGCCTATTGCCCTCATCATAAACCCGCTTGTTATCATATATATATTTACCAACCCCTCGGCGCGAGCAGGATGTGACACAAGGTCAATTTCTTAAGCGGAGTTCAACAGGTTTGAATTCAGAGTTTTCCTTCTCCAAGACCGGTTGCCTAACCAAGGTTAAAGAGCCCGGGCTGCACTACTATTAATCTATAGCTGGAGGGAGAGTAGGATTCATACCTTTCCCAAGGGTATTAGCGCTAAGTGAAATGCAATTACCACATCCAGGATTTGAAGTCGGGGCGACGAGTCCATATCCCATGACTTTAACTATTACACCACGCACTTCCATTTTTGTTATCATATATGTGCTAGAATGTGGTGGCTGAGTGTATTAGTGTCCTGGGTATGACGTTAAACTGCATCTAACAGTGAAGTTACAGTTCTGGAGCTTTGGCGAGTTTAGAGTACCCCTTCATCACCATTACTCTCAGGTCCACTTTGACTCGGAGTGGTAGTACGTATTAGAGTCCCATCTATGGGTTTGATAGAAAAAAAATGAATGTTAAAATTTTTGAATACCCATAAAGAAAGAATAAAAGAAAACGTTTTCGGTATGAAATAACCAAACAAGGGTTAACATGCCGTAGAACCCAACCAACCAACCATCCTTTTTTATCGTGTGGATAATGTTCATTTTCTGTCTGTTCTGTCGTTCTGTCTTTGAAATCTACCAGAAACAGAATTGGTTTAATGTCAAAACTGCTAACCTGGGCAATTTCCTTACACTAACGATACTTAATAGCTCTAGAAAAGCTCTAAGTCTGATTGTCTTATGCTTTTCTTATTTTCGAAGATCATACAGATGTCCCCTGACACCAAAGAGTAAAGCAAACGATTTTTCAGACCCCTTTTATTCAACGCCGAAGATCTTAGCAAATAACGATTTCCTGCATGAGTATGGGTTGTTTGGGGTCAACAAAGAAAGGGCTAAGTTTGGAGGTGGAACCGCTGTTAAAATAGTTATCTACACATGACTACATATTCGCCTTAACTAAATCGTTTTTTCTATGTAATTAAAACAACGATCCCAAATGAAACCCCATATGTGACAATGAAAGAAATATATGCAATTGTTTTGAAAACGTTTCGGTAAAATATGGTTTGTACATATGATAGCTCTGTTCTGATTGTAACGTCTCAATTCCTGACCACTGACAATCCCTTCGTTGACTATCACCATAGAGCGTATGCGACGAGTGCAGAAAGTTGCCCAAATAGTTTGGCAGAAAATGTAAAGGGCACTTACCTTTCAAGATGTCTATCTATCTATCTATCTATCTATCTATCTATATCTATATCTATATCTATATATATATATATATATATATATATATGTGTGTGTGTGTGTGTGTGTGTGTGTGAATAAAAGGAAGAGAATCCGACGGTATGTAGTATAATAAAAAATTGAAAAAATACAGGTTTAAATGAGTTAAGTGGTTGAGTTTTGGCCGACGCTGCAGTGTTTCGATCTATTAATTAGATCATCTTCAGGGCTTTTATTGGTATGTGGAAGGTGATAAAATTTTTTTTTTATCTCAGAATAAGGAGACAGGCGAGTAATAGTCCTTGTTAATTACACTTACACATTCTAATACTCACACCGCAAAAAATAATATTTGACGTCATATTTCAAACCGTTCATTTTTTCAACGTTCTTTTTTCTCAGACTTCAAATTTTAAACAAGGTCTATTACTCGCCTTTCTCCTTATTCTGAGATAAAAAAATGTTTTTATCACCTTCCACATACCAACAAAAGCCCTGAAGATGATCTAATTAATAGATCGAAACACTGCAGCGTCGGCCAATAAACTCACCACAACTCATTTAAACCTGTGTTTTTTCAATTTTTTATTATTCTACACACACACACACACACAACACACACACACACACACCACACACACACACACACATATATATATATATATATATATAATATATATATATATATATATATATATATATATATTCCTCAATCGTACGACTGTTATCATCTTGCAATACCCTCTGGTTAAAATTGAGACCATCCAAATCGTCCCAAGTGAAATTCAAAAATGTAAATCCTGATTATCTGCTGTTGCTTATCAGCCGAATTCTTATTTCTTATGAGTGTTGTTACCTCAGCTAAATAATAGACCATTCCGTTTATATTAGAGATAAAAAGGTAAGAAAAGAGACATGACAGAAAGAAAAATATAAGAAAGAAAGAAAGAAAGAAAGAAGAAAGAAAGAAAGAAAAAAAAAGAAAGAATGTAGTGGAAAGATAGAGAGGTACATAAGTGCGTGGAATCGATAATGCTACTCTGTTTCACTCAAACATAATGAAAAGATGAAAAGAAGGAAATAAATAAAAAAATGAGTGAGAGAGAGTTAAATCAAGATTATTATACATGTTACATAGTGAACTATTGTAATAGCTCTTAAGTAAACATATGAAACATTGTAATAATTAAAATATCATATTGTGGTATATCCACAGGTCCTGTTAATTATTATTATATAGGCAAATCTTAGTAAATAATAATACCAAACTCACAAAATAAGCCTTTAGGATGAATAAAAGAACGTTTGATCTATGCAAGGTGTGTTATAAAAGTATCAAGATTGAGGCTGTATTTACCAAGATAGAAATGAACAATCAATGGAACATTATTTCTTTCAGAATACAAGGTATGTCATAAAAGTGCCGAGTCTGAAGCTGTATTTACCAAGATAGAAATGAACAATCAATGGAACATTATTTCTTTCAGAATACAAGGTATGTCATAAAAGTGCCGAGTCTGAAGCTGTATTTACCAAGATAGAAATGAACACTGAATGGAACGTTATTTCTTTCAGAATACAAGGTATGTCATAAAAGTGCCGAGTCTGAAGCTGTATTTACCAAGATAGAAATGAACACTGAATGGAACGTTATTTCTTTCAGAATACAAGGTATGTCATAAAAGTGCCGAGTCTGAAGCTGTAATCATCAAGATAGAACTGAACAATGAATGGAACTTTTTTTTTCAGAATATAAAGTGTGTCAAAAAGTACAAAAAAATCTCGATACTTTTTTGACACACCTTTTACGTATGTTTTAACAGGAGAAACTATGATTTATGGAAGGTACTGTAATAAGAAATAAATGAACAAGTTTAGAATGAGTTAAAAAACACCATAGAAAAGCATTAACCTACTTTTAAAAGTCTTTATCAACACGTACATTTGTAAACGAAGAATAAATAAAAGAAATTACCTCAAAGAACAACGAAACGAACCGATTTAGTTTGCGATCAATTAGAAGAATTTTCTTTTTTTCTTTTTCGCTCTCCGAATTTTTTTTTTTCAGTCTCTTACCACTACAGATTTCACCAAGCGGGGAAAAAAATCGTTGGCCTTTTGATAAAACTTTAACATAAAGCTATCGACCCCTTGCGAAAAATATACAGTTTTATTGTACTTTATCACCTTACAATAATGTGATTCTAAAATATACAAAAAGGACATGTAAAGCAGTATGCATTTTCTAAATTCAAAAGAGGTTAAATCTCGGTTTGTAATTTTTCCCTTCTTCGTATTTATAAACGTCTACATGATTTATACAGCCCTGTCAATTGGGGCGTTAGAATACACCGACTACGCCACTGCAGAGGGGTAGAACTCCCCCAATGGGGCCACCTGCTGGCCATGGGTGGCGACCCGTGATGCTTAAGAATGGAATGTAACACTCCACTTAGACTCCCTCCGATCAATCGGCTGGCCATGTCAAGCCCTAGCACCTATATGATTGCCTCCAACCCTATTGCCCTTATGGGAAGACCCAACCCTTTTTTTCATATGAGTGCTAGAAGGTGGTGGCTGAGGGTCTTCATCTCCTGGGAATGACGTTAAACTCTATCTGATGGTGAAGTTCCAGTTCTGGAGGTTTGGGGAATGTGGCGCACCCCTTTGCTCTCCATTGCTCCCTGGTCCACTCTGACCCGGAGTGGTAGTAACTGTTAGGGTCCCATCTATGGGTTAAATAGAAAAATGTGTTTATAAAAAAAAGAATTGAGTATCCATTAAAAAATAATTTACTTCAAAACTTTATCGGCATTAACTGACCCACTGAGGTTGATATGCCGTAAAACAAAACAAACAAATAAAAACGAAAATGTTTTTACAAATGGTTAACGTTGTTCTGCCATTTTATTTTAGTCAAAGAAATCTTATTATAATGGAGATTCGGTGTCTGTTTGTAACCGAAACTACGTTACTCCTTACGTTACAATACCTTCAGGAATTGCGGAAGTTTCTCAATGAGTATTAAACTTATAATACATAGAATAAATATTATTTATTAACGATGTCTCTATGAAGATCTGAGTTTGATTTTCTTCAAAGGAGACCATGTTAGTACGTTTAAAATCCTGCAATGTGTCTTATATATCACTAAGACATAAAGTTTACATAATATATGGTGTAGATAATGCAAACTTGTTTTAACAAAACCGGGTTTAATAAATAATTACTTGGTGTTATTGATCTCTAGTTATTGTTTTATTCGCCAACATATTAAAATCAATCTTATGAATGATTTAAAAACCAAATAAAATATAATTAAAATAAGTGTAATCTTTTTATATGCGTTCTTATTTAATTTTAGATATGCTTTCTGCTTTAATATATTTCATTACTTTAAAACTTAAATAATTATTATTCCTAGTAATAATAATGTTATTTTAAAAGAAAAAAGACTTGTAAACCACTGTGCATGTATTTTCTACTTTCAAAGGAGATTAAATTATCGTTTGTAATTAGTTTTTCTTCTTTTTTTTTTATAGATTTGACATGACTTTAAAAATGGTTAACGTTGTTCTGTCACATTAGTTTAGTTAAATAAATCGTTACTAACATCAAAGGAAGCTGATGAATACAGCTATCAAATAAAACTGAAACACGCTGTCTACAAACCGTGCTCATCAATGGTTTTGTATTGATTGATTTTAGCTCAGTTTCACACAGGAAGAGAGTCTCTTTATTAAAGTAAAAATCCTCCGCGAGTTTACCGTGTTAACCACTAATTCATATCGAAGCATTAAGTATTTTTGATAAAACAGTGGTACCTTGACTTACGAGTGCCTGTCATCATCTCAGATAGATAATGGACCATTCCGTTGTATTTCATAAGATATGTATGCATGTGTTTAAATGCTATGCCTGTCATCATCTCAGAAAGATAATGTCCTGCGAGATATGCATACAAACCAGCACGCTACGGTCAATGTCCAGCTCTTTATTACGCTCAGTCAAGTCTGGCACAAGACCAGAAAAGAGCATGCTAACTATAAATTAATTCTAGGGATCCGAGTTTGTTGATGAAAGCTTTTTTTCCATTGCCAGTTTCCAGCCCACAGTATTCCTGGTGAATGGATCTACTTACCTAACCCCTCCGCAGGATGCAACAAAAGATCAACAGCCCTGTCGTCTGGGGCTTTAGAATATATACCGACTGCACCTCTGCAGAGGGGTAATACCCCCCAATAGGACCATATGTTGGCTGTGGGGGCCGAACTCTGATGTTTAAGGATGGAACCATTTGGCATTAAATAACCAACGAAGGTTGACATGCCACTAAAACAAAGAAACCAAACCAAACCCAAGGGCATTAGAGCGAAGTGAAACGTAATCAGCTTCCTCTAGGATTTGAACACGGATCGCTGATTTAATTTTCTATGACGATATACATTAAATTAAGCACACCTCCAAAATTCCCGATGTATAACAACCGCACCCATTTCAGTTTCTTTTTCTTCTAGAACATTGACGACACTTTAAAAAAGAAATAGATCTCTTTATAAAGAGCTCATTGTAGCAGATAGGGAAAAACATTTCAAATAATGCGTTGAATAGTAAAGCTTCTTTGAATGGTAAATAATATTTAATTCCCATCACAGAAGCCACAATATGTCTCGGTTTATTCTATCGTCAACAAACAAGAAAGTTTTATGGATCATTGTTACAGATTTATTTCCTCATTTCGATTTTGTCTCTGCAGAAAAACCAAAAGAATTGGCGCGAAATAATGGCGGGAAAAGAAGAGAGAAATAATCAAGTTTTGTGCCTTTCGGCATCACTGATGATCGACAAATCTCCTGCTATTAAGAATTAAACAAAAATACTCTGTATGCGTAAATATAATGTAAACTAGACGTGTCAAAACGGTTATAGTCATGGGAAATGAACCCGACAAGACAAATTCTGGATGTGGTTGTTTGCATTTCACTTCACGCTGATGGTGGTGTAATGGTTAACAAGCTAGACTTACAAGGTGCTCTGCGTTAATTCTCTTAAGAAAGGCATGGATCCATCTCTTCTTTCCCAACTATAGGTAAATAGTAGGGCAGATAGGTGGTGTAGTGGTTAACAAACTTGACTCACTGGGAGCTTCGCGCTAATGCCCTCAGGAAAGGCATGGATCCATCTATTCTTTTCCAACTATAGGTAAATAGTAGGGTAGATAGGTGGTGTAGTGGTTAACAAACTAGACTCACTGGGAGCTTCGCGCTAATGCCCTCAGGAAAGGCATGGATCCGTCTCTTCTTTCACAACTATAGGCAAATAGAAGGGCAGATAGGTGGTGTAGTGGTTAACAAACTTGACTCACTGGGAGCTTAGTGCTAATGCTCTTAAGAAAGGCATGGATCCATCTATTCTTTCACAACTATAGGTAAATAGTAGGGCAGATAGGTGGTGTAGTGGTTAACAAACTTGACTCACCGGGAACTTCGCGCTAATGCCCTTATAAAAGCATGGAACCGTCTCTTCTTTCCCAATTATAGGTAAATAGTAGGGCAGATAGGTGATGTAATGGTTAACAAACTTGACTCACTGGGAGCTTCACGCTAATGCTCTTAAGAAAGGCATAGATCAGTCTCTTCTTTCTCAACTATAGATAATAGTAGGGCAGATAGGTAGTGTAGTGGTTAACAAACTTGACTCACTGGGAGCTTAGCGCTAATGCTCTTAAGAAAGGCATGGATCCGTCTCTTCTTTCCCAACTATAGGTAAATAGTAGGGCAGATAGGTGGTATAGTGGTTAACAAACTTGACTCACTGGGAGCTTCGTGCTAATGCCCTTAAGGAAGACATGGATCTGTCTCTTCTTTCCCAACTATAGGTAAATAGTAGGGCAGATAGGTGGTGTAGTGGTTAACAAACTTGACTCACTGGGAGCTTCGCGCTAATGCCCTTAAGAAAGCATGGAACCGTCTCTTCTTTCCCAACTATAGGTAAATAGTAGGGCAGATAGGTGTAGTGGTTAACAAACTTGACTCACTGGGAGCTTCGTGCTAATGCCCTTAAGAAAGGCATGGAACCGTCTCTTCTTTCCCAACTATAGGTAAATAGTAGGGCAGATAGGTGGTGTAGGTTAACAAACTTGACTCACTGGGAGCTTCGCGCTAATGCCCTTAGGAAAGGCATGGATCCGTCTATTCTTTCCCAACTATAGGTAAATAGTAGGACAGATAGGTGGTATAGTGGTTAACAAGCTAGACTGGGTGCTTTGCCCTTAAGAAATGGATCGTAATGAACGTTTCGAAACGGTTATAGTCATGTGAAATGAACTTGACAAGCTACGTTCAAATTCTGGGCGCGGTTGTTTGTGTTTCCCTTCTCGCTAATGCCCTTGAGAAAGACAAATCCGCATTTTCTTTCCCAAATATAGGTAAGTAGTAGGGCAGATAATATGATTTAAGTGGTGTAATGGTTAGCAAGATAGACTCACTGGATGCCCCACACATCCGGCCTTTACATTTGGGATTTGGAAACAAATGGAGCTCAATCTGGTAAGTAGGGGGGATGGGGTAACAATTCAAAGCTACAGTTGGCTACTCAACCTGACTAGTGTAAGCATTACACTTTGGTCCTTAATTAGGCTAGACGGTCGGTCGGAGAAACCCCTTCCGATCAATTGGATGATCACGTCAATCCCTAGCATCTATATGATTGTCCTGGCCCTATTGTCCTTATGGCAAGCCCCAACTCTAATTACAAAACTAGAAAAATTAAATGCCATCGACTTTTCAGTCCCCTGGGTTCCATCCTTAACCATCACGGGTTGCTACCCACAGCCAACATGTGGCCACATTGGGAGGGGGCTTACCCCTCTGCAGAGGTGCAGTCGGTGCATTCTAAAGCTCCAATCAACAGGACTGACAACGGTTTTGAACTGTTTCGGTCAGGTGATATACACGTCACAAACTAGCACTTGCCAAAATATTGGAAAACTTTTAACTCACACTAATTCTTTTAATTTATTTATTTTAAAAACTGACTTTAGTCTTTATTGTGTGGTTCTTTTGCAACGATTCTAAATTGCTCCCGTGTTGGTATTCTAAAGTTTAGCAAAGAAAATATCACTTTTCAAAACAGTAAATGGAGATGAAATCAATAATCTTTGGGGAAATCAAGAATAGGGAATCGATAATTTCTTTTAAGCGATGAGCAGTGTCTTCACGTCAGCACAGAGTAGAGTCTTCGCGAACTTAAACCTACGGGCGCACATGTTAAGTAGGTGGGTCAACTTCTTAATTTCGAACAAATTTATTTAATTGTAGTCGGCGTTCCACAACGTAGCCAACCATAACCATAAGCTGGTAAATTTTTGCGCACATAAATCTCATGCTAGATAAATCAAAGGTAAATGAACAACATCATAGTTACCTCGCTTTTCTTTACACTTGAATTGTGACAGACTTCAAAATCAACTGCCAAACCAATATACACGCAATGTTTCAAGGAAATTATAAATCTCCCATATATATGTAGCCGTACAGCTACTTTCTTGTGGAGTGTTGTTACCATTGGATCGCACGCAACATTCTTGTGCAACTCCCATCTAGCTTCTTTTGTTGGGGGTTCGCTCGGGTCCAAGTGGTGCAGCCATACAGTAGCACTGATATATCCGTTTTATTGGAGGGCCTATATATATATCATCATCATCATGTCGCACAAGTAGCACGGATATCCATGAAAATCTCACGCCAACCCTATCATTCATTGCCTCCGGGAGCTCCTCTGCGCAGCATCCAGCATCCTCACATAGTTGGTCAATATAGGTCCTGGCTGGGCGGCCCACACTAGCACGCCCATGTGTTGGCTTCCACAGGAGTATATCGCTTATGAGCTCGTCCTTGCTTCTCCAGCAGTGTCCAGCATGCCTAGTTCGTCTTACTCGTATGGTTTGGGAGATGTGGGCAAATGGCCATACAGCTGTACAGCTGATATATATATATAGTCTATAAGTTTAAGTGGTGGATTACAGCACGCCTTATATACAGAAAATATTAGGGTTTTATGATTTGCTTGAAGCATTGTGTTTATATTGGTTTGGTGGTTGGTTTTGAAGGCTATCTCAATGCAAGTGTAAAGAAAAATGAGATAACTACGATGTTGTTTGTTAACCTGTGATTTATTCCTAAAATTTCGAGATAAAAGTCTCTTCTACTGAAGATCTCCGGAACTGAAGTTGTAGCTAGTTGCTGTCAATTTGGTTCTGTTTCATGCCTTCCAAACTCTCTGCCCGTGCGTGAGGGTGTGTGTTTATGTGTGTGTTTGTTTGTGTGTGTGTGTGTGTGTGTGTGTGCGTGTGCCTGTTCAACAGTTTCTGATTGTGATTCCAGATCTGGCTCAACTTCTAAGCATAAACGTTTTTGTTTATTAACAGGAACATATGATTCTTTTTTTTTTTTTTTATAATAAAATGTATGGTGTTAGTGAATCTCCTCGTAGGACTCCAGTGCCAATGTCAAAGAAATCTGTTACCATAAGGTGAATGGACACACGATATGAATTAAAAAGACGTTGTTCGTATACGTTAGGACATCCTCCCTTGATTTAGATCCAAGGGTGACATGATCTATCTGCAATTCGGCTTTGGGTGTTTGACAAGTTGACAGTCGAACAAAGAGATCGTTGTGAACCAAATAACCTTAGTTATTGCCAATGCCTACCGTCGCCAGAATCCCAAAATATGGTCTGTTAGTATCTATCTGGTTTGTTTTGTTTTATGGCACATCAACCTTAGTGGGTCATTTAAAGCTCATAAAATTTTGAAAGATTCGTAGCGATAGTCTCGAAGAAAATTTCTAAACTCAATTTTATAAACAACTTTCTATTTAACCCATAGATGGAACCCTAACAGGTACTACCATTCAGGGTCAGAGTGGACCAGGAAGCAATGCTGATGAATGGGTGCTCCAAATTCCTCAAACATCCAGAACTGGAACCTCACCATCAGATAGAGTTTAACGTCATTCCCAGGACATAAAGAACCTCAACCACCACCTTCTAGCACATGATAAAAAGGGTTGGGACTTGCCATAAGGGCAATAGGGTTGGAACAATCACATAGGTGCTAGGACTTGATATGACCAGCCAATTGATCAAAGGGGTTTCTCCGTCCGCCCGTCTAGTCTAAGTAAGGGTCTAAGTGGAGTATTGCATGTCATGGACTGCTCATCCACCAGGATTCCGTCCTTAAGCATCACGGATCGCTACCCACGGCTAACTGGTGGCCACATTGGTGGTGTTTTTTCCCCTCTGCAGAGGTGCAGTCGGTGTATTCTAAAGCCCCACCGACAGGACTCTGTTAGCATCTATAGCAATGCACTTAATTTCCCTGGGGTTAAGGAAATTGTCCATACTCCAAGACATTATAATTCTGTCATCGCATACACGTTCACAGGGATTTTTTTCTTTTTTTTTAAAATATATAAATACATTGATGACGTAGGACACACCTGATAAAGACATTAATTTTCTTTTTTCTTTCTTCTTTTTTTTCTTTCTTTCTTTTTTCATTTGTCTGTCTTTCCCATTGCTGGTGATTTTTTAAACAACTTTTCAGCCTGTTTATTCTCCAGGCTTTCTTTTTGATAAATATAAATTCTTCCCGGTGCGTGTATATACATTGATCTATGTACCAGATGACCCCCCTCTCCACAAAAAAGGTTCGTGCGGTTTACAATGTTCTGTTTCTTTTTTTTTTTTCATTTTTATCAGCTTTAAAAAAAGTGATAAAACATTTACAGCAACATGAAACCTGCACATAGAATTTACT
>CM042142.1:51282110-51309610 GCA_023376005.1 Doryteuthis pealeii
AGGTCCATATACTGATAAGCGAATAAGAGAAAAAAAAGAAAAAAAAAAGAAAAAACAAAGTAACAAAACAAACCAAGACAATGAATACAGCTAACGTCTTTATCAAGTAAATCCGACGTCTTTTTCCTATTAGCCTCTCTTTCAACATATATTTCTCCTATACCCCTCATTTGTCCTTCTCTCTATCTCTCTATCTCTCTTCCTTTGTCTCTCTCTCTCTATTTCTCATGTTGATCACTCTCTCTCTAAATATATATCAAATTCTCCTGTTGACCCTCTCTCTCTCTCTCTCTCTCTCCTCTCTCTCTCTCTCTCTCTCTCTTCTGTTTGCTTCACTCTCTTTTTTTTGCTTGCTCTCTCTCTCTCTCTCTCTCTCTCTTCTATTTGATTCTCTCTCTTTTTTCTTTCTCTCTCTCTCTTTCTATTTCACACACTCTCTCCTAAATATATATAAATTTCTCCTGTTGATCCTCTCTCTCTTCTGGTTTCTCTCTCTTTTTTTTTGCTCTCTCTCTCTCCCCTCCCTCCCTCCCACACACACTCTCTCTCTCTCTCTCTCTCCCCCCTTCTCATGTGACCACTCTCTCTCTAAATATATATATAAATTTCTCCTACTGATCCTCTCACCCTCTCTCTCCTGTTTGCCTCTCTTCTTTTTTCTTGTCTCTCTCTCTCTCTCTCTCTTTCTATTTCACACACTCTCTCTCTCTCTCTAAATATATATAAATTTCTCCTGTTGATCCTCTCTCTCTTCTGGTTTTCTCTCTCTTTTTTCTTTTCTCTCTCTCTCTCTCCCTCACACACTCTCTCTCTCTCTCCCCTTCTCATGTTGACCACTCTCTCTCTAAATATATATATAAATTTCTCCTACTGATTCTCTCACCCTCTCTCTCCTGTTGCTTCTCTCTCTTTTTTTCTTGTTCTCTCTCTCTCTCTCTCTCTTTCTATTTCACTCTCTCTCTCTCTTTCTCCCTCTAAATATATATAAATTTATCCCGTTGATCCTCTCTCTCTCTGTTTTTCTCTCTTTCTTTTTTATTCTTTCTTCTCTTCTCTCTCTCTCTCTCTCTCTCTCTCTCTCTCTCTCTCTCTCTCTCTCTCTCTCTCTCTTCCATTGCCTCTCTCTTTTTCTTCTGTTGAATCTTTTTTCATTTTGTGCCTTGAGAGTATATTAACATTAAATGTCAAGAAGATAATATTTTGTCTTTTTTTTATCTCGAAAATATCACATCTGAATTTGCTTCAGCATATGATTTAGTTATTTACCATATAAAAAGTTATAGAAGTGTAGGGCCACTTAATGTTATTCAGTTTGTCAACAATGTGGAAAACAGGAAAACAGGTCACTTAGATGAATAGACAAGAGAATCCAGTTAAGAGAGACGAAAATAGGAACTTCGGAAATTTGAACCACGCTAATATACAAGCATTTTACTTATTGGACAACACGGACACACAGACATATATATTTTTTTTTGAGAATATGTGCTTAATTGGAGTCGTAACTAATTTTGAAAATTAGGTGGGAATGCCTATTTAAATGTATGGCTAAACAAATCGAGAAAAATCAATCTCTGTATGTACATTTCGGCCTATTAGGCCTCATCAGCAGAGCTATAGATAGGAAGACCGCCCTGTGCGTGATCTGAAACCGGACTGTCAAGCTGACAAAATTAGGTACGACTCCAATTAAGCACATATTCTCCCAAAAATTGTCGGCAAAAAAGCCATATCCAAACACATCGTGTTTACATACTTATCATATTGTCGTGTAATAAAAGTCACTACAAGAGGAATATTAACCTACTCTAAACAAATCGTAAAATCTAAGAAGTCCGTTTGGTGTAGGGGTTATGGTACCCGCCTGTCAGATTGACAGCCCGGTTTCAGATCACGCACAGGGCGGTCTTCCTATCTATAGCTCTGCTGATGATGCCTAATAGGCCGAAATGTACATACAGAGATTGATTTTTCTGGATTTGTTTAGCCAAACATTTGAATAGGCATTCCCACCTAATTAATTAATTATTAATTAATTAATTTTCAAAATTAGATACGACTCCAATTAAGCACATATTCTCCCAAAAATTGTCGGCAAAAAAGCCATATCCAAACACATCGTGTTTACATACTTATCATATATATATATATATATATATATATATATATATATATATATATTATGGAAAAGATGACTTACCGGTGAATATGGTCACGGTGGTTGATGTGAAGTTCATAAAGGTAAGGCAGTGATATAACAAATTAAAAAGTGCTCAATACGTTAGTAGAGCACATTTTTTTTTTAATATAACCACTCCATATCAACTTCAATTAAAATAAAAAATTTAAAAAATGAAATAAAATAAAATAAATAAATTTGAGCATATTTTAATAAAACCACAATTAATTGCCACAATAATATCTCCATTATCAACCAATTAAATAACAACATAAAACAGCTTATTACTAATGTTTACGTTTTGAACCTTGGACCTATATTACTTATATATATATATATATATATATATATATATATATATATATATATAAATGAATAGACATTTCCAGCATTTCTTAACGAGCGCGTTGTCTTGACGATAAGTGGCTAACATGCTGCTTTGAAACCAATGGTAACAATCGCACCTTAAATATATTGTACGCTATAATGAATAAATCAGTACAGCTCTTACACCCGCAATCTAGCACTTTATTTTCAATACTCCAATACTAGAAGAAACTGCCCATACGTACATATATATATATATATATATATATATATATTATATATATATATATATATAATATATATATATCGAAAGGCACACTCTCTTCCACATTACTTCTTTCCTCTCCCCATTTGCCCCTCCTTCACTATGCCTCAACCTTTCTTTCTGGCTCCTCTCCTCTGCCTTTTATATTTTTCTCACTTATATACCAATCTTTATAAACTAATAAAATCACGTTGAAAGACCCGGTCCCCACGAGGTCACCAAAGTTAAGTAGCAATGAGCCTGTTCAATACTTAATTGGATGACCACTTAAGCAGCGGCATGTACTGTAAGCAACCTGAATCCTATGCTTATAAAAATATGCTTCGTCATTAAATGACCCGAAACGTGTTGATATGTCATCAAACAAAACAACTAACCAACTAATTATAGGCAAGATTTCTGTATTCCTTTTTTAGCATTATTTTAATTAGCAAGAATATGCGCCCTCCTGGCCTAAGTATTCAAGTTTTAATGTAATGAAATGTAATGAGATATATCAAATTAGAAATACAAACGAAATAAAATAAAAATGCATGTAAACAGATTGCACTTATTTTAATTATATTTTAATTGGTTTCTATATAAAATCATCCATAGGTTTGATTTTTATTACGTTGGAGAATAAAACAATAATATAAGCGATCAATAACTCCAAGTAATTATTTATTAAACCCGGTTTTGTTAAAACCAATATGCAAATTAGCCACACTATATAATATGTAAACCTTTTTTTCGTAATGGTATATAAGATACATTGCAAGATTTTAAACGTACTAATGACACGGGCTGTTTTACGGCAAATCTAACTCAGATTTTGATAGAGACGTCGTTAATGAATAAGATTTATTCTATGACAATAAATTAGATACTCATTGATAAACTTACGCAATTCATGAGGATATTGTTACGAAAGCAGTGACGTAGTTTCAGTTTCAGTCAGTGACACCGATTCTCCATTTTAATAAGATTATTTGGAGTATTATTAGTATTAGTATTATTATTGTTAGAGTGTAACATGCCACAAATATGGACTCAGAACTGTATAAGAACTGTCTGAAGTTTTTTTTCAGACACTTCTCACAGTCTTGAACTGCATTTGTGACAATAGAAAAAACTGAATGAACAGTCCTTGTCTGTCTTATTATCTGTCGAAAATAAAACTTATGGCCCCTCCCCCTCTCTCTCTCTCCCCCCTCTCTCTCTCTCTCTCTCTCTCTCTCTCTCTATATATATATATATATATATATATATCACATAGACGCACTGGCAGAGATCTATATAGGAAACATACGTGGAACCCACCTGCTTCTCACTCGATGAGTCCGGATTAAAAACATGCTCCGATGATGATGTTTTATAATCGAAATATAGTTCAATATTAGCTATGAAAATGATATATATTATATTCATTTAAGATATTGTGTGTTTCATACCTTTTTATCTCTCTCTCTCTCTCTCTCTCTCTCTCTCTCTCTCTATATATATATTAATATATATATATATATATATATATATAAATATATTATGTCACCTACGCTACAGTGTTTCGATCTGTTTCAATAGATCTTCATCGGGGCTTTCGTTAATTTGAGGAAAAATAAATATATCACAGAAAATAAGAAATCTGCGAGACTCGTTTGTTTAGTCGGACAGTCTATTTAAAAATAGTGAGTATGTATTATATTAAATTATAATTAATTTAATATGATGATCAGTGTGTGTGTGGGTGTTGGTGTGTGTGTGTGTGTGTGTGTGTGTGTGTGTGTGTGTGAAAGTTGTTAGTAAGTATTACATTATAATTATTAGAATATTGTTAATTTTCATTATTATTTTGTAATTGCAGATTATTATTATTTTAATTTTATTTATTCATCAATTTGTTATTATTTTTGTTTATATATCTGTTTATTTATCTTTATTTATTTATTCATTTCTTTATAATATCACATACTGTCGGTTTCATTTCCTCTTCACACACACACACACACACACACACACACATAATATATATATATATATATATAGAGAGAGAGAGAGAGAGAGAGAGAGAGAGAAAGAGGGGAGAATAGGGGAAAGAGAGAGGGAGAGGTGGGTAGAGCGAGGAGGCATGTTTCAGATTGTGGAGTATATATACAAGAATAGTTTTGCTTTTAGAGAAACAATGACGCCACTGTTGTATGAGTAAAAGCTTATGAAATCATTGTAACAGAATTAGATAAAGATGTAGATAAAGTGAAATACATGGAAATATTGACAACAGAACCATTTTACATTGTTGTATGTGAAATGACAAAAGAAAAAAGGTTTCTTGTTGTTGTTGTTGTTGTTGTTCTTGTTGTTGTTGTTGTTCTTCTTCTTCTTCTTCTATTATTATTATTATTATTATTATTATTATTATTACAATATTGTCCCTTCTTTGTCTTCTTCTTGTTCTTCTTGTTCTTGTTCTCCTTCTTCTTGTTCTTGTTCTTGTTGTTCTTGTTGTTGTTGTTGTTGTTCTTCTTCTTCTTCTTCTTATTATTATTAACAAAAAATGTTTCTTGTTTTTGCTCTTGTTGTTGTTACTTGCTTGTTGTTGTTGTTGTTGTTGTTGTTCTTCTTCTTCTTCTTCTTCTTATTATTATTATTATTATTATTATTATTATTATTATTATTATTACAATAGAAAATTGTCCCTTCTTGTTTTTCTTGTTCTTGTTCTTGTTGTTCTTGTTCTTGTTCTTCTTGTTCTTCTTGTTATTATTATTATTATTATTATTATTAACAAAATGTTTCTTGTTCTTGCTCTTGTTGTTTTGTCTTGTTCTTGTTGCTGCTGTTGTTGTTGTTGTTGTTGTTCTTCTTCTTCTTCTTCTTCTTCTTCTTCTTCTTATTATTATATTATTATTATTATATTATTATTATTATTACATAGAAAATTGTCCCTTCTTTTTTCTTCTTTATTCTTTGTTCTTGTTCTTGTTCTCTTGTTCTTGTTCTTGTTCTTCTTGTTCTTGTTCTTTTATTATTATTATTATTATTATTATTAACAAAAATGTTTCTTGTTCTTGCTGTTGTTGTTGTTGTTGTTGTTGTTGCTGTTGTTGTTGTTGTTGTTGTTGTTGTTCTTCTTCTTCTTCTTCTTCTTCTTCTTCTTCTTATTATTATTATTATTATTATTATTATTATTATTATTATCAACGAAAATTGTCTCTGTGTATTGTTTTTGCTATACTTGCTGTTGCTGTTGTTGTTTTTGTTGTTGTTGTTTTTGTCCTTCTTCTTCTTCTTCTTCTTCTTCTTCTTCTTCTTCTTCTTCTTCTTCTTTCATTATTATTATTATTATTATTATTATTATTATTATTAAGGAAAATTGTCTCTTTTTATTAAAGCATCATTTTATCTTTTTTCGTACATCTATTTTCAGCCTTGTTTTTGTCTTCTCCTCAATGGACACAGTGGCGCTATATCAACGTTTTGTATATGCGAAATACAAAGAGACACAAAATAGATTCCAATTTCTTTTTTTTTTTCTAGGATTCATTTTCATTCAGTTTTTTTATGCCTCCAGTTTCCAAATCGAGGTAATTTTTCAATTCATACACTTTTCACATAAATACAACATATTGTCTACTAGAGATGTAATCAAAGTATTATCAGAGATAGAGTAGAACTGTTTACATCACTTTAACAAGGAAAATATTATGAGAAAGAAAATAAACTATATATATATATATATATATATATATATATATATATATATATATAGATATATGTGTATTTTGTAACCAAGTTATTATTTAAGCAGGTTTTATTTTTAAAGACCACGGTATGTTTTTTCTTTGTGATTTTCAAGTGTAGACGTTCAAGTCTTCTCGTTATTTTCCATACATTACAATCTAGATGCTAGGGAAAATTTAACATATTTTTACCCAAGCGCTTTCAACCATTTCGTCGGTCGTCCTCGGGAGAATTTTGTTTGTACGACAACTAGCAAAATGGTTGAATACCCTTTACCAACGCCTCTGCACGAGCAGGAGTCAAATGTCAATTTCTTAGCGGAGTTTAACAGGTTTACAATTCAGAGTTTTCGTTCTCCTAGACTGGTTACTTAGCCAAGGTTAAAGATTTATTCACTCTTAGCTGCAGGCGAGAGTAGTTGGATGCATATTAGTGCTATGTAAAATGCAGCCTCGTCCAGACTTGAACTCGAATCGACGAATCCATTTCCTCTGACTGTAACCATTACAGCACGCGTCTCCACATACAACAGTATAAGGAATTTAGTTAATTATCGGTGTGATAAATGAATAAATAAATAAACTACAAGTCGAATTCATCCCACCCGCTCCTCAAAGACGGTAAAAGTTAGGTTGCGATCACTTCAAATAAGAAACATCTCTCTCATTCACGATACAAACTCTCTCTCTCTCTCTCTCTCTCTCTCTCTCTCTCTTTCTCTCTATCTATCTATCTATCTATCTATCTATCTATCACTCTGACATTACACTCTCTCCTCTCTCATACTTATTTTTCTCTAATCTTACACTCTCTCTCCTCTCCTCTCACATCTTCTACTTCACTTTCCTAATCTCTCTCTCACAATCTCTCTCTCTCTCTCTCTCTATCACTGTCTCTCTCTCTCTCTCATACTTATCCTCTCTCTTCTCTCCTCTCCTCTCACATTACTCTCTCTCTCTCTCTCTATCTATCTTCTATCTATCACTCTGACATTACACTCTCTCCTCTCTCATACTTTATCTTTCTCTAATCTTACACTCTCTCTCCTTCCTCCCTCACATCTTCTACTTTCACTTTCCTACTCTCTCACACTCTCTCTCTCCTCTCTCATACTCCTTCTCTCTTCTCTCCTCTCCTCTCTCCTCTCACTCTACTCTCTCTCTCTCTCTCTCTATCTATCTATCTATCACTGACATTACACTCTCTCCTCTCTCATACTTTATCTTTCTCTAATCTTACACTCTCTCTCCTCTCCTCTCTCACATCTTCTACTTTCACTTCCTACTCTCTCTCTCTTTCTCTCTCTCTCTCTCTCTCTCTCTCCTCTCTCTCTCTCTCTCTCTCTCTCTCTCTCTCTCTCTCTCTCTCTCTCTCTCTCTCTCGAAGAGGTGACAAAAATTATCTGAAATTATATGACACATTCCACTTTTGAGTTATACTGAATAAATAATGTCATTTTTTTGTTTATTTAGTTTCGGTGTTGAAGGTTTAAAAGATATAAACTTCGAAATGCGAGCGTGTTTGTCTTAAATAATATGACAGGTTCTAAATGCATTCCCACATTCTTACCGAATAGTTGGGTCTGTCGGGTTCAATTCGAATTCTTAATTGGGTTTAGAATATCTCAGAATCGCGCACAAAGAATTTCTGTTTGGTGTTCGGAATTCGTCCATCAAGATAAGATTCTTCAAAATTGTAGAAGTCACTTGTTAGAAAAATAGAATTTAAAAATAAAGAAATTGACCGAACAAATTTCGGAGAATCAACTTAATTTTTGACTGAAGTTTTACGTTGATGCACGTGCCCGACTGTCCGTCAATTGATACATTTAAGGAAGTGTAGAACTATTTGAATACTAACGTAAAAGAGGACAGGTTTGTGGTGGCTGAGCGGTCTGTTGTTACATAATGGATAAGTAGCCTATTCATTATTTGAGGAAGTATAGAAATATTTGAATTCAAATGTTAAAGAGGACAGGTTTGTGATGGCTGAGCGGTCTGTTGTTACATAATGGATAAGTAGCCTATTCATTATTTGAGGAAGTATAGAAATATTTGAATTCAAATGTTAAAGAGGACAGGTTTGTGGTGGCTGAGCGGTCTGTTGTTACATAATGGATATTCATTATTCATTATTTGAGGAAGTATAGAAATATTTGAATACTAACGTTAAAGAGGACAGGATTGTGGTGGCTGGGTGGTCTGTTGTTACATAATGGATAAGTAGCCTATTCATTATTTGAGGAAGTATAGAAATATTTGAATTCAAATTCAGAGGACAGGATTTTGGTGGCTGAGCAGTCTGTTGTTACATAATGGATGAGTGGCCTATTTATTATTTTTAAAAAGTAAGATATTGTCAGTATCGATGCTGAAGCTATATTCAGAAAAACAGAAATAAACAACCAACGAAACATTGATTTTCTTCAGAATCGTACCCAATCATTCCAGTGAGTTTTCCATTCGTCGAAGCACATCTTAAAACTCGACTTTTGATAAGGTGTAAATCTGTACTATCGTATTTCTTTTAATGTCCTCCGCGTCCTCAAATCGTATACTTCAGATGAATTTTCTGCTTAGAAACTGGGAAAATTAGCACGGAACAAGGTTTGACGGGAATGGAGGGTGCTGCATTTACACAAGCCTGTGTTTCGCAACAAAGCCCCCCCCCCTCTAAAAAAAGACAAAATGAAAAACAAACAAAATACAAATAAAAAACAAATTGCAGATAAAAAAAAATATCTATAATTTATACTAACTCATTCAGACTGCTTGGGATGGATAACGCATTTTTGTTTAGTATTACGGCAGAGAGAGAGAGAGAGAGAGAGAGAGAGAGAGAGACAGAGAGAGAGAGAGGAGAGAGAGAGAGAGAGTTGTGTGTGTGTAGGGATTCCGCGCTATCAACACATAATGATGATGATGATGATGTGCCCCAATTTTGATTCGCAAAATGTTGAAAAAAAAACGATAGACAAAATATTCACAATATCTTCAGTTCGTGGAATGTAGTGTACATTTTCGATATTTATTTCGACTAGCAGAACGTATGGATATACCACAGTATAATAATCTAATTATTACAACCTTTGATATGTTTACTTAAGAGCTATTGCCAAAATAGTTCAATACGTAAAAAGTATAATAATCTTTCACTCTTTCTTAAAAGGAGTGTTGTAAAATATTTACACTGATTTGCCGATATAAATCGACGGTGTTGACTGTTCCTGTAGTCTCAGTCAACACCGATCGTCATGGTGCCAAATTTGTTCTAAGATATAAAAGTGGCTGACAGGACTGAAAAGTCATCAACGAGCGCGCGAACGGACAATGAATGAAGGAGTGGCATTCGTCTGACAAGGCGTTGCAGTGAACATGCGTAAGTGAACAAGTGCGCAGTATCAAAAGAAAGAGCTCGCAACCCCCCTCCAAAAAAAAAAAAACAGTTATTGTAAAAATTCCAATCGCTAATTCGGCGTGAAATTGAAGTCACGGTTCTTTGTATTAAAACCTGGCTCGTTTAGCATAACCATTCTCCTTCCCCAATGATACCTGCATCGAAAAATAAGGTATAAAAAAGTGCGGCTTTGGGTTACCCTTACCACGCCGCTTTTTAACGTGGACTCGTGAGCCGTCCGAACGTAATTTGACTGTTATTTTTCGCAAGTCCCATTTATCCACTCAATCTTCGCCTTCTCTCTTTAATTTTCTGTCACTTTACTATATATATATATATATATATATATATAAAATCATTATCATTGCTGTTATTTCTCTCCTCGTTCCATGCACGGCTCGATAGCTGTCATGTTATTGATTGGATTTCTATACGTTTTCGTCGGCGTATTTTGCAGGCACACAATGACGAATTGAACGTGCATTTTTACGGCGTCAACAACAGCATTCAGTTCAACTCAGCTGAAAATCTATGAACGGTTACGACCCAAAAGAAGAAAAAAAGCACGCGTTGGGGGGCGGGCGTAAAAACTCGGTAGAACGCACGAAATTCGTTTAATTATTCCCATTTGAGAAGAGACGATCAGATTGCAAATGTGGGGGAGACTCAGACGATAACAGACCCCAAATAAAAGAGTTGGGTGGTAAATGAACCAGACTAAACGAAAATAGTAATAATAATAATAAAGGAAAAAAAAAGATAAAAAGATAAAAATTGAATTTAGAGCTCCAGACAATTCTATTGGATTGATCTGTTCAGCTTTTAAGAACACGTTTAACTTTCTTTTCTTTCTTTTTTTTTTTTTTTTTTTCAATCAGAGATATGCTCTCTTCTACTCGTGTTACACCTACGCGACGTAATGCAGGGTTTAGCGTGCTGATGTCCTTAGCTGGGTGACCACTTAAAAATAGCAGGTACTGTAACTAAGCTGAAGCCTACGTGCCACATCTAAGCAGAGATACGTAAATAATAATAAGAGTTTTCCTTAGATGAGAGACAACTTAGAAGAAGAGGTACTGTAAGCATTTCGAGGCCCGCATGATATATCTAAATAAAGTTTAGTAAAAAAGAAAATTATTTTATTTAGTCTACTGGAAGGATTTGACACAAGGTCTCAAGTATAAGGTATTGAATCAGTCAGTCAACTATTGGATTGAACAACAGCAACTGGCTAAGCACAACTGAAGCAGTGTCCAATACTGTTGGTATTTATAGAAATCAAGAATAGTCCATTCATGTATTTGGGTGTTTCCATTCCTTGAGTTCTAATTGGCTGCTTGGTTTCTATGATGTTGTGGAGTTTCATAAATACCCAGTCATTCTGCAGTAGTGTTGCAGCAAGACAGGTTCGTATTTAAGTTACGATTGCTTGTTGCCGTTCTTACCAATTCGACGGTAATTGGAACTTAGCTTGATTATTCTATATAGGGCATCCACGAGGTTTGAACTAACTTTTTCAATAGTAACGGATTTGTGAAACTAGCTTGCTAACGGTTACACTATGACAGGAAACTAAGTTTAGTAAGTGATAATAAAAACGTCCTTAGATGGGTGAGCGCTTAGAAACAGCAGGTACTGTAAGCATCTTGAGTCATACCGAAGTAAAGCTTAGACTGTACACAAGGCCTCAAGTATAGAGCATTCGAACTCGCTTTTCAGTATTAATGGATGTGAGACGCTAACGACGAGAAGCAAAGACATGTTTCGCTTTTGCACTGTTTAGTAAAAAAACAAATCCAGTGCTTAAAGGTAACTTGGTCCGCGAAGTATAGTAAATAATATTATGTGGTCCTAGATAGAAGACCATTTAGAAACAGCAGGTACTGTAAGGAAGCTGAGACCCATGTGCCACATCTAAGCAGAGCTTAGTGAATAAGAATAAGAGCCATCCTTAGATGGGTGACCACTTCGTAACAGCAGGTCCTGTACGTAACATGAGACCCGCGTGCTATATCTAAGCAAAGCTTAGTAAATAATACGAGATGTTTTTAGATGGGTGACTACTTAAAACAACAGGTACTGTAAGCAACCCGAGGCATGTATGCCATATCTAAGCAAAGCTTAGTACATAATAATGTGATATGTCCTTAGATAAGTAACCACTTAGAAAGACTACTGTAAGGAAGCTGAGGCCTGCGTGCTATATCTAAGCAACGCTTGGTAAATAATAATAAGAGTTGTCTATCGATACGTTATCACTTAGAAACATCAGGAACTGTATGCAATCTGAGGTGTGTGTGCCACATCTAAGCAAAGCTGGATCAAGTCACCAATAGGCACCCAATTGTGAGCTGTTTTCATTGGAACGAAATTTTGATTTTTTTCGAGCTGTTTTCATTGTAAACAAAATCAAATTAAGAATCAATATTTTTTCATGTTTTTTAAATAAAATTATTGTAAGTGTTGAAAAAATATTCGTCAACTTCTGATTAATTAGCAAAACTTCTGAATTCCTATTCTGATTAAATGAAATACTATTTTAATGAAAGATTTTATAATTAAAAAAAAAAAACAATATTAGTTTATCTTATTTGCTAACAACCGGTGAAAAGCAAAATTACGCTCCAATGAAAACAGCTCGCAACTGGGGTGCTTATTGGTGACTTGATCCGCAAAGCTTAATAAATAACATCGTGTGTTATTTTAATAACATACAATTTCAGTTAAAATAAGCTACTCCATCCTTGAACAATTAGTATCCAGGATATGACACTAAACGGCATCTGGTGGCGAGGCTCCAGTTCTGGAGCTCAGGGTAGTGTGGAGTATATATCCCTTTAACATTTTGAAGCACATTTTCTGAATATTAAACCTTCAAAACCGTCATAGAATATCATACTAATCAGTTTAACTTGGTTTCTTTGTTTAATGGCATATGAACCTCATGGTTATTTAATGCCAAAGCCGTCCTTGTAGAAGAACAGTCATAGTACTATATAACCCATAGCTGAAGAATGAGGGTGTTTGTACCTTTCCCAAGAGTATTAGTCAGAAAGTGAATGTAATAGCATGACTGGAGTTCGAACTCTCTTACTACGATGTCGCAGTTCAGCACGTTAACCTCTACGGCGCGTCAGGTTAATAAATATAAAAGTAAGTAAAGTCGTAGGAGTGGCCTATTGTCATAATCAGCTGGACAGCGATGGAGTCTATCCCCTTTTCGCTAGCGCTAGACCAGGAGTTTGTTTTTGCATTTAAGGTGGAGCACCACGTCTACCATCAGCTCCCCACTTTACCGCACAGATCCAAGCTGTGCTACTCATGCGCTGAGTTGGCGTGGAGTCGGTATCGTACCTGGAACCTTGTGGTTCCTAAATGGATGCATTATCAACTGAGCTAAACCGGTCCTTATGAACTGGCGTTAGAACAACCAGCATCATCATGTCACGCTAGTAGCACGGATACCCATGAAAATCTCTCGCCAACCGCCCCTATCATTCATCGCCCTTGGGAGGACCTTTGTGCAGCAATCACTATCCATACAGAGCTGGTCAAAGTAGGTCTTTGCTGGGCGGCCCACACTGGCGTGCGCATATGCAAATTTCACAGGAGAACGTCACTTATGTGTTAGTACTTGCTTCTCCGGCAGTGTCTGGTATGTCTCGTTCGTCTCACTCGGGTTGTTTGTGTGATAGGGGGCAAGTGGCTGTACAGCTGCTTTCTTAAGAGAATTGACTGAATGAAAGTAGTAAATTTCTTGTTTCGTTTTTGTTGTTGCTAATTTTCGTGTATCCTCTGTAACTGAGTCAGCGTGCTCAAAACTGTTGTCACTAATTTCACTCAATTCCAAGTATGAATCACGCATAATTTCTTTCACGCTATGCTTAGTACAAAATAATTGATGTCATTTACCTCTCTGCGTTTCCATGGCAACAATCTGAGTGAAAAATATGGCAAATAGTCCGAATATGTTGTCATAATAAAAAGAAATCATTCTGAAAAATGATCCCCTGTTTGGAAAAATACAGACCATAAAATAGAACGTAGTATAAAATTCGACTTTAGTTGCATAAAGCACGGTGATAGGGATTGGACTATAGTCACATACAAGAGTAAAAAAATATTTAAAAAATAGAAAGAATACAAAAGGAGTAAATGAAGTTATGTATGTGTTGGCGTTTTTAAGATATAAGGCGTGTGGTAAATGGTCACTTCTCCTTATAGACTAAGCACGTGACCTGGGAAGGATTCCTATTGTCCAATCACTAGCAATGCTCTGCTGCTGATATTATTATTTATACTGACCTTTTCTGGTCATACTAATCATTACTACTTGGATCTTCTTGGACGACGGAACGTAGTATTATATCGCGGGACTTATTAACTTACCAAAGGATACTATACCACAGGACTTATTCACTTACCAAAGGATACTATACCACAGGACTTATTCACTTACCAAAGGATACTATACCACAGGACTTATTCACTTACCAAAGGATACTATACCACAGGACTTATTCACTTACCAAAGGATACTATACCACAGGACTTATTACTTACCAAAGGATACTATACCACAGGCTTATTAACTTACCAAAGGATACTATACCACAGGGACTTATTAACTTACCAAAGGATACTATACCACAGGACTTATTACTTACCAAAGGATACTATACCACAGGATACTATACACAGGACTTATTAACTTACCAAAGGATACTTACCAAAGGATACTATACCACAGGACTTATTAACTTACCAAAGGATACTATACCACAGGACTTATTGACTTACCAAAGGATACTATACCACAGGACTTATTGACTTACCAAAGGATACTATACCACAGGACTTATTGACTTACCAAAGGATACTATACCACAGGACTTATTGACTTACCAAAGGATTCTATAACTCGGGACTTACTTACTTATTTACTTTAAGTTCTTTTACAACTGGCCAAGGATGGCGGCCAGATACTTAACAGTATGAAAAATGTTCTTATCGTAGATTACGATTATAATATATATAAAAAAGTATAAATAGAAAGGATATAAAAGAAATAAAGGAAGATATGTATGAGGAAATGTTCCTCATACCTATGTGGTTGTGAGAGTTTGTGAGAGACTTACATTTTTGAGAATTGTGCCTTAGTTATTTGTTGAGTGGAATTAGATATGCATGTGAGTAAGCAAGTAAGCTGTGGACATTGTATATTTTGTACTATTCTGTAGTGTCGTGTTTAATGTAACACATGGTTAGCTGTAGGACAAAAACGTCTCTTAGAGGGGCACTAGAAATATAATATCAATATTCAATATTTGATATATTAATACTCGTGTTGCTTAAAAGTACGTCCGTTATTATCTTGTAATAGCTTCTGATTAAAAATGAGACCGTTCAAATCGTTCAAGCAGAAATACAAAAATGTAAATCCTGATTATCTGATGTTGCTTGTCCGCCGAATTCTTATTTCTCATGATTGTTGTCACCTCAGCCTATGGACCATTCCGTTTTTATTATAAAGAAAGAAAGGACATAAAAAGGACATGTTACACAGAAAAATATAAGAAAGAAAGAAAGAAAGAAAGGAGGGGAAAGATATAGAGAGGATGAGCGAGTGGATGCGGTAACGCTAATCTGTTTCAATCAAACATTATGAAAAGATGAAACGAGAGAGAGAGAGAGAGAGAGAGAGAGAGAGAGAGAGAGAGAGAGAGAGAGAGAGAGAGAGAGAGAGGGGGGGTTAAATCAAGATTATATACTTTTTGCATATTGAACTATTTAGCAATAGCTCTTAAATAAACATGTCAAACGTTGTAATAATTAAATTATCATACTGTGGTATATCCACAGATCCTGCCAGCCCAATACAATATAAAGGAACCGGTTTATCTCGGTAGAGCATCCGTCTTGGAATTGCAAGGTTCCTGGTTCGATACCGGTCCTCGCCAACTTCTTATTTCGCCTACGCTGCAGTGTTTCGATCTGTTTCGATAGATCTTCATCAGGGCTTTCGTTAGTTTGAGGAGAAAATAAATGTATCACAGAAAATAAAAAATCTGCGGGACTCTTTTGCTTTGTCGGTCAGTCTATTTAAAATTGTTGAATGAAACGCGAGCGTTCGTGGATTTTTAAAATGTAAACAGAACAATTTTTTCTTAATATTACATACTGTAGGATTCACTTCCATTTTTCTTCATACACACACGCACGCACGCACACACACACATACACACACACACACATATATATATATATGTGTGTGTGTGTGTGTGTGTGTGTGTGTGTGTGACGAAAAAGTGGAAGTGAATCCGACAGTATGTAATATTAAGAAAAAATTATGCATACATATATATATATATATATGTTGTAGATAATATAAGTGGTATATTTGTCGTAGACAGTGCTCAATATCATTGATAGAACATTTATATATAAATTATAGTAGCGTGGACATTGAGTAAAACCCTGGTTACTGACAGTTTCTCGTCTATGCTATTTTGGTCTGAAAATCACATAGGCAAGAAATTCTCAGTAACCAGGTATTGATTCCATATCCACGCTATATATATATATATATATATATATATATATATACCCCCATAAAACACAAATATATAAGTCCAAATAATCTCATAATAAATTAATGACAAACATATTTTTCTACTGTCTGTATAGTTGTTACAACTTTCAGTTAAAATAAATTATTGCATGAAGCAAATTACATTTTTTCTCTTCATTTAATCAATATATATATATATATATATATATATATATATATATATATATATATATTCGTAAACAAACGCGCATATGGAAATTAATAGCATCAGATTTACACAACCACATACACTTAACATCTTTCTTTTTGTTCCTCACCTAACAGTGTCCTGAAGATGGTATAAAATACCGAAATACTTAAGTATTGACACTAAAAATTGTTTCCTGATCGTAACATCCTGTTTCTGTTATATTTTTAAAATAATTTTCTTTTCATATATATATATATATATATATATATATATATATATATATATATATATATTGAATAAATGAAGAGAAAAAATACCGGTCCTCGCCAACTCAGCACATACGTAGCACAGCTTGGATAATCTGATCTGTACGGTAAAGTATTTGAGATTAAATATGATTGTGTCTAAGTAACTAAACTGAGTACATTGTATGTTATGTGCTGTTCTGTTGTGTAATGTTTAATGCAACGCAATGTTATATGGAGACGAAAAACGTCTCTATCCCTAAAGAACGAGACAGGCTATGTTATTATCTGAAAAGTTAAAGATATTCCGTGTTTGCTCGTCTTCTAAGTGACAACTTTTAAAAAAAACACAAAAAAAACAAAAAAAAAACTCTAGGATTCTTTATGGCGGCCATAACATTTTTTTCTAATCGACCCACGTCAGCAATGCTGAATAATCTTGCCCTAGCTCTGTCGTCATTTCTCAGCTTTCCCGCTTTTTTTTTTTCTATTATCAATGCCTTTACCATAAATCAAGACGATGTCGTGAACATAACACGGAAAACTCCTTCCTAATCAGCTTCCATTTTTTTTTCTCTCTCCCTTTTATTTTGAATAACTTTCTTTCGGAGAAACCATTTTCACTTATGAGGTTTTTGCATGGCGTCATTGTTTTTTTATTTCTTTATTTTTTTTATTTTAATGACAAGAACGCATATGCTGTTATAATCAATACAGTATATATATATTTTTTTCATTTTATTTATTTATATATTTATCCATTTACTTTCTTTTTTTTTCTTATCTCGGGGAGATGTTAAATTTTTTTCTCTCTCCTCCCCTACCGAGACGCTGTGTGTCTCAGGCAATCCTAGGATTAATCGCGCGTGCAACAATATTTTTTCAGTAACGAGAGAGTTTTCTCTATCATTTACGGCACTTATGTTTCATTCAAACTGCAAATTACCAGTAATAATTCAAGTCAAGCCAGCTTTTCAGGTTCGGTTTTGATCGCCTGTTATTTATACGCGTGGCTTGTTAAAGTTTACTCTCTGTCAAGCACAAAATAAATTGTTCGATGATTGCCTGCAATTGAATATTGAAAGCATTATATATATATATATATATATATATATATATATATATATATATGGTTGAATATATATTCATGTGTGTGTGTGTATTTGGGCAGCATTCTTTCATTTATACGTGTAGAATTAAACAAAAGACACATCTCCCGTTTAACAATTTTATTTTTGATCATTTCGATTTAATATGATACAAATATATATCAGATGATGGCACTTCGAAGTGCCGAAAGTACTCGGGACATGAACTTTGGTGGACTTATCCACGAATTCCACCCAAACATTAAAAATTTGGCCAGAAAACTCGAAAAGATCAAAAATAAAATTGTTAAACAGGAGATGTGTCTTTTGTTTAATTCTACAATTGCGTGTGTGTGCGTGTGTGTGTGCGTGTGTGTGTAATATTAAGAAATAATTGAAAAACACAAGTTCATAAACGAGTGGTGTTTATTTCGCCTACGCTGCAGTGTTTCGATCTGTTTCGATAGATCTTCATCAGGGCTTTCGTTAGTTTGAGGAGAAAATAAATGTATCACAGAAGATAAGAAATCTGCGGAACTCTTTTACTTTGTCGGTCAGTCTATCTAAAATTGTTTAATAAAACTCGAGCGTTCGTGGATTCTTAAAATGTAAACAGAACAATTTTTTCTTAATATTGCATACTGTCGGATTCACTTCCACTTTTTCTCCCACACACACACACTCACACACACACACACACACACACATATATATATAAATATATATATATGTTGTAGATAAAATGCCTGCTATACTTTTCCGTAGACAGTGCTCAATATCATTGATAGAGCATTTATATATAAATTAAAGTAGCGTGGACATTGAGTAAAATCCTGGTTACTGACAGTTTCTCGGCTATGCTATTTTGGTCTGAAAATCACATAGGCGAGAAACTCTCAGTAACCAGGTATTGATTCCATATACATGCTATATAAATTCATTTTCATATTATCAATCAAAGCCTTAAGAAGATACCAGAAGATCTGAAACATGTGTTGCATATGTAAAACAAAAAGAATTAAAAAAATTTTTCTGAGAACAAAATACATTTTGCGGACCTTCCTTTTTTTTATAATATATATATATATATATATATATATATATATATATATATATATATATTGAATAGATGAAGAGAAAAAATTTAATTTGCTTCATGCAATAATTTATTTCAACTGAAAGTTGTAACAACTACAGACAGTATAAAAATATGGCTGTCATTAATTTATTATGAGATTATTTACTTATATATCTGTGCTTTTTTTTGGGGGGTGAGGTAAGCGTGTTTTGGCTTGGAAGGGTTGTTTGGTTGTTTGGTTGTTTTACGGTTTATATTTCGAGTCATTTAATGCCGAATCAAGTCATTTGATATCAGGTTGTCTACAGTACCTGCTGTTGCTTAGATGGTCCCCCATCTAAGTATTGAACAGTCTCATCGATGCTCAACTTTGCTGATCTTGCGGGGAAAACCGGTGCTTTCAACATGACTTGACCGTAAGCGGTTTGGGAGGGTAGGAAGGGACAAGACTTGTGACTTGGATGAGGTGAGGGGAAGTGAGTGAGGGGTGGAATGGATAGGGTAATTGAGAAGGTGATTAATTATATCTAGATGCGGGGAGGTCTCCATTTTTGGTAATTTCGGCTGGTCATTACAATTAAAGGTGAAAATTGAACAAAAACAGAATCAAATCTTCAAAGGCATTGTGTCTATGTCTTGTCATTATTTCCCTTGACCCCCCATAAGGTTTTTATGGTAGTAAGTGGAGACATATTGTCGGTTTCTGACTTTATATCATGATTGGTTTGATATGTTGATGAACTCAATGCCTATATTGTCTGTAGTGGTATATTTTAATTTGTGCCACTAATTTCCAAAAAGACAAAAGAATATATGAATATATATAAAAACTGAAGAGACAATATGTCGAAATAAATTTATATCCAAAACGAGGTATATCTCCACACACACACACACACACACACCACACACACACACATATATATATATATATATATATATATATATATATATATATATATATATATATGCGTGTGTGTGCGTGCGTGCGTGCGTGTGAGTGTCATAAAAGCATCGAGATTGAAGCTGTATTTACCAAGATATATATGAACAATGAGTGGAACGTCCATTTGTTGGGATTACATTTCTCGACTTATAGGGGTCACGAGAGGTAATTACTTCACATGTCTGCCAATAGCCACTAGGTGGTGTAGCAGGACCATAATAAAAGAAGAAGCATCAAAGTCAAAGCCCTCTTTTACTCTTCTGACCTCGAAAGAAGTAACAACGCACCATTTACGTTCCTGTCCACGGATAGTGGGCTTTGCGCCCCAGCAACCTCGTATAGCATTAACCCGATTGCATGCTTGACATGTAAGTCTTTACAATTTCATTTCCTACCAGATACATATTAAGGTCTCAAAACTTTCTCTAGTAAAGACTCGTTTCATATTAGGTTGTTGGTTGGTTGGATTTTACGGCATGTCAACACTTGCCTGGTTATTTTATGCCGAAGACGTTTTGTTTTATTTATTCTTGATGAGTATCAAAGTGTGTCATAAAAGTGCCGAGTTTGTAGCTGTATTTACCAAGATAGAAATGAACAAGGAATGGAATGTTAATTTTTTCAGAATACAAGGTGTTTCAAAAAGTACAAATAATCACGATACTTTGACACACCTTATTATATATATATATATATATATAATATATATATATATATATATATATATATTTATATATATATAATTTCTAGTTTCTAATTCTGCTTCTTCTTCTTCTTCTTCTTCTTCTTCTTATTATTATTATTATTATTATTATTATTATTATTAATGGGGATTCGTTCTCTATATTTCTGTAACCAAAACTAGGTCACTGCTTACGTCACATTACCCAAAATCGCTAATACATAGAATAAAGAACAACCTTGTTTGAATTAATTTGAATTTAACTGTGAGAAACTTGATTTTGTTAGAAAGAAAACATTCAAATGAATTTTGACATGAAAACTATTTTATGTTTATTATTAAGAAAACATAAGATGTCTAAGATCTGTTTACATTTGTTTTAGGAAAGAGCGTGTCAGTAATCCTTTTACCTACTTTTAGACGTCGATAAAAGAGAGATAAAAAAATTTATTTTTAAATTTAACCTAAAATTAGAATATTCGTTAAATATATATATATATATATATATATATATATATATATATATATATATGTGTGTGTGTATATATATATATTTATATTAGAGAAGAATGGAAATAAATCCGATGTTATGTAAATCCAAAAAGATACGATGTATTCTGACGATGTATCATATAGTTATTTACTAAGCTCAGTTTATACGTGGCACAAAGCCGGAAGTATGGGGTGCCCAATAAGAATCGAACTCACTAATAATGGTCTGGGAATCTAGCTTAGTAAGCATTACATCATATGAGGATGTATCATATATGAATAGTACATCGTTTGGATATCTTGTTTTTTTTTTTTTTTTTCAAAATAAATATATATATATATATATATATATATATAATATATATGAAAGGAAGTGAAACAAAGGAAATAAAAGGAAAACATAGGATTGGCTATTTGTGATTATATCTCCCAGAAGATAGTTTGAGTCTCTAAGCAAATTTGAAAGCTTTGCTTTTTCTCTGCGGAATGCAACAATCACACATTCCGCATATCTTTCATTGTTTCCATTTACTTTGAAGTTTTCCGCACTGTTTTGAATCAGATTCAGAACTTGTTACACAATGGGCCTTTATCAATAGACAAACAAGTGTTGCCCTTTTTCTTTTTCTAGGGTCGTAGAGAATAGTCATCTTGAATGACATCAAATTAGTACTGACATCCACAGACACATATACAAATAGACACACACAGACATAGACACAGACAAATACGCAAAAATAAATACAGACACATACATTCATCAAATTAGTACTGGCATACGCATATACATACAGACAGACAGACAGACACAGAAACATACAAATACACAAACATAAGTATAGGCACATGCATACATAGCAACAGCATAATCTTTACAGGTCACTGCCGCCCTTCACAATCCTATAACCCCACTACCAGAACATTTCCTCTCATGAGACCTCAAATGACTCATCAAACCCGCTGCAGATCCACAAAGTTTGATGCAAATATGACATAGGAAGGACGTCCTTCATGTAGTATCAGATGATAAAATCTGATGCTTATGCACCACCATATGTCTCTTAAGACCAGCTGCTGACTTGAAGACTTTGTTACAGATTGCACAAGACATATTGTTTGTTCCCGGAGTTTGCATCAATTGTCCCTGATGAGATTTTCTATGATTATGTAATGGCACGTACATACATACATACATACATGCATACACACATACATATATACATACACAAACTGTAGGTACTGTGTACGTGAGGCCTGTGTGCGCTATCTAAACAAAGTTTGTAAATAAAAACATGCACTCATATATATCTCTATCCCACCGATCTGTTACTACTTAACAAGCAGGACCTGTGGATATACTACAGCATGATAATTTAATTAATATAACGTTTGATACGTTTACATAGGAGCTATTACTAAATACTTTCATATGAAAAAGGTATAATAATGATCTTGACTTAACACTCTCTCACTCTCTTTTTATATTTTCATTATGTTCGATTGAAACAGATTAGCATTATCGTTTCCGCACGCTTACCCCTCTCTCTAAATTTCCCCTATTTTCTTTCTTTTTTATCATATTTTTCTGTGTAGCATGATCTTTTTCTTCCCTTTATTTCTTTATAATAACAATGGAATGGTCCATTATTTAGCTGAGGTGACGACACTCATAAGAAATAAGAATTCGTGAGATAAGCAACACCAGATAATCAGGCTTTACATTTTTGCATTTCATCTTGGACAATTTAAACGGTCTTATTTTTAACTAGAGGGTGTTTCAAGATAATAACGGTCGTATTTTGTAGGAACGCCAGTGTCATTATATAGATAGCGAGTTCGCTCCCTACTGGAAGCTCCATAAAAAATTCCCACGTGAAAAGACCTTCTGTTAATCCAGCCTGGTGGTATGTCAGGAAAATATGTATTTTTTTTTTGCGTTCCGTCTTGTGTCAAATCCTACTTGTAGTGAACGGGTTGGGTAAATATTGTTTTTCATCCAAAAATTGCGAGAAACTATCAGTTACCAAGCGCAGTTGTCGCCATTTCTCTGCTACCCTAATGTATACAATGCAATGGTGAAAAACTGTTAGTTACCAAAATCCGTTGACTTCACTTTTTCGCTACCATGCTCCATCAATGATTAAGCAGGCTTTACTTATAGCAAACTATATTATCAATATTAATATACTAGCAGGACTCGTTAAATTTTTACAAAACGAAACAAAAATCAAGAAAAAAAAATCTTCCGTAATTCATAATTTCAATATTACAGATAAAAGAAACATGTAAGTTCTTTTTTTTTTTTTTTCAAGTCATTTTAATTTTACGTTAGGCATTTAAGCGACGAAAGACCATCTGGAATGTTTCATTTTTAAAATGGGAGAAATAATAAATATGCGATTAAGCGACACCATATAATCTGGATTCACATTTTTGCATTGCATCTTGGATGATTTGGACTGTCTCATTTTTAATCAGGCAGGATGATAACGGACGGAATACTTAAGAACAAGTGTATATATATATATATATATATATATATATATATATATATATATATATATATATATATATATTGTTGTTGTTGTGCTTGGCTCTAAGGAAGACATTTATGAGAGCGTACTGGTTTGGCTGGTTTGTTGGTTGGTGGGTTGGTTGGTTGGTTGGTTGGTTTTACGGTATGTCAAAAGTTATAAAGTTTTCCTACTACTCGAATATATATATATATATATATATATATATATATATATTATATATATATTTACCAACACCTCCGCACAAGCAGGATGTGACACAAGGTCAATTTCTTTAGCGGAGTTTAACGGGTTTGAATTCAGAGTTTTCCTTCTCTTAAACAGGTTACCTAACCAAGGCTGAAGAGCCCAGTCTGCCCTACTATTTACCCATAGCTGGAGAGAGAGTAGTTGGATGCATACTTTTTCCAAGGGTATTAGCGTTATGTGAAAGTCAAACAGCCTTGTCCAGGATTTAAACACAGGTGGACAAGTCCATTTCCTGCGACTCTAGTCACGCGCTATATATATATATATATATATATATATATATATATATATATATATATATATATATATTTGCAGAATTAAGGTTTTTTTGTTTGTGAACTGATTTGACATTCTTCTCCGATCCAAACACCACGGAGAAAATGAGCTCTGATGATGATTTTTGTAAAATCGAAATATTGATCAGTATCAGCTATGATTATATTATAAATTGTTTTCTCTTTAACAGCATTGTGTGATGTTTTCATTCCACCTTTTCATACTCATATATATATATATATATATATATATATATATATATATATATATATATATATATGAGAGCATACTGGTTGACTGGTTTGTTGGTTGGTGGGTTGTTGGTTGGTTGGTTGGTTGGTTGGTTGGTTTACAGCATGTCAAAAGTTATAAAGTTTTCCTACTACTCGAATATATATATATATATATATATATATATATATATATATATATATATATATATGCGTACGGCATTACATATATATATATATATATATATATATATGCTGGCTGCATATATAAATGATACGTAACAATCTATTCCATTCTATTTGATTTACAAATGGAAATCACGTTTTGACTTTTTTTTCCTGAAAAATAACCAGAAACAAAAAGGCTGGAAAAGATAACGAACTTTCCATGAAGAAAAAAAAATGGCGTTTTTGTTTTTCACGTTTTCAATTGCCAACCAACTCTCGTTAGCCGTTCGTCTATTTAAGCGGATTTCTTTACTCACCACTCTATCGCCGGACTCCACACAAGTTTACGTTTATATATCGGGGCCAACGATTAAAAGACACTCTCCACGCCAACACTACTTTAACAAACGCCGCTCTTTCTACACCTGTACAATTTTCTATTATACTGTGAATGGTTGATGATTCATTACTGCGTTAAATACAGTGTTTGGCATTCCGTGACATGGGCCGGAAATTCGTAAAGTTTAGCGCCAATCAAGGGAAAGAGGAAGAAAGACGCAAGATGGCGATGGAGTAGAAAACAGGTATTGGAAAAGAAAAGAGCCGAGGATAACATGATAACTTCGCATTAACACAGCAGAAGAATAATGGCTAACTATGTGCCCACATATCCGTGTGCATAGAAGCTAAAAAGGCCGGTGTTGAACATTGTTGAGATCGGTGAATACTTTGATAAATAGTCACTTCAGGAAAGACAAAGTACTGTAAGCACTTTGAGACCTTATGCAATATTAAGCAAAGTTTAGTACAGATTGATTTTTTTTAAAAACTAGCAAAAATATGTACCCTCAGGCACAAGTATTTAGGCTCTTATTTAATTTCGTTAGTCTTTCTAATTTGATACATTTCATTACATCAAAACTTAGATACCTACGCCCGGAGGGTGCATATTTTTGCTAGTATAAGTAAATATTGAATTAGAAAGACTAATGAAATTAAACAATAAAGCAAAAAAGATTACACTTTATTTTATTCTAATTGATTTTGATATAAAATAATACATAGGACTTCTTTTAATACGTTTGAGAATATAACAATAATATTAGAAATCAATAACACCAAATAATTATTTAGTAAACTCGGTTTTGTTAAAAGCGGTATGCAAATTATTCACACCATATACTATGTAAACCTTGATTTCTTAATGATGTATAGAACACATTGCAGGATTTTAAACGCACTAATAACATGGGCCTTTCGGGGCCTGTGTTTGTTAATGTAAATTAACAGCGTCGATCCCAGGGGGGCAATCCTCCAGGCAACACCTGCCCCATCGATTTAAAGGAGCAGGGCTGGGTTTATTGCCCAGCGCCTGAGGCGCCCCCTCGAGGGGAACGCCGACGGGATCAACGCATTTTTGTGTCTACCACCCATGAGCTTCGGTTTGTGGGTGGGCCCACATAAAAATGTCCTTGTGTCACGCCCTTATTAGTGGGGTGAGAGGCAAATACCTTAATAACATGGGCTGTTTTGAGACACATATATCTCAGCAAGATCTTAATATAAACATTGTTAATAAATAAGATGCTAATTAAGATTGAATGATGATTATTTAATAACCATGAAGAATATAATGTAAATAACTAAGGGAATTGTGATGTTGGTGGTGACGCGGTTTCTGTTACAGATAGACAGACACATTATCTCCATTATAATAAGATCTTAACACCTTTATGGTAAAATTTCAAGCAGACCCGGCATTCTTGAACTCGACCGTTTCACTTTCGTTTTGTCTTTTTGAAGCGGTGTTCAGTGAAACGGCCAAGAAGGTTCGAGAGTGACACTGTGTCGACACGTTCACCATCATTGACATTATTGGAATCTCGCACTGATGCATGTTAATATGTCTATGGAAATATATTCATTAGAAAAGCAGAACTGACACCACGGAGAACACCTGGGAAAGATTCCAATACTGTGTTGACAGAGATCGTGAAAAATCATAATATTTTGAAGGAATTACCATAGAAATGTTTTTTAAACATTGCATATATAATACACACACACACACACACACACACACATATATATATATATATATATATATATATAGAGAGAGAGAGAGAGAGAGAGATAAATAGATATTATTATTATTATTATTATTATTATTATTATTATTAGTTCGATACCGACCCTCGCCAATTCAGTGTATGAGTAGCACAGGGATCTGTGCGGTAAAGTAAGGAGCTGATGATAGGTGTGGCGACCCAACTCAGACGCAAAAACTATCTCCTTCGTCTAGCGCTAGTGAAAAGGGGATAGACTCCCTAGCAGCTTGGCTGATACTGACTTTGGGCCACCCCGACGACTTTACTTATATATATATATATATATATATATATATATAAATGTTGTGAATTTTGCGTCTCCGTATGCTTTTGGTGCGTATATATATTTGAGGTGAATGTTAGTATTTGTATCCGTTTTAGGAGATACTTATACCAGGTTTGGGCTTAGGTGTGAAGCATTAACGTACTTATTATGCTAATATTGTTAGCGTAATATGTTAGTTGAGGACATAGCAGTCCCGAAAATTTACCCGGCGAAATAAATGAAACTCAAAACAAACCACAGAGTCCTCAGAAGTTTATTCCTCAACTAACATATTACGCTAACAATATTAGCATAATAAGTACGTTAATGCTTCACACCTAATATATATATATATATATATATATATATATATATATATATATATAGGTATATGTAAAAACAAATTTTTTTTGTGATGGAACAAAGAAAATACAGTGCTCAATCACAAATTGTGAGAGCTAATATTTATTTATTTTACAAAGTTTTCACAG
>CM042142.1:51314610-51374610 GCA_023376005.1 Doryteuthis pealeii
GAGACCCGAGGAGACTTGTTGTCACTCAGCCTCCAGTGAAATAACATCATCTAACGTTGAATGTAAAACATTCAAAAGAAATAATAATAATAATAATAATAATAATAATAATAATAAGAAGAAGAAGAAGAAGAAGAAGAACAACAACAACAACAACAACAACAACAACGAAAACTAGAAAACAAAAATGGGAAGAAAAACAATTATATGGACACTTCAAACGATAAATCGAAGAAGTTTCATATGAAAAGACTTGGACATGGTTAAGAATGATTGGGAAGGTGATCCACTGGGAATTATGCAAAAAATTAAATTTTGTCCATACCCAAAAATGGTATATATGCTCCCATAAATTTGGTATGAGCTCTCTAATTGGTAATTTAAATTAACTCTCACTACTAAGCATATAAGCAATAATCTTTTCCCGGAAATTTGATCTCTCAGTGACTGTAAAATACATAAACAAACCTATGTACTTAATAGTTTTAAAACACCAGTCTCCGCTGCAGCTGTCAGTGGACGAGGGGATTAGATATCAGGCTGCTAAACGGTCAGTCTGAGTTCGACCCTAGCCAAAGATAGTTGTGTCTAGCCACACTGAAGAGGCGTGAAACGCCGAAACATGTGTATGTGGATGACTTATTATATATATATATATATATATATATATATATATATATATATATATATATAAATGAACTTGTCAACCCATGTTTGCATTTCACATAGCGCTAATACTCTTTGGAAAGGTATGAATCCATATATTCTCCCTCCAGCTATGGGTAAAATAGTAGGGCAGACTGGGCTCTTTAACCATGGGTAGGTAACCAGTCTAGGAGAAGGAAAACTCTGAATTCAAAAATATTGTCAGTCGTTGACAAAAATGCGGTCAGTCGTTGATTGGGTTTGTGGCATTCCTTGTGCACCAATTCTTTTCTATCGACTTGTCCAACACAAACCTTCACTATTATAAACAGATCGCTGTGGTGGTTGTTCACTGAATGAACACCCATTCATCGAAAATCAACGAGAGAGTCCATTATATATATATATATATATATATATATATATATATATATATATGATGACTTCTTTGCGTTTTCTTTGCTGAACTGTGAGTAAGCCGTTGTTTTATTTCCGTTCTTATTGTTCTTAATTAATTTTTATTAATTTACTGAAGTTAACCCTGAAGATCCACATGGTGAAATTAGAGTAGGTTATCTGACTATAGAATTTTATCATATCCCCCCCCCATATATATATATATATATATATATATATATATATATATATTATGGAATCATATTACCGTTACTCAAGTTTCATGCGTAATAGGCAATTCTCAGACTGGTGAATAATATAGTCCCATAATATTGTATTTGAGGTTTTACACCTGCTCTGCTAATTTAGCATTGAGCACTTTCGTATATATTATATATATATATATATGGTAATCCCAATGACTGGTAAGCAAGGGATGATTCTGTTTGGTATCATCAGAAATCTCACTGTACAACGATACTGTATGCTCTTGTAGGTCTTTATATGTGTTTATATGTTTATATATACTTATACGAGGATTTTTATAAATCCTTAAAAAGATCTCAATCTATAATAATCAATAAATTGAATTATATACAGAGCAATATTTAACTTTCAAAGAAAGAAAAAAGTTAACAAACCGTCATTCCGTTATATTTTTATTTCGACCAGAATGTAAAAAAAAGAGTCTAGCCTCATCCGACGGGTTTTAAAAATATTTGTAAAAACCGTCTGATGAGGCTAGTCAAGGTTAAAGAGTCCAGTCTGTCCTACTTTTTACCCATAGCTGGATGGAGAGTAGATTGATGCATACTTTTCCCAAGGGTATGTAGAATGCAAACAGCCTCATCCAGGATTTGAATTTGGATCGACGAGTCTATTTCCTACGACTAACCATTGCACCAAGCGCCTCCGCCGTTTTATAGCCGTATTTGGGATCGAAATCGGTTCCGAAAAACTTTCGGAGAAAAAATATAATTGGTTAAAAAAGGGGGCTTTTTTATTTTCTCTTTTAATTTAGTTTTTCATGTTTTATTCATTGTGTTTGTAGCTACTGTCGGGTCAACATCTCCTTGATGTTACTTTCCTTCAACTAAATATATATTTCTTGGATTCTCTTCCCGAGTGTTTTTGTGGAATAAACATACTGAGTTCCAATTACCGTCGAATTGGCAAGACAAGGAAACAATGAAGCCGGAACTTAATACGGATCTTTATCTTGTTGCAAGCCTACTGCTGAATGACAGAGTATTTATGAAGCATCATAACATCATAGAAACCAAGCAGCCAATCCGGACTCAAGGAATGGAATTGCCCAAATACATGAATGGAGTATTCCCGACTTCCATAAATACCAGCTGTTTTTGGCATCAGTCAGTAGTGCTTAGTTGCTCTGGTTCAAACCAACATCATTGGATGCTAATCACCCATCAAATTTCTACAGTTTTAAAAGATTTTTTGTGAATCAGAAGAGATTTTGATTTCTGTTGTATAACAACTTCGCGCTAATACCTCCGTGAAAATCTTGAATCCGGTTCCTTTCTTCCCGGATAGGAATAAATAGTAGGGTTAGCTCAGTCGGTAGAGTGTTCGGCTAGAAACCACAAGGTTCCTAGTTCGATACCAGTCCTCGCCAACTCAGTGTATGTGTAGCACAGGGATGTGTGCGGTAAAGTAAGGAACTGATGGTAGGTGTGGCGCTCCACCTCAGACGCTAAAACAATCTCCTTGGTCTAGCGCTAGAGAAAAGTGGATAGACTCCTTCGCTGTTTGGCTGATACTGACTTTAGGCCATCCCGACGCCTTTACTTACTTATTTAGTCTTAGCACGACAATCGATCCAGGAGAAGGATCTTTCTCGATTCGAACCAGCTGTACTCCATTAAAAAAATTGACTTTGTGTTGCATCCTGCCTGTGGCACAAGAGTTAGGTAAATATATACACTTATTTCTTTTTTTTTCTTTTCTTTTTTTTAAATTGGTTTGGTGAATAGAGATTCTTTCAAAATAAATTACTACTTTTATCTTTACTAAAAAGAGTTTTATAAAATCAAAACAGAGAAAGTAGACAGTTTTTTTTCTTATGGGAAATAATGTATGCAAAACTAGGAAACATGGGAGGGTAATGATCGTGTTGTGTTTGTCTACTGACCAAACGATAGAGAGAGAGAGAGAGAGAGAGAGAGAGAGAGAGAGAGAGAGAGAGAGACAGAGACAGACAGACAGACAGACAGAGAGAGAGAGACAGAGACAGAGACAGAGAGAGGGGTGGAAAGAAGGGAGGAGAGTATGAAAAAGAGGAAGGGGAGGAGGAATCAAAGAGAGCAATAAGAGAGAAAGGAAGGAATGAAAGAAGGGGAAGAAAGAAAGATAGGAAGACAAGGGGAAGAGAAAGAAGTAACGAAATGAAGGAAGTAGAGGAGAAAGATGGGGGAGGGGCAGGAAAAATGAAAATAGAGGAAGGAGGAAGGAAGAAAGAGAAAGGAAAGGTGGTAAGAAGAAGAGAGAGAGAGCGGGGGAGAAGGGAGAAGGAGGAGATTGAAAAATTGGAAGCGAAGGATGAAGCAAGAGAAAGGAAGAAATGAAAGTAGGAAGGAGAGGCGGTTAGGAAATGAGAAGAAGAATATAGGAAGGGGAAAGAGGATGAAAAAAAAGAGGAAGGAAACGAAGGAACAAAATGAAAGAAGGAAAGGGAATTAAGTAAAGAAGGAGGAGGAAGGGGAGAGATACAGGAAGAAAGAAAATAAAGGAAGGAGGAACAAAGAAAGAGAGAGAGAAAGAAAAGGTGGGAAGAGGAAGAAGAAGAGAAAGAGAGAGAGAGAGAGAGAGAGGAGAGAATGAAGATGAGGAAGGGGAGGAAAAAACAAGAAGAAGAAGAAGAAGAAGAAGAAGAAGAAGAAACGTGGAGAGAGGGTCATCACTGGTTTTATCTTCAAACAGAGTTTGCTTATTTCGTGACGACGCTAAGCCAAAAAAAAGACAAAAAACAGACGACTCTAATTAAGACCCCAAACACGAACGTCAGAACATGAACAATCGTGCGTCAGATTCTTGAAGAAAATAACAACTCCCGGATGTTTTTATTTCAAACAAAAAAAAAAAAAAAAAAAAAAAATCACTGATAGATAAGGACAAACAAAAGCGTGGACACTCCCAAATTTATGGTTCACTGGTTGAGGTCTTTCTTTTGCGGGCACTTGGCTAATTAAATCTTTGCGTACAGATACTGAATTAATTCATTAAAATTGATTAAAATTGACACCACCTAATTATATATACAAATAATTACTGAACGTGTTTTGGCCCTATCTTAGAATACGCTGCAGTTCATGACATGCAATACTCCACTTTGGCCCTATCTTGGGCTAGACGGGCGATCGGAGAGACCCCCTCCGATCAATCGGCTGGTCACGTCAAGCCCTAGCACCTATATGATTTTCCCAACCCTATTGCCCTTATGGCAAGCCCCAACCCCTTTTTATCATATGGGTGCTAGAAGGCGGTGGCTGCGGGTCTACATGTCCTGGGAATGACGTTAAACTCTATCTGATGGTGAGGTTCCAGTTCTGGAGGTTTGGGGAATGTGGAGAATCCCTTCATCACCATTGCTCCCTGGTCCACTCTGACCCGAGTGGTAGTACCTATTAGGGTCCCATCTATGGGTTAAATAGAAAAATGTATTTATAAAAAAATTGTATTATCCATTAAGAATTGATTTATTTCAAAACTTTCTTGGCATTAAATGACCCACTGAGGTTGATATGCCGTAAAACAAAACAAAAAAGAAAAAGAAAAGAAAGAATACGCTGCAAAGGGGTAACCCACACCCCCATCTCAGAGATAAAATCCCCCAATAGAGCAACCTATTGGCCGTGGGTGAGACCTGTGATGATTAAGGACGGATTCTTGGTGGCTGAACAGTCCATAACATACAACAGTTCTTTTGACTTTGCTTAGGCTAGACGGGTAGTTATAGAGGCCACTTCCGATCAATCGACTGGTCATGCTAAGCCCTAGCACCTATATGATTGCCCCAACCACTTTTTCATTACGACAACCCCAGGCCTTTTTATCATATATGTGTTAAAAGGCGTTGGCTTAGGGTCTTAGTGTTCTGGATTAACGTTAAACTGCATCTAATGGTGAAGTTCTGGGGAGTGTGGAGTACACTTTAATCGCTATTACTCCCAGGTCCACCGTGACCCGGAGTGGTAGTACCTTTAAGGGTCCCATCCATGGGTTAAATAGAAAAAAATGATTTAAAAAAAAATTGTGTTTAAAAAGATTGAGTTTAAATCTTCTTTTCAATACCTATCAAAAATGAATAAAACAAAATGTCTTCGGCATAAAATAGCCCAACAAGGGTTAACATGCCGTAAAATCCAACCAACGATAACAACCCCCCACCTTAATCTCAAAGGTGGTATCCTGGGTATAACACTAAACTGCATCTGATGGTAAAGTTCCAGTTCTAGAGATCTGCGGAGTGTGGAGTACCCCTTCATTGCCATTAATCCCAGGTCCCCTCTAATTCGGAGTGGTAGTATCTATTGGTCAAATATATTTGTCTAAAGATTATTCGTATTTAATAGGACCGTATGCAAAACAACAAAAAAAAAAAACTTTCAGAAATAATCCCTCAAAAAATGTCCAGGGTAGTCCGAGAGTCTTGTCACCCCTACATATTGTTTTAACTTGCATTATACTTTTTTATAATAATATAATATATATCTTAAATTAGGATACGTAATAATAATATAATAATTAATATTAAGTATCATAATTAATTAGAATCTGCTACACGGCGTTACCTGGGTAGAGGATATTATTTTAGCGTCTGGGGTGGAGCGCCATACCTACCATCAGCTCCTCACTTTACCGCACAGATCCCTGTGCTACTCATACGCTGAGTTGGCGTGGGCCGGTATCGAACTAGGAACCTTGTGGTTTCTAGCCAAACGCTCTACCGACTGAGTTAACCCGGCCCGGATATATGTATAGATGATATATATTGTATCATTAAAACAAAAATTAATGAAAGTTAAAACATTTTTGTCCGTAGGCCATTTCTCCACGCGTGTTGTTCTTATTTGGGTTGAATAAAAGACGTATAAAGACGTATACAGCCGTGTGTTCATTCTTAGAAACACCAGCGCACACACAAATCAGAAGTTCCAAGAAGATTCAAGTAGTTCCAAACCAGAAAGAGCCGAAAACCAGCCCAGATACCCAGATAGACGATAGACGACCCAACCAGTTAAAAAGAAGATAAGTATATTATAAAAATGACAGAAGAAAGGGCTATACAACATAAACAGCGATGTGCCTGTTCAATACTTAATTGGGTGGCTCAAATTTCCCCTAAGCCTGTTTCATATTGTCTTGGTATTTTTACCTGTATGATTAGATAAGATGAGTTCAGTATATATGAGGTATGTCAGAAAAGTTCCAGTGCTGATGTCACCAAAAATTTATTTCAAATCCAAATTACAAACTACAAGTTATCTCCCTGTAGTCTAATGCACTTTCCCATCCTTCTCTGCCACGCTTGTATGCACTCCTGGAAGGATTCTTTCGGGATTCTCCGTAGCTCTGTCGTCACGGCCTTTTTGGTGTCGTGCACATCCTCAAAACGGGTTCCCTTGATGACCCCCTTGAGCTTGAGGAAGAGGAAAAAAATCACATGTCAGGTCGGGCGAGTAGAGAGGTTGCTCCAGCGCAGTGATGTTCTTTTGGGCCAGGAAATCTCGGATATTCAAGGCAGTGTGGGCAGGTGCGTTGTCATGGTGAAGCACCCACAAGTTGTCCTACCATATCTCTCGCCTATTCTCGCGCACTGAACGAAGCAAACGTCGTAGTATCTCTTTGTGGACATGCTGGTTGATCGTCTGGCAAGAACTCGCAGTGGATGATGCCCCTCACATCGAAGAATGCGATCAACCTGGAACTTTTCTGATATACCTCGTATTCACCCCAGAACACATTCTATTCAAATAAAGTGCTTTGTTTATAAAAAAAAATAATTTGATTCGACATTCAATCACCCAAACAGGGTTGATATGCCGTAAAACAAACAACCCACCATTATACAGTTGTATCAACAGTTCCAACATTTTCACCATGACGGCTCATTATTTCTCGCTCTACGTTGTCTGGTATCCCTTTTTTTTATTTAGAGTAATTTCGTTTACTGTTTTTGTGACTTGATGTATTTACTTTGTTGATATTTTAAAAGGTTGGTTCGCACGACAGTTTAAAATGACTAGTCATCAGGAAATACGTTTTTTATACTGATAGTGTTTGATGCCGTTCTCTGCTTGCAGGTTCGTTATTATTATAAAAGTGACTGCATGTGTTTTTTTGCTGTTAAGTAAATAAAACCACCAATTAAAGAGGAACTGGCAAGAGAAAAAGTGGAATCAAAGACAGGAAGATTTGGTTTGGTAAAAGGAATCGAAGGTGGCGGGGGCAGGAAGAAATGGAAGGTAATAAAGGAAAGAAGAAAGGGGGAGAGGGAGGTACTGAGGAAGAAAGAGAAAAAGAAATCGAAGGGGAGGGGAATGAAGGAAAGAAGAAAGGAGGAGGGAGGGGGACAGGTAGTAAGAGAGGAAAGAATGAAAGAGAGGATGAAGGGACAGAGGAAGAAAGAGAAGAAGAAATTGGAGGGAGACAAGAAGAAATGAAAGGTAATGAAGGAAAGAAGAAAGAGAGGAGGTACTGAGGAAGAAAGGGAATAAGAAATCGAAGGGGAGCAGGAAAATAGAGGGGAATGAAGGAAATAATAAAGGCGGGAAGGGAGAAGGGGGACAGGTAGTAAGAGAGGAAAGAATGAAAGAAAGGATGAAGGGACAGAGTAAGAAAGGGAATAATAAATCGAAGGGGAGCAGGAAGGGATGGGGGACAATGAAGGAAAGAAGAAAGGATGAGAAAGTGAGAAAGGGGGACAGTAGTAAGAGAAGAAAGAATTAAAAAAGGAGGAAGGGACAGAAAGAGAAGAAGAAATTGGAGTGGGACAGGAAGAAATGGAAGGGAATTAAGGAAAGAAGAAAGGGAGGGATGAAGGTACTGAGGAAGAAAGGGAATAAGCAATCGAAGGGGAGCAAGAGAAATAGAGGGGAATGAAGGAAAGAAGAAAGGGGAAAGGAGAAAGGGGCAGGTTGTAAGAGAGGAAAGAATGAAAGAAAGGAGGAATGGACAGAGGAAGAAAGAGAAGAAGAGATCGAAGGTGGAAGACAGGAAAACGAAAGAGAATGAAGGAAAGAATGGAAGAGAGGGAGAAAGAAAGAAAAAGTGATAGGCTGCTTGGTCGGATTTTTCGGCATGCCAATCCTTGTTGGGTTATTTCATGCCGAAGACGTTTTGCTTTATTCATTCTCGATGTGTATTCAACATTTTTTTCAAATTCTTTTTTTTTTCAAACTCAATTTTTAAAACTCATTTTTTCTATTTAACCATAGATGTAACCCACTCTTGTCAGTGGACCTGGGAGTAATGGAGATGAAGGGGTACTCCACATTCTCCAGAGCTTCAGAATTGGAATTTCACCATCAGATAAGGTTTAACGTCATTAAGACCCTCAGCCACCGCATTCTAGCACATATATGATAAAAAGGGTTAGGGATTTTTCATAAGGACAATATAGTTAGGGCAATCATATAGGTGCTAGGGCTTGACGTGACCAGATCCGAGGAGGCCTCTCCAACCGCGCATTTAGTCCAGTTAAAGGCCAAAGTGGAGTGCTGCATGTCATGGACTTGCTCAGCCACCAGCACAATGGGTCGCCACCCATGATTAACAGGGGTAAAGGAGAAACGAAGGTGGGAAGAAGAAGAGAAAGGAGAAAAGGAAAAGGAGAAGAAAAAAGAGGGTGTGAGCTAAGAAGGGTAGAAAAGAAAGAGGAAGAATGGAGGAAACGAAAAGAAGATGTGAGAGGTAAACAAAGAATGTTAAGGAAAGAAAGAAGATTTAAAGAAAAAAAAACCCTGATTCCCGACTGATGTAATTACGTATTTGGCCCAGATACAAAAGCATAAAGTGTAGTCCCCACGGTGAAGTGGCTAACGTGCAGGACTGTGACATCATAGTAAGCGATTTCGAACTCCAGTCACGCTATTACGTTCACTTTTAAACTAATATCCCTAGGAAAGGTAAATAACCCCTCACAACCCAGCTATGAATTAAATAGTACCACTTTTCTTCTACAAGGAGGGAATTGGCATTAAATAACCACATAAGTTGATGTGCCATTAAACAAAGAAACCAAAACCAAACAAAAACATAATTTTAAATGCAGCTTTTCAAGGCTGGCATGCTTTCTATACTTGGAAATTTGGCGTAACACAATCTTACTGTCTCCATTTTCTCTATCATTTGGTCCTGTATCGTACTAAGTAAAACTTAGTAAGTACAAAAAGTCAGATATACTCGCGTCACTTTTAACTTTCGCGTAGCACAATCTTTTTGGTCCTATTTTCCTGGGGAAAAGTATAAGGGAAGAGGAAAGAAGGAAAGAAGGAAATAAGAAAGGAAAGGGAAAGATATAATAGCGGAAGAAGAAAAGAAGAAAGGAAGGAAAGAAAGAAGGAAGAAAGTAAGAAGGAAAGAAAACAATAAAGGAAGAGGAAAGAATGAAGGAAGGAAGTAAGGAAAGAAAGAAAAGGATGGAAGGAAGAAGGAGAAGGGAAGGAAATGATAAAGAAAGAGGAAGGAAAGAGGAAAGGAAGATAAAGGAAGGAAAGAAAGAAGAAAGGGAAGGGAAGAGAAAAATAAAGGAAGATGAAGGAAAGAAGGAAGGAAAAGAAAGAATGGAGGGATGAAGGAAGGAAGGAAAAATGGGAAGGGAAGAAAATAATAAAGGAAAGGGGGAAAGTACGAAAGGAAAGAATGAAGGAAGGAAGAAATAAGGAAGGAAGGAAAGAAAGAAGAAAGAAGGAAGGAAGTGAAGGGGAGGAAACAATAAAGAAGGAGGATAAAATGATGGAAGGAAGGAAAGAAGAAAGGAAGAAAAGAAAAGAAACAAGGAAGAAACAGAAGGAAAGAAAACAATATGGAAAGAATAAATCAATTAAGGAAAGAAGAAAAAACGTATGAAAATGAATAAAAAAAGAGGAATGAAAGAACACTGGAAAGAAGAAAGAATGGAGGGAGGAAGGGAGGAAGGAAGGTAAGAAGGAAGAAAGGAAGAAAGGAATGAAGACAGAAAAGCGAAGGAAGAACAAGTAGGAAAGAAAGAAGGAAAGAAAGAAAGAATGGAGGGAGGGAGGAAGGATGGAAGAAAGAAAGGAAGAAGGGAATGAAGAAAAAGAAGGGAATGAAATAATAAAAGAAGAAGGAAAGAAAGAAGGAGGAAAGAAAAAAGGAAAAGGAAGAAAATAATAAAGAAGGAGAGAAAAATAGGAAGGAAGGAAGGAAGAACGAAATGAAGAAAAAGAAGGGAAGGAAATAATAAAAGAAGAAGGAAAGAAAGAAGGAAGGAAAGAAAATAGGGAAAAAATAATAAAGGAGGAGAGAAAAAGGAAGGAAGGAAGGAAGGAAGAACGAAATGAAGAAAAAGAAAGGAATGAAATAATAAAAGAAGAAGAAGGAAAGAAAGAAGGAAGGAAAGAAAATAGGCAAAGGAAGAAAATAATAAAGGAGAGAAAAAGGATGGAAGGGAGGAAGGAAGAACGAAATGAAGAAAAAGAAGGGAAGGAAATAATAAAAGAAGAAGGAAAGAAAGAAAGAAGGAAAGAAAGAAAATAGGGAAAGGAAGAAAATAATAAAGGAGGGGAGAAAAAGGAAGGAAGTAAGGAAGAACGAAATGAAGAAAAAGAATGGAAGGAAATGATAAAGCAAGAAGAAGATGAAAAAAGTAAGGAAGGACGTAAGGAACACAATGCAAACAGAATTGCTTATCTGACATGGATACAAAAAGCTGTTTTTTTGTTGGTTTTTTATTCCCGTAGGTTAATATGTGAAGTGACTTTTTTTTCTTTTGTTGGGGGTGGGGGCGGGGTATCTGTTGACTTTTTTCTCCTCTCAAGAATAAATAATTAATCAGATACGCGTGAGACGATTTAACAAGTAGGAAGGCCGGACAAGGAAAGACGATTTTTTTCTTCTTTTTCTTCTTTTTCTTCTTCTTACCTTTCATTCCGATTAATTTGTTTCGTTTCAGTTTTGCTTTTCTCTTAACCGTGCCGATTTTTAGACTGTCCCCTTGAGTTTCACCACTCATTCGTTTGCTTTCATTTATTCGTTTCCTCGTTGTCTAGCGCAAACAGAACTCATCATTTATTTACTTTATATCTATCTATCCATCTATCTTTCTATCTATCTAGCACCGACTGTTTACATCTATCTATCTATCTATCTATCTATTACATTCTGTTTACATCTATCTATCTATCTATCACAGTCTGTTTACATCCATCTATCAATCTATCACAGTCTGTTCACATCTATCTATCTATCTATCACAGTCTGTTCACATCTATCTATCTATCTATCACAGTCTGTTCACATCTATCTATCTATCTATCTATCTATCTATCTATCACAGTCTATTTACATCTATCTATCTATCTATCACAGTCTGTTTACATCTATGTATGTATCTATCTATCTATCTATGTATCTATCACAATCTGTTTATATGTATCTATCTATCTATCACAATCTGTTTATATCTATCTCTCTCTCTCTCTCTCTATATATATATATATATATATATATATATATATATATATATATATATATATATCACAGTCTGTTTGCATCTATCTATTTATTTATATATCTATTTATCACAGTCTGTCCACATCTATCTATCTATCGATCTCTGTCCACATCTATCTATTTATCTATCTATCTATCTATCGATTTATCTATCTATCTATCTATCTTTCGTCTCATCATTTACTTTCTTTACCTCTATCTACAGTCTTCACATTTTTTACAACTATATCTATCCATGTATTTATATTCCTTCTTCTTCTTCGCGTCTCTCTATCTATCTATCTATCTATCTTAGTCTATTCCTATCTATTAATATGTATGTATGTATGTATGTATGTATCTATTTATCTTTCTATCGTCTCATCATTTATTTTCTATACAACTATCTACTCTATTAATATTCCTGTATCTATCAATCTATCGATCTATCTGTATGTATGTATACATGTATTCATCTATATAGCTATCTGTTCGTATCTATCCATTAATATGTATGTATGTATGTATCTATCTATCTATCTATCTATCTATTGTTGTCTACATATGAATGTATGTACGTATGTATTTATACATGTATCTATTTATCTAAGTCTGTTCTTCGCATCTATCTATCTATCTATCTATCTATCTTAGTCTATTCCTATCTATTAATATGTATGTATGTATGTATCTATGTATCTATTTATCTTTCTATCGTCTCATCATTTATTTTCTATACAACTATCTACTCTATTAATATTCCTGTATCTATCAATCTATCAATCTATCTGTATGTATGTATACATGTATTCATCTATATATCTATCTATTCGTATCTATCCATTAATATATATGTATGTATGTATGTGTGTATCTATCTATCTATCTATCTATCTATCTATCTATTGTTGTCTACATATGAATGTATGTACGTATGTATTTATACATGTATCTATTTATCTAAGTCTGTTCTTCGCATCTATCTATCTATCTATCTATCTATCTTAGTCTATTCCTATCTATTAATATGTATGTATGTATATATGTATGTATGTAACTATTTATCTTTCTATCGTCTCATCATTTATTTTCTATACAACTATCTACTCTATTAATATTCCTGTATCTATCAATCTATCGATCTATCTGTATGTATGTATACATGTATTCATCTATATATCTATCTGTTCGTATCTATCCATTAATATATATGTATGTATGTATGTATGTATGTATGTATCTATCTATCTATCTATCTATCTATCTATCTATCTATTTTTGTCTACATATGAACGTATGTACGTATGTATTTATACATGTATCTATTTATCTAAGTCTGTTCGTATCTATCTATTAATTTTGCATCTATCTATCTATCTATCTATCTATCTGTATGTATGTATGTATGTATGTATGTATGTATACATCTATCTATCTATATTTATTCATATATTTATGTAAATAAGAAATGTATGTATGTGTATATATATCTATCTATCTATCTATGGAAGTAAGATGAGGAAACTAATCCGACAATATGTGGAGAAAATGTAGAACAAACACGGGATGTTATAATTGATGGAAATTTATTAGTTGATGTTCGAACATTTCGGTTTATAAAGGAAACCTTCTTCAGGACTATGAAATTATTTAAGAGAAAAAAAGAATCTATGTGGATGAAAGATGATGGATGTTTTGTATGCGTTGAGTTTGGAAAATGTGTAGAAATAGATTCGTTACCGTTAGTTTATTGGCGTTTATAATTATATCTATCTATCTATCTATCTATCGATCTATCGATCTATTCATCTATCTATCTATATATATATCTATATAAGTTTGTACCTATCTATCTATTAATGTATTTATCTATTTATCTGTCTATCTGTTTTTTCTCTCTCTCTCTCAATATATATATATATATATATATATATATATATATATATATATATATATATATATATATGTATGTGTGTGTGTGTGTGTGTGTGTGTGTGTGTGTTGAAATGAAAATAAAGGAAATAAAATTTGAATTGATAAAATAGTATTTATTTTAGTTTATTTTACTGACACGTGTTTCGGCCAGGAGTTTATCCATGCATACATGTATTCTATCTATTATTATTTTAAATACAAAATAAAATAACAATAACAATAATAGAAAAAACTACAGAAATTTCTAGTATACAAAGAAATAGCAGCTTTCGTCAGAGTAAATCCTTATTGTTTTAAATGAAATCGGTTGAATACGGAGAATTTCCGAGATGTTCGATATATATATATATATATATATATATATATATATATATACGCATGTGTATGCATGCGTGCGTTTTGCTATCTATCTATCTATCTATCTATATAAGTACCAAACTTGCCAAAACATACCCTAACATTCTGCCACTCAGCAAACAAGTAACAGCATATCATGAATTTCTCTTCTTTCTTTCTTTCTTTCTTTCTTTTTCCTTTCTCATCCATTTTCTTCACCGAAACATCCCACCTCTCTTCTTTATTGGTTTCATAATTTAGTTAGTATACAGAGAAATATGCATTGGCAGCAAACTCCACTAATGGACATAAATATATCATGGAAACATTTTGCTTTTTGCTCCATTTTTCTTCTTCTTTTTCTTCCTTTTCTTCTGGCAAAGGAACAATTATAACGCATGGAATTGTGAATAATGACAGACAATAAACAAAAGGTAGCTTTCTATTCGTCCGACGGTTCTTACAGATAATAAAAGACTACGCCCCAAATTAAGCACTAGGTATAACCACACACACACACACACACACACACACACACACACGTATATATATATATATATATATTTATATATATATATATATATAAGTAAGATAGTGTGGACATCGAGTCAACGGCGCCTTGGTTATTGAAAGTGTCTTCCCTACGCGATCTTCAAACCAAGTCTTGGTCTGAAGATCGCATAGACAACAAACTGTCTGTAACCAGACGCAGTTGACTCCATGTCCACGCTACTTTCACTTTAATAGATATAAATGGTCTACCCATAATATTGAGCACTGTTAACTTATAAATATAGTGTCCATATTATCTCTCTCTCTCTCTCTCTCTCTCTCTATATATATATATATATATATATATATAGGGTCATCCACAGACACGTGTTTCGACTTATCAAGTCTCCTCAGTGTGGCTAGACATTTTGTAAGCTACCTACAGCCGGAATTGAAATCCGATCGGTTGGGTGCCAGTCCGGCACCGTAACCATTAGGCTGTCTTCACTTACAGAATGGGAAGGAGATTTTAACTGTTTTAATACACACATCGCTTTGCGTGTAAAGGCCGTCACAAAGTGCTCCATTCCTTAGAAGAGCGTTGCGTTTACGCTTGAGTTGGCGGCCGTCAGCAAGATCCCCCCCAGAGTGCTCAACCCTAGGGGATGGGGAGCATATATATATATATATATATTTGGGAATAAAAAGGCCTTAAATACCATGGGTATCGTGGTTATGGACCATTTCCACTCGCGAGTATGCTCACGAGCTTCTTCAGACCACTGATATATTTTATTTCACCTCCCTCTTTTAGGGGTGGTCATATTGCATTCTTTCTTTTCAAGTGTCTTTTTTATTGGTGGAAATTTTTTTTTTTTAAAAAGACACTTGAAAAGAAAGAAACTACGGGTAAAGAATTAGGACCCACCTAGAATCACCTTGTACCAAGAAACTTGGTACCGCACCAAAGTATATATATATATATATATATATATATGAAGATTCGCTATACTGCGTGAAACTATAGTCGGAGGATTTTAACCCATTCGGTTTTAAAATATATATTTAGCTCTTTTTATTAAGCACTTTTCAAATCGATTTTAATAAATCCAGAAGTAAAAATATTTGTTTGCTTTGTGGATTGGCAATTAACTGTTATATATATATATATATATATATATATATATATATATATATATATATATATTGATTCGTTCGGTTATTATACAATTTTTACGTCTTTCAGCTTTTGTCAAGTGAATTTCTCGGAAGAGATTGACCGAAAAAAAAGGAAAAAATTAAATTAAATTAAGACATAAGGGTTCCCTAGTTTTTCTTTTTTAGAAATTCAATATTTTACCATGTATACGCTTTTTCGCTCCTCAGTGAAATACTGTACCTACAAAAAACTTTATATATATATATATATCTTATTATAATGGAGATTGTGTGTTTTTCTGTCTGTAACCGAAACTATATTCCTACTCAAGTCACAATTCTCTTAGTTATTGACATCACATTCTCCATGATTTTATTTTCATCTAAACCTCAATTATGAATAAAATTGTCTTACATTATTAATACTGTTAACTATGGCTACATACTGACAACATGCAATTATATTTATATATACAACAAAATATCGGCTTACAGTGTGAACGGGAAGGCTAATTTGCATATTAATATTAAAAAATCGAATTTAATAAATATGTGCTTAGTATTATTGGTTTCTAACTGTTTGGTTTTATTTTAATGAATATAAGCAAAAATCTCTTCAATAAATCTTAAATGAAATCCATTAACAAGATAAAATAACTGTTATTTTATTCTTTACTTCCTCTTATAACTAAATACTTAAATTAGAAAAAATAACAATGAAAGACGTTCAGTTGTTCCATTTTTTATTATACTCCCTCTGTTTCAAATCTTTTATTATACTCCCTCTGTTTCAAATCTTTTTATCTGTATTCTTATTTAGTTTCATTAGCCTTTCTAATTTAATACAATATTTTATTACATTAACACTTAAATACTTGCACCAGGAGGGTGCATATATTTGCTAGTATATATATATATATATATATATATATATATATATCATCCACTTTTACATAGAATTTACCTTAGAAATATAAGACGGAACAATAAAGCTACTAGCCCTGAATTCTTCCCCCCCCTCCTCACAGTATTGAGAACATGGCCAAGCTAACAATATAAAGCAAGGTTTTCATTCACTCGTTTATTGTCATTTAAGATACGCCCGACGCGTATTTTAAAAAGCCTTAAAGCTACTATGAATAGAGACTTGATGTTATTGTAGACTATATATAGCCTTTTCAAGTACCGGTTTCCATCTGTAACTCATTTTTTTTACAAAAGGTTTGCTGATAGGCTTTCTTGAGAGTCCACACGTGCATACTTACCTACCTATATTATTCGATAGTTTGGTTTGGTTTGTTTTGTTTCGTTTTACGGCATATCAACCTCAGTGGGTCATTCAATGCCGATAAAGTTTTGAAATAAATCAATTCTTAATGGATAATACAATTTTGTTTATCAACTCATGTTTTTCTATTTAACCCACAGATGGGACCCTAACAGGTACTACCACTCCGGGTCAGAGTGGACCAGGGAGCAATGGTGATGAAGGGGTGCTCCACATTCCCCAAACCTCCCAAACTGTAACCTCACCATCAGATATAGTTTAACGTCATTCCCGGGACACGTAGACCCCCAGTCACCGCCTTCTAGCACCCGTATGATAAAAAGGGTTGGGGCTTGCCATAAGGTATTCGATAGTGTATATACATGCACTTGGGTACACCATTAAGTCTGTAGGCTGACGATGATGAAAAAACAGACAACAAATATTTAGTTTTCAACATAATCTCCTTCTTTACTACTCAATTTAAACCGAAGCTTTGACCATCTATATATTAATGCTGGTGTTGCTTAATCTTCTGGCCGTTTTCATCTTGCAACACCCTCTGGTTAAAAATGAGACCGTCCAAATCGGCCAAGATGAAATGCACAAATATAAATACTGATTATCTGATGTGGCTTATCCGCCGAATTCTTATTTATTATGAGTGTCGTCACGTCAGCTAAATAATGGACAATTCCGTTTTTATTATAAAGAAAGAAAAGGAAGAAAGGGACATGCTATACTGAAAAAAATATAATAAGAAAAAAAGATTAGGGGAAAGATAGAGAGAGGAGGCGAGCGCGCGGAAGTGATAACACTAATCTGTTTTAATCGAACATAATGAAAAGATGAAAAGAAGTAAAGAAAGAAAAACAAAGAGTGAGAGAGAGAGAGAGAGAGAGAGAGAGAGAGAGAGAGAGAGAGAGAGGGGGGGAGAGAGAGAGAGAGAGAAAAGAGAAATTATTATACTTTTACATGTTGAACTATTTGTAATAGCTCTTAAGTAAACATATCAATCGTTGTGATAATTAAATTATCATACTTTTGTATATCTACAGGTCCTGGCACTATAGAATATTAATTTAAGGGGTACGAGAACATATTAAACGTTTTCAGGGGGGTACATAAAAAAAGGTTGGGAACCACTGATTTAGGAGAAGCAAAACTCTGAATTCAAAGTTCCGATTAAAATTTGATCTTGGGCTGCATTCTGTTAGTGTAGAGAGGTTGTTACGACTTGTCAACCCTTGGGTTATTTCATTCGGAAGACATTTTTGTTTCATTCATTCTTGTTGGATATTCAATTTAAAAAAAAAACAATTTTAACATATTTTTAAAACCCATTGTTGATCTATTTCACGATATATGGGACCCTAACAGGTACTGCCACTCCACGGAGGGGTTGGTAGATACATAGAATACCATCATCACTAATGTAGAAAAATTGAATCGTCTCAATCACGACAAGCAGAATCTCGTTCAAAGATGGCAAACATGCAATGTTAATGGTTGTGGCTCTGGTGGAATTTGATAATTTGCTCTATCCAACGGAGTTATTGTGTGCCCTCCATCTGTTGTAGTTTTCGTGGAAATAAACAGGATGCATTACTTTCAGAACAACCTTTATATATATATATATATATATATATATATATATATGAGGAAAAATGAGTAACGAAAAGAAAAGTAAATGGATAAAATGAATTTAATCGATCACTTACACATGTGTTTCGGTCAGTTTATGTGTGTGAAAATATTTCGCACACATACAAGAATCGACCTTCATCAGAGTGAACATTTATTTTTATAAAAATAAATTATTTTCATAAAAATAAATGTTCACTCTGATGAAGGTCGATTCTTGTATGTGTGCGAAATATTTTCACACACATAAACTGACCGAAACACATGTGTAAGTGATCGATTAAATTCATTTTATCCATTTACTTTTCTTTTCTTTACTCATTTTTCCTCATATTGTCGGATTCAATTCCTTTTCCATTTTTACATATATATATATATATATATATATATATATATATAGAGAGAGAGAGAGAGAGAGAGAGAGAGAGAGAGAGAGTCATCCACAGACACGTGTTTCGACTTATCAAGTATCTTCAGTGTGGCTAGACATTTGTAAGCTACCTACAGCCGGGATTGAAATCCGATCGGTTCAGTGTCAGTCAGACACCTTAACCACCAGGCTGTCATCATCCACAGAATGCGAAGGGGATTTTAACTGTTAATACACACATTGCTTTGTATGTAAAGGCCGCCATAGAGTGCTCCATCCCTTATATATAGAAGAGTACGCTTGTACATACGAGTGTTTAATCACCCCGAACCGGAGAAGCTTCTTAGTTAGGGAGTTGGTAGAGTGAGAGGTTTGGGTAGGAAGGTTGGTGCCACCACCTCAGTTAAATAATGAACCATTCCGTTTTTATTGTGAAGAAAGAAAGGGGATAACACCAGAAAAATATAAGAAAGAAAGAAAGAAAGAAAGAAAGAAAGAAAGAATAGGAGGGGAAAAGATCAAGAGAGGGTGACAAGAGAGCGGAAGTGTTAATGCTAATCTATTTCAATAGAATACAATGAAAAGATGAAAAGAAGGAAAAAAATTAAGAAATGTGAGCGAATGTGTGTGGTGTGTGAGAGAGAGAGAGAGAGAGAGAGAGAGAGAGAGAGAGAGAGAGAGAGAGAGAGAGAGAGAGAGAGAGAAATCAAGATCATTATACTTTTTATATATTGAGCTATTTAGCAATAGCTCTTAAGTATACATATCAAACGTTGTTCTGCCTTCATTGAAGACAATTTTTCTTCCCCCCACACACATATATCTTCTCCGTTTACCCCATATCTGTCTTGGCCTTGAACTCTGATTCATAGGTCAAAAGTACATACCTACACCACTTTCTCCCCTATGCCCACTCTGTCAATACTATGAACTCTGACTCATCGACAGAAACGGACTGGGGAATCCAAAGTCAAAACCAACTACCCCATCAGACTTTGGCGCTATATTTGAGACTCTCGCCAGTTCCCTCTGAAATCGTCGCTCAATCCAGACGCATCCTTACGACTCTCCAAGGAGACACATTACATTCCTTTAATCTTTTTTTTACCCGAAGTCAATCGAAAGATTAAAATTTCTATACCCCTATTTTTCTAGTCTGTTTTCTAAACTTTTGGGGGATAATTCCTGTTGACTTATTTTAATATATAAGGTGTGTGCTGGATACCCGCTTTTACTTATAGACTCGGCAAGAACTATGTGATCTCTCTTGGCCAATCACTGGCAGTACTCTGCTGATATTAAACCAACAGTACTAGTCATAACTACTTTCAGCCTTCGTAGACGACGGACATAGGATTAAATCACTGGACCTTTAACAATACGCAGGATAGGACTTATTCGCTTACCAAAGGATTCCATAACTCAGAACTTACTTTAAGCCCTTTTCAACTAGCCAAGGATGGCATTTAAAAATTTAACAAATACACCACCTGGAATTAGTATCACTTTCACCCTCACAGTTTTTTTCAATTCTCTAGCCAGGTACAGGTATTTGTCTATCTTTTTGTTTTCTTTCACCTTCACACTGTGATCTGCTGGAACTGCAAAATCTACCAGTTGACAAGTGATCTTATTATTATTATTATTATTATTATTATTATTATTATTATTCCACTCCTTGTGAATGTTCACGCTAATGTTAGCTGATGGCATTTCACTGGAGTCTGAGTGACAACAAGTCTTCTCATGCCTCCAGGACTCTTCTGGGTATTCTAGCTGATTGCAGCAATGCAGTAGTCTAGATGGTCTCAATTCTTCCTCTGATTTCCAGTTCCTCCAGACTTCTTCTTCTTCTTCTTCTTCTTCTCTTCTTTCTTATTATTATTATTATTATTATTATTATTATTATTATTATTATTATTATTATTTACTCCTTTTGAGTTTTCACATCAGCATTAGCTGATGGTCTTTCACTGAGTGACAGCAAGTCTCCTCAGGTCTCCAGGACTCTTCTGAGTATTCTGGCAGATTGCAGCAATGCAGTGTTCTGGATGGTATCAATCCTTCCGCTGATTTTCAGACTTTCCAAACCCTTTTCCAATCCTTTTGGGACCGTTCCAAGTGCACCAACTACAATTGGTATCACTTTGACTTTCATATTCCATAACTTTTTCAGTTCTCTGGCAAGGTCCAGGTATTTGTCCATTTTTTCATTTTCCTTTAGCTTCACTCTGTGATCTGCTGGAACTGCAAAATCTACCAGTTGACAAATTCTTTCTTTTTTGTTAATCAACACTAGGTCTGGTCTTCTTGCTGGGATAAGGTTGTTACATACCCTCTTTATTACTTCTTTACTTACTCCTTTCTTACTCTATTCTTCTGCTGGCCGTCTTGGTATTCTGATCGTCTTTGGTATTTCTATCATCTATCTTGACTTGGTCTGGCATCTTCTAAGATCTTGGATATCTTCTAAGGCCTAGCGTCTGGAGTTGACTTGGGGACTTCGATCTGGTTTTCTGTTAGTGGTTTCTCTCTATCAGAAGCCCTGTGTCATTGTTAGTTTTTAGATAATAAACACAAGACTTCGATTTATTTTGATGTTTCTTTATTTTCAATCCCCAACCCAGACATCTGCTAACTAACATAACGCGCGTGAGTTTCAGTTTAGACAGAGCATAAAATGGCCGACCGCTCTGACGTCCAACTGCAAACTGGGGACTCTGAAAAAGGTCACACGTGACTTCACATATTTGGCGGGCTTCTGTAATTTTCCATGGAAGGACCCGGCCATGATATGAAAAGGGTCATCCCCTCAGAATTACAGGGGGTTGACAATAATCTTATGCAACCGCATAGATTATGTAACAAGGTGATCCGTTTTTATTTCAAAGTCCCAGAGAATTTTATGCGTTTCGTTCTCAAGAACAGATTCTGGTTTATGCAAATACCATTTTGTTGTATGGTCGAAATTTAATTTTTTGCATAATTCCCAGTGGATCACCTTCCCAACCCAGTCGTGTCTAGTTTTGTACCCCCGTTGTGCTAGTTTGTTACATTTCTCTTTTAAGGTTTCCTTTTCTTAACCACGTCCAGGTTTTTTCATGTGCAATCTCTCCGATTTGTCGTTTGAAGTGTCCATATAATTGTTTTTCTTCCCATTTTTGTTTTCTAGTCTTTGTTGTTTATCTGTTTGTCCATATGTCACATCTACTATTGTTGGCCGCCATAAGTAATCTGTCTTTGCTCTTTCTTGTGTAGTCTTCTAGTTGTTGGATTGTGGGTTCTACACAGTCCTCTATGTTGGCAAGACCTCTTCCCCCTTCCTTTCTTGACATATAATCTATCTCTATCGTCTCTAGGGTGTAGAGCCTTGTGCATGGTCATTAGTTTTCTCGTCCTTTGGTCAATCTGTCGGAGTTCTTCTTTTGTCCATTTTAAGAATGGTCTTGAGTATCTTATAGTGGGGACAGCCGAGGTATTGATTCCTTTGATCAGGTTTCTGCTGTTAAGTTTGGTTTCTAGAAGTTTTCTAGTTCTCCTGAGATATTCTTTTTTAACTTTTCCTTTCATTTCTGTTTGCATGATATTGTCCGGTTCTAAAATTCCTAAGTATTTGTAGCTTTCATTTTCATAAAGTGATTTGATAGTTTCCTGATTTGGCAGTTGTATTCCATGCATTAGTTTTCTTTCACCGCGTTTTATTAATAGCATAGCACACTTTTTAATTCCAAATCCCATCCCTATATCCTGGCTATATATTCTAATGGTTTGTATTAGGCTCTCCAATTCTTTTTCATTTTTTACAAAAATTTATGTCATCCATGTACATAAGGTGGTTTATCTTTTCTTGTGAGTTAGTGAATTTGTATCCCCCTGTACATTTTTTAAGTATATGATTAAGCGGCATCATTGCTATAATAAAGAGTAGTGGTGATAATGAGTCTCCTTGGAAGATGCCTCTTTGGATTTTTACATCTGCCAGGGATTGTTTTCCAGCTTTTAATTAAACTCGCCAATTTTCCATGGCTTTTTTAATGGAGTTTATGATGTTGTTGGCAATTTTGTACATTTTTAGACATTCTAAAATCCAGGTATGTGGGACCATGTCATAGGCTTTTCTGTAATCGATCCAGGCCATAGCAATATTTTTCCGACTACTTTTTACTTCTTTAAGAATGTATTGGTCTATATAAAGTAAATCATGGGTTCCTCTTTTTCCCTTGCAGCATCCTTTCTGTTCTTCTGGGAGATTATTATTATTATATTATTATTATTATTATTATTATTGTCAATAATACATAACTTTTACTTTATATTTACTGTCTTCAGTTTTGTCTTTTATTATATTTATTTCATTGTTTTATGTTCTTTCGTGGCCGTTTGGTTAAACCGCTGATTGTTTCCTTCGCACAAGTGGGATGGCAGAATAAACGTAGTTAAATTATCATACTGTGGCATATTCACAGGTCCTGCTAGTATTCATAATTTTCCTTTCGATTATTTGTTTTCTTTGTCTGGTGCCGTTCAAGGTTAATATTAGTGTTGTCACCTTTAGTTTTGACGGTTGTCTTCTCCCATGTTGATGTAAATGTTTTCCACAAAAGAAAAATGGCGTCTAAAATGACAGGAAAGAACAATAAAAACTTTCCTCTTAGGAGAATCTATGTACACAGCATATTTCGTGGCGACAAAAACTGGTTATTCATAACATAATGATGATAAATCGTTTGTTACACACACACACACACACACACACACATATATATATATATATATATATATATATATATATATATATATAGAGAGAGAGAGAGAGAGAGAGAGATTTTGTTTAATTTAATTTTTCTACACAGTTATAATTGTCAAAAATACCTTGATAAAGGGTGTAGGTCACCCGAAATATTGGAAAAATAAAGTGAACCAGGGACAAAACAACGGTTAAGTACTGGAACTTAATCTGATTTTCGTTCACTTATACATTTCCTATGTTTCCTGATATCATAAAAAAACCTTCACAAGAACAAAATTGATACACAAATAAATTTATTTATAAAGAAGCATACGTGGGCTCAACATCAACCAACATCATATATATATATATATATATATATATATATATAGAATTAAACAGTATCATACTTTATATATATATATTATATATATATATATATATATATATATTGTAAACAAGGTTTGTTTAATTGGAGTCGTACCTAATTTTGAAAATTAATTAATTAATAATGAATTAGGCGGGAATACCTATTAAATGTATGGCTAAACAAATCGAGAAAAATCAATCTCTGTATGTACATTTCGGCCTATTAGGCCTCATCAGCAGAGCTATAGATCGGAAGACCGCCCTGTGCGTGATTTGAAACCGGACTGCCAAGCTGACAGGCCGATCTCATAACCCCTACACTAAACGAACTTCTTAGATTTTATGATTTGTTTAGAGTAGGTTAATATTCCTCTTCTAGTGACTTTTATTACACGACGATATGATAAGTTGTAAACAAGGTTTGTTTAGAATGGCTTTTTGCCGATAATTTTTGGGAGAATAAGTGCTTAATTGGAGTCGTACCTAATTTTGAAAATTAATTAATTAATAATGAATTAGGCGGGAATACCTATTATACATATATATACATATATATATATATATATATATATATATATATAAACTTAAATAGTATCATACTTTATTCGATTCGATCAATTATTTAAACACTAAAAGAACACTTAAGGGCCCTTTGACCGGTGCATTGTCAAAGGTTTACATCCAGTATATCGTTTAAAAGTCAAAGTGTATAAATTGGGTATATGGGTAAGATAATGTCGGGATTGGAGTAACAGGAAGAGAGAAAAATTACACACACACACACACACACACACACACACACACACACACACACACATATATATATATAATATATATATATATATATATATATAAAGTAAAGTAAGTAAAGTCTTCGGGGCGGCCTAAAGTCGGTATCAGCCAGTCAGCGAGGGAGTCTATCCGCTTTTCAATAGCGCTAGACCAAGGAGATTGTTTTGGCGTCTGAGGTGGAGCGCCACACCTACCATCAGCTCCTTACTTTACCGGACAGATCCCTGGGCTACCCATACGCTGAGTTGGCGAGGACCGGTATCGAACTAGGAACCTTATGGCTTCTAGCCGAACGCTCTACCGACTGAGCTAACCCGGCCCCTTATATACGTTCACGTTACTCCAATCTCTGCAACCACATCCCCAGCAAATAATGCTAGGGAATGCGTAGCTCTTCTTTGCCTACACAAGGACGGACATATATACAGGGTTTTCTGGATAAATTCGACATACTTACATTTGTTTATTTTTCTTCCTAGGTTGGAGGTATTGACACACACTAAGCATCATTTAAAAGATTGGACCCTTCTTCATTCATATACGTAATGAGAGATAGAATGGATGATCAGCGCCGGCCATTAAAATAAGGAGATTATGGTTACTGCCCAATGCTTCTTGAACACTGTAAAAACAATCAGGCATGAACTGAAGAATTTCAATGGAGACTACGAGGCTGTGGCTAGAAGGAAGCAACATAACGGACGATCTGATTGCGTTCGTACAGCAGAAATCCTAGAAAATCTGCAGAAAAAAGTGTTGGAGGACCCTGGGATTGGAATTCGGGCTCTGTCACGTGAATTGAATGTTTCAGCCTCTACCAAAATGTGATGGTTTTCGGATGTGTGTCCTCTGAGGGTGATGTGATGCCACCGCATTTTTTCAGAGAGGGTATCAGGTTGAATTCAGATGCCTACGTGGGATTGCTAAACATTGTAGTCAAGCCCTGGATAACAAGGGTAGCCAAAGGTATGCTATATGTATGGCAGCAGGATTCGGCCCCCTGCCACACCTCTAGGAAAATTCAAAAATGGTTTTCGGCGAATTTTTACGACTACACCAGTCCCTATGTTTGGCCACTGAACTCCCCAGATCTTAACCCCATGGATTATTATGTATAGAGAGCTGTTGAGAAAGACACCAATCACCGTGCTAGTACTACAAAAGCCTAGTTAATCGATAGAATTAAGTTTTTTTAGACCCTTCCCAGGGATACTTTAACATCAGCTTGATCCAGGTTTTGGAGCAGGATTGAGGCTGTGATCGACGCTAATAGCGGTTATTTTGAGTGAAACTTGTTGACAGTAGTGTAATTTCCGTGCCTGTTTAATTTTTTTTACAATCCATTAAATTTTGTAGTTACCAAGCACTTTTTTTCCTTATGAAACTGTCAAATTTATTCCGACGGGTAAATAGTAGGGCAGACTGGCCTCTTTAACCTTTGCTAGGTAACCCGTCTAGTAGAAGGAAAACTCTGAATTCAATACCGTTAAAACTCCACTTAAAGAAATTGACCATTGTGTCACATCCTGCCTCGTGTAGAGGGTTATAAATACATATTATGTAAGTCTGTTAACTCTCATCTAACGAAAGGATATGCAACGACCGCTCATTTTTTGTCGTTTTTTTTTTTTCTGTTGCAAATGAAACTCTTTTTGTTGCATAATCTATGTGTAGCATAGTGATAACAGTTAGGTTAAGACAGTTCTAAAGTGACAGTTATCTCTTAGACCTACAGGTTCAATCCTGGTCAGGCAGCAGTAACATAGAATAATAATTAAACACAACGCCTGTACCCAGCTATGTTAGCGGATTTAGAACAGAATACCCCGTGGTCTGAATAAAGGGTTAGGTCCAAAGTTCCGTGATGGCTCCCGATTACGAAAGAAGGTTCCCGAGTTCGGAAAGAAGGTTCCCGAGTCGACAAGAAATACCTGAAGAACGCCGGAGGGCACATCGGCCGAAACGTTGTACAAATAACAATGAAGATGAGGACAATAGTCCGAATAATCCAAAATAATACTGAATTAAAACCATGTTAAACTCCGCTTAAAAATTGACCTGTGTCCTATCCTGTTCGTGCAGAGGGGTTGATAAGTACATAGTTTATTTTACACACTGCTAAGGTATGCATCAAACTATTCTCCCTCTAGCCATGGGTAAATAGTAGGTAGATTAGGCTCTTTAACCTTGGTATGGCAACCAGCCTCGGAGAAGAAAAAAAAACTCTGAATTCAAACTTGTTAAACTTGAGTTTAAAATTGTCCTTGTCTCACACCTGCTCCGCGTGAAGGGTTAGGTAGATACATAGTTTAGGACAGGGACAGACGTATGGTGCACCCAATGGGAATCCAAACTCATTAATAGATATATCTGTTTGTATTTAGAGATGACGTTTGATATGAATAATTTTGATATTCGGACTGTTGTCATTATCTTTATTATGGTATGTTATTTTGTTCCAAAACCATGTTTGAATTCAAGGTTATCGTCTGATGACTTATTCTAAGGCAATTAAAAACAGCTAAACAAGGCCTGAGGTTACAGCGTTTGGTTTGGTTTGTTTGTTTTACGGCATATCAACCTCGGTGGGTCATTTAATGCCGATAATGTTCGAAATAAAGTCATTTATTAATGGATACTCAATGTTTTTTATAAACATTTGCTAATCTTTCGATTTGAGGTTGTCGGATCACAGAGGTTGTCACGGCAATAGTGTGGGCAAGTCATCATAGATGCTAGGGCTTTGACGGTGGACCAGCCGATTGAATAGGAGGGGCCTCTCCGACGCCGTCTAGGCCCAAGAAAGGCCAAAGTGGAGTCATGGACTGCTCAACCACCTGGGTTCTATAGGCATCATAGGTCGCCACCCACCCAACAGGTGGCCCATTGGGGGAGTCTGCAGAGGTGCAGTGTTTGCATTCTAACGTCCCAGCCGACAGGGCGGGTTACAGTGGCCTGAACAATGTGTTTATACACCCCACAATAAAACTGAGGACAACAATTCGAAATATCAAAATTATTCAGTAATAGGTGTCCTCCAGCCCAGCTCACTAACCATTGCACCACGCTTCGTGTCTCGCTAATAAAAAAAAAATGTCATTGAATAGATATTGACACAGCCACGACATTGTTGACGACAATAACACAAAAATCAAAGAATTTCGATATTCTGTTTAATACGTTAAATTCATCAATAGAAAAAAGAAATGTGACTGTCAACATCGCGTGGAGGTTTCGTAAAGTTTTTACATTCTATGTCAGTCGGTCACTTAACTGTCAAACTCAACTAACCCCACACTGACATCTGCTATTCACACGGCGCTCAACACAATCATTTAGGATATGGCATCTATTGAACACGTGCCACGGTGATGACTACGAAAATATTTAATAGTTGCCACACGAAATTGGGTTAGTTCAACTTTATATTATTTTTCCAGACCATATGACCGTTTAGGCACCCCTTTTGCAATCTCGATTCATAAGTACATTTTTCTCATTTACACCGTCAACATCCGGTTGTTTGTTAGGGGTTAGTTTTATAATTAAAAAAAAAAGCTCTAAAAATCGTCTGTTAACAAACAACCGGTTGTTGACGGTGTAAATGAAAAAAATGTACTTATGAATCGAGATTGCAAAAGGGGTGCCTAAAGGTCATATGGTCCGTTTTTCCTTTAGTATTATTCGGATTGTTCAGACCTTTGACCTCATCTTCATTGCTATTTGTACAATGCTTCGGCTGATGTGCCTTCCGGCCTTGTTCAAGTATTTCTTGTCGGACTCAGGAACTTTCTCGGACTAGGCCGAAACGTTATACAAATATCAATGAAGATGAGGACAATAGTCCGAATAATCCAAATAATACTAATTATCATGCCTCATCTAAAAAAATCAGAGAAATAGTATTTTTCCTTTCATTAAAAATTTCAGACAAAAATAGGATATACTCGTCCAAACTAGCTACAAGAAATACATCTAAACATTGTATAGTCTGGCACAAGGCCATGAGCTCCTTATATGTATTTACCAATACATGAAGGCGCGTTCTGTGATGGTTACTGTTGCTGAAAATGGGCACGACGAGTTCAAATCCTGGTCGACGCTGTTTGCATTTCACATAGCGCTAATACTATTAGAAAGTATACGAATCCAAATGATCTTTCTCCAACTATGGGTATATAGCAAGACAGATTGGGCTCTTCAACCTCAGTTAGATAACCAGTCTAGAAGAAGCAAATTCTGAATTCAAACCTGTTAATATCCGTTTACGAAATTGACTTTGTGTCACATCCTGCTCGTGCGCAGGGGTTATATATATATATATATATATTATATATATATATATATATATATTGTGTATTTTGGCAGCAAATTATTCTTAAGACATGTGTTATTGAACAACACGGAGTATTCTTTTTTCATTTTTTGTATAGATATTTTTTCCAGTCTTCTGGCTATCCGATATATAGCATAGATAACAGAACTAAAAATTAACTAAAAACCAAATTACGCAACCCCATGAAGACGACTGGAGAAACAGTCGAAAGCGTTTGGGAAATTAGTATGCAAAATATCATGAATCAACTCGATCCAGATTCAAAAAAGGATAGCCAGAAGACTGGAAAAAATTCTATACAAAAATGAAAAAAGAATACTCTGTGTTGTTCAATAACAATGTCTTAAGAATATATATATATATATATATATATATATATATATATATATATATATATATATATATATATATCTGTGTGTGTGTGTGTATTTACAAACTCCTCTGCATAAGCATGATATGACACAAGGTCAATTTTCAAGCAGAGTTTAACAGCTTTGAATTCAGAGTTTTCCTACTAGACTGGTTACCTAACTAAAGTTAAAAAGAGCTCAGTCTGTCCTACTATTTACTATAATAGTTGGATACACATCATTCCCGAGGGTATTAGTGAAATGCAAATAGCTTCGTCCAGGATTTTAACTCGGGTCACCCGGGTCATTTTCTACGACAAAAACCATTTCTTAAAATTCGTTTACATGAACTCATTATGGTACTTGGTGTTAACCAGCAGTTACCCATCTAAGTACTGAGAATACGCTGACTGTATCCCCTGCGCTGCCATGGTCATGTCAGGAGGATGGACAAAGGCCGCATCCCCGAAGACCTAATGTATAGCGAAGTAAAAGGCTCCCAACCGGTAGGGAGACCATGCCTACGCTTTAAATACGTTTGCAAGTGTTACATAATCTATGCGGTTGCATAAGATTATTGTCAATCCCCTGTAATTCTAAAGGGGTGGCCCTTTTCATATCATGGGCTGGACTTTCCATGGAATAGTACAGAAAGCCCGCGAAAATACGTGAAGTTACGTGGGACCTGGTTAGGTCCTCAGTTTTCAGTTGGACGTCAGGCAGTGAATATGTCCTGCCTTAACCGTAACTCACTCTGCATACGCGCGCTATGTTAGTCAGATAATTAGTTACATGAAATGTTTAGTTAAGGAAATAAAAGCTTAAGAAAATAACACGGTCTTGTAGTTGGTGAATGTCTTGGTAACAAGACTGATATAGAAGAAGAAGCGAGTTAAGTGCGACCGACCACTAAGACGAAGTCGAGATGTTGGAACAGACCAAGAAGAACTTAAGATGTCAGAGACGACCGAAGAATAGAAAAAGTAAGAAAGAAGAAGGGTATACAACACAAGAAAGACATGAAGTCATGCCACATGGAAGGGAGGTTGGTGCAGAAAACCGAGCAGCCTGGCGCTTCCTTGTCAAACAAGGCACGAAAATGAGTGAAAAAGAGAGGGAGGAAGCCGCCACAGAAAAGAGAGCCAAAAGGAAGGAGAGACAACAACTCCAGCAAGCATCCCTGTTTGTTTGCAGTCACTGCACCAGAGATCACCATTCAAAAATTGGCCTGTTCATCCACTCACGCAGATGCAGTTTAAAATAATGGACACTACGCCATTGTCTTTAGCAGACGGAAGGATGCCAACAACAACATCCCCCCACAAAAGAGTAAGCCCCCCCCCTATATAAAAAGGGGTGTCCTGGGTATAACACTAAACTGTATCAGATGGTGGGGCTTCAGTTCTGGTTATCTGGGAAGTGTTGGGTACCCTTTCATTGCCATTATTTTCAGCTTCACTCTGACCCAGATTGGTGTTATCTGTTAGGGTCCAATTTATGGGGGGGGAAATAGATCTGTTTAAAATTTATTTGTATTTGATAGACCATGGCTGGTTATTTGGTTGGATTTTGAGGCGTGTCAACCCTTAGTGGGTTATTCTATGCCGAAGACGTTTTGTTTTATTCATTCTTGATGTGTATCTTTTTCAAACTTGATTTTTCAAACACATTTTTCAAACTCATTTTTTTAAAATTTAACCCATAGATGGGACCCTAATAGTACTACCACTCCGGATTAGAGTGTACCTGGGAGTAATGGTGATGGAGGGCATTCCACACTCCCCACAGGTCCAGAATTGTAACTTACTCCTGATTTGTAACTATACCACTAGATGCAGTTTACCGTCCTACCCAGAATACTTAGCGCCTCTGATACCACCTTTTAGAAATAAATTATAAAAAGTTTGGGTGCTTGCCATAAGGGCAATAGGGTCAGGACAATGATATAGGTGCTATGGTTTCATGTGAACCGCCGATTGATCGTAAGGGGCCTCTCCAACCGACTTTCCTTAAGCATGACGAGCAGCCACCCACGACCAACAGGGGATCCCATATTTTACTGCCTCAGCCGACAGGGCTTCAAATGGTGTGTGGTCCTCCACTTTAAAACTAACCTTGTGTCATACTTGCCCTCATGGGGAGGCAAATGCATAATGTCCCGAGATTACTCATTACATATGGAACTCTTTATTTCACTAACCCTTCCTCAAACTTTGAATGCCGTGTGGTCCTCCACTTTAAAACTAACCTTGTGTCATACTTGCCCTCATGGGGAGGCGAATGCTTAACGTCCCGAGATTACTCATTATATATGGAACTTGTTATTTCACTAACCCTTCCTCAAACTTTGAATGCCGTACGGTCCTCAACCTTAAAACTAACCTTGTATCATACTTGCCCTCATGGGGAGGCAAATGCATAACGTCCCGAGATTACTAATTACATATGGAACTCTTTATTTCACTAACCCTTCCTCAAACTTTGAATGCTGTGCGGTCCTCCACTTTAAAACTAACCTTGTGTCATACTTGCCCTCATGGGCAAATGCATAACGTCCCGAAATTACTAATTACATATGGAACTCTTTATTTCACTAACCCTTCCTCAAACTTTGAATGCTGTCGGTCCTCAACTTTAAAACTAACCTTGTGTCATACTTGCCCTCATGGGGAGGCAAATGCATAACGTCCCGAAATTACTCATTACATATGGAACTCTTTATTTCACTAACCCTTCCTCAAACGTTGAATGCCGTGTGGTCCTCCACTTTAAAACTAACCTTGTGTCACACTTGCCCCCGTGGGGAGGCAAATGCATAACGTCCCGAAATTACTCATTACATATGGAACTTGTTATTTCACTAACCCTTCCTCAAACTTTGAATGCTCTGTGGTCCTCTACTTTAAAACTAACCTTGTGTCATACTTGCCCTCATGGGGAGGCGAATGCATAACGTCCCGAAATTACTCATTACATATGGAACTCTTATTTCACTAACCCTTCCTCAAACGTGAATGCTGTGTAGTCCTCCACTTTAAAACTAACCTGTGTCATACTTGCCCTCATGGGAGGCAAATGCATAACGTCCCGAGATTACTCATTACACTCTTTATTTCACTAACCCTTCCTCAAACTTGAATGCTGTGTAGTCCTCCACTTTAAACTAACCTTGTGTCATACTTGCCCTCATGGGGAGGGCAAATGCATAACGTCCCAATTACTCATTACATATGGAACTCGTTATTTCACTAACCCTGCCCAAAACTCCTGCCCGAAACAATCTCTGTATTTCGTAACTAAACTTGACTCGGAATACCGACACGCAGTTTGGTGAAAGATTTTGTTTTAGAATCTTATATACTTGTAGGAATAAAATCCGCCTATTTTTTTTCTCTCCGTTAAGTAGGACATCCGATATGTCGTCATTCATTCCGTATCCATTCCATTCTGCTTGGAAATTCCTGAATTTTTTCCACATGACAAATTCCCCATAACGCTCGACTAATGCAAACTTTAACGGCTAGACGAGCTTAGTGTTGTGCTAAGAGTCAATGACACGGTTTTTTTCTTCTTTTTTCAAAGCAAAGATCAACATCGTCTTATGTTCTTAGCTCTCAAGGGAAAAGCAAAAACAAGCAAATACTTTAGACTTACCATCAGGCCACGCTGAAAATACTAGTTCGCGTTAGATCATCAAAATTAGGCAAGGATGAGACTGTTCAGTACTTGGATGGGTGACCACTTAATAACAGTAGATAATGTAATCAATATGGGCCTGATTGCTAGACTGTTGTATTTCATTTCTCTGAATTTTAAAAGGCTAGGTTAGATTAGGAAAAAAACGCAATATGAGACAAGGTAAAAAAATTCATACATAAGTAAAAAGGCAGTTATTCTAGGTAAAACAATACATTAGGTTTATAAGTTCCAAAAATTCGCTTTGAATTGTCAATTGGACGCATAGCATAGTGGATAAAGGCGTTGATTTAAGGCTAGTTCCAAGTGGCAGTTATCTCTAGGCTGCAGGTTCAATCCTGGTCAAGGGTGACAGTAACATGGAATAATAGTTAATACAAAAATTCTTAACACCTGTACCCCAGCTATGGTTAGCCGAATGAGAACAAGATACCCCGTTGATTGAATAAAGGGTTGGGCTCAAAGTTCCGTGATGGCTCCCGATTACGACAAGAAGGTCCCGATTCTGACAAGAATGTTCCCGAGGTCGAGAAAGTTCCTGAGTCTGACAAGAAATACCTGAAGAAGGCCGGAGGCACATCGTCCGAATCATTGTACAGATAAAAATAAAGAGGGGACAATAGTCCAAATAATACTGGCTGTTGTATTGTTTAAATATTCCTATCTAATGCTTATAATTTATGGTTATGATATGGTTCAAAGTAACTAAACCTATTTAATCATGATCGTTTGCTTACAAACAGATTCATGGTTACAAGTATTTACCGTATTTGACGGCATATAGGACGCACCTTTTTCTCAAAATTTTAGCTCAAAATATTGCTCTGCGTCTTATACATCAGTGGTGCATTTTGAGACCTCCCGTAGGCCTAGGCTAATCTTCTCTATGGTGCTCATTAACCCAGCTTACACTCAGTACTTTTACCTACCCTAAACTCCATGCATCCTTATTTTGTTGCTGGTATTGTTGTAATCAAGGTTAACAAGAGCGTATGGTCGCGAAGAAAATTGCTTTTATACAGCTATGTTTCTGCTTGTGTAATGCACACCTAGACTGTTTTCAACAATATATTCTTAAATAAACTAAAAACGATTTTCCTAAATCTGACCTGCTGAAATGGGGGTGCGTCTTATACGCCCGTGCATCTTATATGTCATCAAATACGGTAAATAATTTGTAAGCAAGTGTATGGTTTCAAGTCATTAATAATAATCTTGAGTAAACATTTTTGTGCATCTTTATTTGCACACAATGTAAGTAAGTAAAGTCGTCGGGGCGGCCTAATGTCGGTATCAGCCATCAGCGAGGGGTCTATCCCCTTTTCACTAGCGCCAGACCAAGGAGATTGTTTTTGCATCTGAGGTGGAGAGCCACACCTACCATCAGCTCCTTACTTTACCGCACAGATCCCTGTGCTACTCATAACGCTGAATTGGCGAGGACCGGTATCGAACTAGAAACCTTGTGATTTCTAGCCGAACGCTTTACTGACTGAGCTAACCCGGCCCATGATATGATATCAAGTATTCCTATCTAATACAAATAATTTGCAGAATTTTGTATTGTTTTAAGTATTCCTATGCTTATGAGTTACATAGTGATATCAAGTATTCCCATCTAATACAAATAATTTGCAGAATTGTGTATTGTTTTAAGTATTCCTATGCTTGTGAGTTACATAGTGATATGGTTCAAAGTAACTAAACCTTACAAGTATATTTAGGGCTACAAGTATTCAAATAATTTGTTAGCAATTCCATGGTTTCAAGTAACTAATATTAATATCTAGTAAAAATATAGCTTCAGTTAAATATTCTTAATACAAATAATTTGCACACAGTTATATGGTATCAATTATTAAAATCTAATTTTATTATAATGGAAATTAATTATTTGTCTGTAACCGAACCTACTTCACTACCAACGTCACAATTCCCTTAATTATTTACATTATATTCTCAATGGTTATTAAATAATCATTATTTAATCTTAATTATAATCTTATTTATTAACAATGTTTCTATAAACGTATATCTGAGATAGACTTGCAACAAAACAGTCTATATCATTAATGTGTTTAAAGTTCTCCTATGAGTGTTGTATTTCACTAAGAAATAAAGTTCACATAGTATATGGTGTGAATAATTTGCATACCGGTTGTAACAAAACCGTGTTTAATACATAATTACTTGGTGCTATTGATTTCTAATATTATTGTTTTATTCTCAGAAATATTAAAAGCAATCCTATGTATAATTTTCTATTGAAATCAATTAGAATAAAATTAAAATAAATATAATCTTATTTCTGTTCGTTTTAATTTCATTAGTCTTTCTAATTCATTATAATATTTAATCATATTAAAACTTAAATACTTGTGCCAAGAGAGCACATATTTTTGCTAATACAAATAATTTTCAAACATATCTATTTTACCAAAAGATGGGAACTTAACAGGTGCTACCACCCCCAATCAAAGTGGACCTCGAGGCTATGACAATAAAGCGGTGACTCCATACTCCCCAAAGCTCTAAAGCATCACAACTAAATGCAGTTTAGTGTCAAACTCAGGACACCTCAAGGGTCTTTTTCTTATAAGAATTATTATTATCACTCCTTTTGAGTTTTCCACATCAGCATTAGCTAGTATTTCACTGGAGGCTGAGTGACAAGTCTCCCAAGTTTCCATGACTTTTCCGAGTATTCTAGCCGATTGCAATAGTGCAGTAGTTTGGATGGTCTCAATTCTTCCTCTGATTTCCAGAGCCTCCAGTCTTTTTTCCAAGTTTATTGGGACCGTTCCAAGTGCACCAACTAGAATTGGTATCACTTTCACTCATATTCCACAACTTTTTCAATTCTCGGGCCAGGTCCAGGTATTTATCCATCTTTTCATTTTATTATTATTATTATTATTATTATTATTATTATATTAGAAGAAGAAGAAGAAGAAGAAGAAGAAGAAGAAGAAGAAGAAGAAGAAGAAGAAAGGAAATAAAACTAAAGAAGAAGAAAAAGCGCCTACACAAGAAAAAGGAGAACGAATAAGAAACTAAAGAAGCTAAAGGAGAAGAAGAAAGAGAAGAAAAGGAAGAAGGGCGAGGAGGAATAAAGAAACTACTTATAATAATATAATAATAAATAATAATAATATATAAAAGAGAAGAAGAAGAAGAAGAGAGGAAAATAGCTGTTTCTCTTTATTTGTCATATTTTTTATTATCTCTATCTCTTCTATCTGCGCAGGAGCGGACTTCTTGGTCTTTTGTATGTATGTATGTCGGATGAAACCACCAAATAAAAGAATTACTGACATAGTAATATATATTATATATATATATATATATATATATATATATATATATATATATATACATTAGATATCACCGGTTCTTGCTTTTAGGGCAAAAATTATTTGATTTATATTCGAAGATATTTAAAATTTGAAAGATACATAGAAATAGGATTGAAATTCTACTTAAAATGTCCAGCATTTGTAAATCTCAAAAGTAAACAAATCAATACAATAGAGTTTCTCCCACACTTTTACCCAGGCGACGCTGGGTAACCGCTTCTAGCGTAACATGAGCAGCATTGAGCCTGCTATTGTCTAGATGAGTGACTATTTTGGAACAGTTGATACCGTGAGACATCTTTAGCCAGTGTACCAGACAAAGCCAGGCTTAGTTCCATGTTAAAGTATCTGTTCTCGTTGGATTACCAGAGTTGGATTACCAGACTAGCGATGAGCTTGTTCATTAATAAGATGAGTGACCATTATGTAAGTAATCTGAGGCCTGTTTTCTCATACTAAGCCAAATCTTAGTATATTCTAAGAAGAAAGACGTTCTTTGTTAAACATCAATAGTATTTCCATTATTTTTATTGGCAGCTGTCTGAAAATTAATCCTCCTATGCTCACCATCTCAAAGACCGCAGAGATGCATCTCTTTTTCCTAAATGTTCTTCTTTCCTTCGACAGAGATCCAAAAGCTTTTGGTTCCAGATTCCTTTAATGGTCTAATTAATATTCAACAATTTATTATAGTTGTTGCTGTGGCTGTTCTTTCTTTCTTTCTTTCTTTCTTTCTTTCTTTCTTTCTTAGCAAGCACAACAACAAAAAGGAACAATGTTTGTTTTCAAATGTGTGTCAGGAATATTGAGGGACTAGGATGACTGTGCAAATGCTGATTAAAAATTGTATTTTATTTTATTATTTTTTTTTTTTTGGGGGGGGTCCGACATGTCTTTCAACAATATTTGTTCTTATGTCTGCCAGTCAGGAAGTTTCTTCTTCTTCTTCTTCTTCTTCTTCTTCTTCTTCTTCTTCTTCTTCTTCTTCTCTGCGATTCGTCAACACAAATTGATGGATATTGTATTGCTTTTAAGAAAATAACATGAGTCTGGACGTGCACGAGAAAATGCGAGACTTAAAAAATAAAGAAACTAAAAATACAAAAGTCATTTGTTTAAGAATAAAACCTCCATTTAGTGAATGGATTTTTGATAATTGAGATGTGACTTCATTTTGACAGAATATTGGCAAATGTTTTGTGGAATTTGATTTATTTTATTGTTATATTGAAAGAAAAAAAAGCGAATTCTTGCTCAAACATTAAACATGGCATGAAGGTAGAACAGAAAATAAATTAAATGAAGCAAAATTTGTAAAATGTATTTTTTCGCAGTTGTGTCTCAAGAGTTTTCATTTTAAACAATGGTCTATCGCCCGTCTATCCAAAGTAAGGGCCGAATTGGAGTGCTTTATCTCAATCAACAGGATCCCGTCCTTAAGCATCACGGGTCGCCACTCTGCTAACAGGTGTCCATTGGGGGAGGCTTCCCACCCAGTAGAGGTGTAAGTAAAGTAAAGTCGTCGGGGTGGCCTAAAGTCGGTATCAGCCAATCAGCGAGGGAGTCTATCCCTTTTTCTCTAGTGCTAGACTGTTTTTGTGTCTGAGGTAGAGCGCCACACCTACCATCAGCTCTTTACTTTACCGGACAGATCCCTGGGCTACTCATACGCTGAGTTGGCGAGGGCCGGTATCGAACTAGGAACCTTGTGGTTTCTAGCCAAACGCTCTACCGACTGAGCTAAACCGGTCCTTGTATATGATTGTATATGTAGTCACCTATATGATTGTCTTGATCCTGTTGCACTTATGGCTACAGGGTCAAGACAATCACATAGGTGCCAGAACTTGATATGACCAGTCGATTGATTTTAAATGGTCTCTCGTCTAGCCTAAGCGAGGTCCAAAGTATAGTGTTGTATATTACGAACACCAGAATCCTTAAGCATCATGGTTCGCCACTCTACCAACAAATGTCCCAATTGGGCAGGAGATGATGGGCTTACTGCTCTGCAGTGGTGCAGTCGGCGTATTCTATAACCTCAATCGTCAAGGTGAGATTATTTCCGAGAAAATCAGAATTTGAAGCTACACACGAATTTCAACCACACAAATAAGTTACTTATTTTTTTTTTTGTTGGATTATTTTTCTTTCTTTCTTTCTTTCTTTCTTTCTTTTTTTTTTTTTTTTTGTCCAGCATTTTTGTTGATAGAAATTCATCTGCTCAATCACCAGGATCACGTCCTTAAGCACCACGGGTCACCACTCTGTAAACAGTTGGCCCCATTGGGAAGGGGGGGGGTTATTACCGCTTTGCAAATGTGTAATCGGCGTATTTTACAGCCCTAACCGACAGGGCGAGATTAATATTTGTTGTATCTTTTTTTCCAGCTTTTTCGTTGATAGAAATTCGACTGCTCAATCACCAAGACCCCGTCTTTAAACATCACGAGTCACCACACTGCTAACAGGTGTTCCCATTGGACAGGAAGGGATGAGTTTACTGCTCTGCAGTAGTGTAGTCGGCATATTCTACAACCTCATTTGACAGGGCAAGATTATTTCCGGGAATATCAGAATTCGAAACTACACACGAATAAGTTTCTTATTTTTTTATTTGTTGGATTTTTTTTAAAAATTTGTCCAGCCGTTTTGTTAATAAAAATTCATCTGCTCAGTCACCAAGACTACGTCCTTAAGCATTACGGTCACCACTCTGCTAACAATTGCCCCCATAGGGGGAAGGGATTACCGCTCGGCAAATTAGCATATATAAGGTGTAGTTAATCAGATATATAGAGAGGAAGGAAGTGATAGGCAAAATGTTAAGTAAGAGACGGGTCAGTTTTTTTTACTTAATTGCAAATTACGAATAATTACAACCAATTAAAATGGATTTTTTCAAGCATAACTAAGAATTAAGGAATATTTTGCCGTGTATTCTATGTCAATTTACAGCCCTAGCCAACAGGGCACGATTAATATTTATTGGATCTTTTTCTTTTATTTTTCTTTGTTTTTTGGGTTTTTTTCAGCCTTTTCGTTAATAGAAATTCATCTGCTCAATCACCAGGACACCGTCCTTAAAGATCACGAGTCGCCACACTGCTAATAGGTGTCCCGTTGGACAGGAAGGGATGGGTTTACCGCTATGCAGTAGTGTGGTCGGCGTATTCTACGACCTCAATTTACAGGGAAAGATTATTACCGGGGAAATCAGAATTCGAAACTACACACGAATAAGTTTTTTTTTTTTTATTTGTTGGGTTATTTTTCTTTCATTTTTTGTTGCTTTGTGAACAGCCTTTTTATTGATGATAGAAATTCATCTTCTCAGTCAACAGGACCATTGAGGGAGGGGGGGTCGTACTCTCTCGCATAGGTGTAGTCGGTATATTGGTACAGCCTCACCCGACAGGGCGAGATTAATATTTTTGTTGATGTTTTTTCTTTTCTTTTTTTTTTTTTCTTTTTTTTTTTTTTTTTTTTTTTTTTTTTTTTTTTTTTTTTGGTCCCGCCTTTTGGTTGATAGAAATTCACGGCAGTCATCAATTGCTATGGCTTGAAGCCATTTCGAATAATTGAGAAACTTTTATGAAATCCTTTGCGCCACAATAGGCGCAAACAAATGTTCGTACAATTGGTCGGTATTAAAATGAATCTCGGTGAAGAGAAGATTTGATTTGTTATGAATCTATTTTCTTTAGTAAGTGAAGCAACGGATTTGGTGTTGGCGATGTTTCCATTGGAAGGAAATAACAAAGCGCCAAAAGATGGCGGGAAAGACGCTGACCTTTGAAGTCAACTTGATGTCATTTATTGCTTCGAGGACGCCGTCCAAATCAGTCGACTTAGCAAATCATTTGTAGGTTCAACTGCCGTATGAACTTGAAAAGAAGCCAGAAAGACAGAAGGGGAGGAAAGATAAAATAAGAGACAGAGACAGAGAAGAGAGAGAGAGAGAGACAGACAGACAGACAGACAGACAGACAGAAGAAGAGAAGAGAGAACAGAGACAGAAGAGAGAGAGAGAGAGAGAGAGAGAGAGAGAGAGAGAGAGAGAGAGAGAGAGAGAGAGAGAGAGAGAAGATGTAGGAGACAGGAAAAGTGACAAGAAAATAAATTAGAGAGGACAATAGAAGAAAGAGAGTGGGGAAATAAACAGACAAAGAAAGAGACAACAGACAGACAGACAGACAGACAGAGACAGAGAGACAGACAGACTGATAGATAGTAGATAGATAGATAGATAGATATAGAGAGAGTAAGAGAGAATGTAGAAGACAATAAGGAAAAGAAAGGAGATAGTAAGTTAGAGCGCGGTTAATAGAAAGAGAAGTGGTAAATAAGACAGTTAGAGAGAGATAGAGAGTGAGAGAGGGAGGAGAGAGTGTGTGTGTGAGAGAGAGAGAGAGAGAGAGAGAGATAATGTGAGAGAGGACAAAATGAAGAAAAATACATAGAGAGTGAGTGAGAGTGAGAGAGAGAGAGAGAGAGAGAGAGAGAGAGAGAGAGAGAGAGAGACAAGACAGACTGAGGAGATAGAGACAAGAGAAACAGAAGAAGAGAGAGAATGTAGGAGACAACAAGGAAAAAGTGAAACAGTAAATTAGAGAGAACAATAGAAGAAATAGAGGGTAATAAGACAGACAAGAAGAAGAGAGAGGGGGAAAGAGAGAGAGAGAGAGAGAATAAGGAGAGTAGTGAGTTTGTGTGTGGATATAAAGTGGTAGAAAGAGAGAGAGGGTACAATGGAGGATTAAATACAACACAAAGGGAGACAGAGACAGAGAAAGAAAGAATATCGGAGGCATTAATGAAGAGAAAATACCAATAAGTCAGAGGGGGAAATAAACACTAGAAAGATAACATCAATGAAATATATATATATATATATATATATATATATATATATATATATATATATAGAGAGAGAGAGAGAGAGAGAGAGAGAGAGATATAGGATACAATAGGGAAATGAAAAGTTAGAGCATACAATAGAAGAGAGAGGGGGGAATATGACAGAGGAAAGCTAATATGTCAAACAGAAACAGACAGAGGGGGAACAGTATATCAGAGAGACAATGAGAGAGAGAGAGAGAGAGGAGAGAGAGGAGAGAGAGAGAGAGAGAGGAGTAGGAAAAATAGGGAAAGAGAAGATATAGTAACTTATAGAAGACAATAGAAGAAAAAGGAGAAAAAGAAGAGCAAGAGAGAGAGAGAGAGAGAGAGAGGAGGGGGGGAGGGAGGGAGGGGTGTGTATGTGAGAGAGTGGGATATTGAGAGAGAGGAGACAGTTATGGAATAAATACAACAGAGAGAGAGAGAGACAGAGACAGAGACGAGACAGAGAGATAGAGCGAGAGAGAGAGAGAGTGAGAGAGAGAGAGAGGGGGAGTAGGAGACAATAGGGGAAAGAGAAGAGAGTAATTATAGAAGACAATAGAAGAAAGAAGGAGAAACAGAAAGAGACAGAATGAGCGAGAGGGTGTGTGAGTATGTGTGTGGTGTGTAGTGTGAGAGAGAAGAGGAGAGCTGGAGAGAGAGAGAGAGAGAGAGAGAGAGAGAGAGAGAGAGAGAGAGAGAGAGAAAGAGAGAGACAGAGATAAGGAGTGAGAGACGTGGCAATTTTGTAAGCGTAGTATAGCTGGCTGGAATCCACGATTTTCCTTCGCTTAGACTGGCTACTTTACCAAGCTCTATATATTTACCCATACCTGGGGAGAGAAGAGATGCATTAATGACTTTACCAAGGAAAATCAGGTATCCATCTCTTCTCCCCCTAACTATGGGTAATTCGTCAGTACGTTTACAACAATATCCTACTTTAAAATGTTTAGTTTATAAGTTAGTATAAATCAAATTAATATATGTTATTTTTTAAACTCGATATCCTCCAGGAGACATCTGAAAGCTTCACTCCAAACGAGGAATACGAAAACTTTGTCAGTGCCAATCTAGAAGCAGCAACTGGGTGCAGTCTTGAACAAGTCGTTGAAACAGCACCCCACAAGGAAGCAGCTGTGCGGCCACCTGCCCCCTATCTCGCAACCCATCCGAGTGAGACGGACAAAGCATGCTGGACACTGCTGGAGGAGCAAAGGCGGACTCATAAGCAACGTTCTCCTGTGGAAGCCAACACATGGACATGCTAATGTGGGCCGCCCACCAAGGACCTACATTGACCAACTCGGCAAGGATGCTGGATGCTGCGTAGAGGACCTCTATCCATGCTAATTGATGATGATGATTTTTAAATGTAAAACTTTCGTAACCTTTTAACGACCATCCCTATCGGCAGGGACTGTATAATATGCCGACTGCGCCTCTGCTGAGGGGTGAGAACCTCCAAATCGAGACACCTGTTGGTCATGGCTGGCTACCTGGGATGCGTAAGGACAGACCCGCGGTGGCTGAGCAGTCTATGAGATTCGACATTCCACTTTGGCCCTTACTTAGGCTAGACGGCCCCCTCCGAATACATCAAGCCCTAGCAATTACATGATAGTCTTAATCGCATTGCTCATATGGCAAATGACCAACACTTTTACCATGTGTACTAGAAAGGCATAGCTCATGGTCTTAGTGTCTGGGTATGACACTAAAATGCATCTAGTGAGGTTCCAATTCTGGAGCTCTGGGGAGTGTGGAGTATCCTTTCATTGCCATTATTCCAGATCCACTCTGACCCGGGTGGAGCTCTGGAGTATCCTTTCATTGCCATTATTCCAGATCCACTGTGACCCGGGTTCAATTCTGGAGCTCTGGGAGTGTGGAGTATCCTTTCATTGCCATTATTCCCAGATCCACTGTGACCGGGTTTCACCTTCAATTGCCATTATTCCCAGATCCACTATGGGTTAAATAGATTAAGGATGTTGTTTTTTTAAAAAAAAATCTGAATACCCTACAAAATGAATAAAAAAAAAACTTCTTCGCGCATAAAATAACCCAACGGTTGAGAGACCATAAATCCAACCAACCAACCAACCAACCAACCAACCTTTTTAACGACTTTTTGAAATTGCTTCTTGCGAGAAAGCATTGGGATATTAGGTTCTAAATAGGAAGGACACTATTTTAACTTTTTTATTTCTTTTACAAGGCCGTGGAAGACCACATTTGCTGGTTTCAAAGGATGAATGCGGCCTTAAGGCGGCAAGTTCCCCAGCCTTGGTCTGTCTGAACAAATATCTTGAACTGTATCGAGATCGATAAAGAACGTGAGCTCAGACTGTAAGTTATGTTAGTCTTAAATTTCTCCACTTCTTTTCCGATTTTGACGTGGTAATGACACGTGTAAATTAAGCATTACATTTCACTCGCTTGGCGCGATTAAGCAATGATATTAATAATGTTTGCAATCAAAAGATGGACGTGACAGATGACTCAAGTTTATTGGAATAAACTCAAAATAAAGGAGCTTACGGTCAATTCACGTTGAAAACACCGGTTCCCACTCAATCATCGAAGTTAAGCCGCGAAGAAACAGTTCAAAACTTAGATGGGAGACCATTTAAACCATAACAGGTATTGTAAGTAAACTGAATATCAAAATGACTTGATTCGGCCCCCAAAAATAGTTGATATGACCAAAAATAACCAACCAATCAAAATAAAGAAAAACTATTTGCGTAAAACTCAGGAAAACTCTTAATTTTTTAAAACAAAAAATAGCGATGTGTTGGTTGGATTTTACGACATGCCAACCCTTGTTGGGTTATTTTATGCCAAAGACCTTTTGTTTTATTCATTCTTTTTAGGTATTCAATTTTATTTCAAATGCTCACTAGGTTTACAGGGAATGGGAACGGTCACAAGATTCACTGAGCGTGGGAATGCTGTCACGAGATTTACCGGGGGTGGTTAGGATGATACAAGGTACACCAGGGGTATGATAGTTGACAAAATGTTCATAGGCTGTTACAAGGTTCACTGGGGATGGGAAGGCTGTCACAAGGTTCATAAAGGGCATGAAGGCTGTTACAAGGTTCACCGGGTTGAGAAGGCTGTCACAATGTTTATCGATGGTGACAAGGTTGTCACTATATTCAGCAGGAGTATAAAGGCTGTCACAGGATTCGATTGAAAAGAGTTTTGGCTGTAATAGTAATAATTCTATTTGTATACTTATCTTCTTACTGTTCAACTATTCTCTTGGCTGAATTTGATTGGGCTCTGCTTTTCTGGACCGGAGTACCTGGTATTTCTTGATAGGTTGTTGGGCTGGAATTTTTGACTGGATGTCATTCTTGCTGTTCTTTAAGGAGTCTGGAACATATGTTGCATACCCTTTCTTTACTTCTATTATTCTTCTGCTCATTTTTGGTATCTTACGTTCTTCTCCTAGCGTCTGGACTTCGTCTTGGCTGGTCGGTTGTCCCTGATTCATTTCTTCTTCTAGGTCAGTCTTGTTGCCAAGACATTCATCAACCACAAAACCATATTATTTATTTAAACCTTTATTTACTTAACTAACATCTTCATCTAACTAACATAGCGCGCGTATGCAGGTGAGTCCCAGCTAGGGCAGTTATATCTTCTCTGCCTGACGTCCAAGCTGAAACTGAGAGCCAACCAGGCCCCACGTGACTTCACCTATTTCGCGGGCTTTCTGTAATATTACATGGAAAATCCCCATGATATGAAAAGGGGCCATCCCTTCAGAAATACAGGGGGTTGACAATAATCTATGCATAGATTATGTAACACATACTTTGGAATCTTTTGGGGTATTTTTCTTGTGATGTTGATAATTTTTTAATAACAAAGACAAGACGTTCTTGTTTTTTTCTGGGCTCATTTATTTACCCCAAGTAAAAATGCCTTGGAGAAAAGACATTCATCTTGCATCTGTTTTCTTCAACCGCTTAGTCCAGACTACCAACTCATCACTCTTATTTCTCTCGCCACCTTCTAGTAATCAGTGATAGACAGGTAGCCTTTCACGTTATCCCAAAAGTTCTAGTAACTTTCCATTCTTATCTACAATTTCTTTCCCATCTCATTATATTACAGACTGTCCCAAGTTTCACTGGAGATATGAATGCTGCCACAAGGTTCACGGGTATTTGTGGTGTAGCCATGTCCGTTTTTATCCCTTTTATCACAAGTTCGAAGTCACAAACCTCGTCGCAGCGCCATGTACGAAAGACGTGTTCAGACATCAGGTGCCGAATTACAAATAGCCGCTTCCAAGACTATTTATATCTGTCTATGACGAAGAGCAGATCATCCTGTTCAGCCTTGAAACAGGGACAGATCACTCTACTTATACAAGTGGGAGTAGGAAGGCTATCACAAGATTCCCCGAATTTGGAAATGTTGTCACAAGATCCACCGGATGTTGGAAGGTTGCCACTAAATTACACAAGCTCAAATTAGAGAGAAGAGATTTGGGCGCGTAAAATTGTGTTATGGTACCCTCTTAAATGGGGAAAAGACTACTTATCTAGAAAAAAAAATATTTCAAAATTTCTGTTTCTTACGTCAGCCTGTGAAACTGCTGGAAAAGACATCACTCTTTTACGCACAGAGGCAAAGCCATCAATTTTATCATTTCCTCTTCCGTAATCATGTGGTGTTACTTAACCTTATAATCAGAAACCCTACTGCGTTTTTGCTTTGTTTTTTCTTTTATGATTTTTCTTCGCCTAAACGTAATAATAAAATCACAAATACAACGTTTTTTTTTTTTTTTTACAAACTGACACAGTGCGACCCACAGCCATGAAAATTGTCTGATAGAAATCAATATTTTCAAGGTTAACCAAGGAAAATGAAGTCAAAACAAAGGGAGGTAATCCAGGATCACAAAATATCAGTGATCAAAGAAAGTCAAGCCAACAGTTTGTTTTTGTTTAAATAAAAGAAAGAAAAAGAAAAAGAAAAAGAAGAAATCTTTCAGTACTAAAATAAAGCTAACATGGCCGCCGCTCGAGCGTTGACTCTGCATGGAGTTACTTTCTATTGAGATTATAATAACCAATAATCGATAGTCCATAGTTCAAAATGCAAATATCAAAAGAAAAAAATATTCACCTTACGAGTAGAATTTGACATGAGGCTTTTTTCGGTAACGGACCTGCGAAACTATTTTGCTAACCCTTGCACCACGATGGGACACTCACCAAGCATCAAAATAAAGTCGCTTTGCGTGTATACATTAATTTTCTTATTGCTAGATTGTTAATTGGATTATGAACTGTGTACAGTTACCAGTTGGAAACAAAACCTTAGGACTGGGTTCGAATCCCTGTTATGATTGATTAGAGCAGTGGTTCCAAAACTTTTTCAAGCTCGCGTCCCATTGGCTTCCCAGTCATCCTTGCAAATCTTAGCCTGTTGAGAGAAGTTGGTGGGATATCTGGCATAAACAACCATCTTCATGTCTAACTACAATACTTTTATTGGAGTGAGATTCGGAAATTGACCAGGACAATCTGGAATACTAATCCTCTTCCTTTTAAGCCATTCCCTGGTAGTTTTGCTTCTATGCTTAGAGTCATTGTTACAGAACACATTTTCGGCCAAGCTTTAACCTCTGATTGATGGTAGGAAATTCTGATCCAGAATTTGTTGATAGTGTTTGAGTACGAAAAGTCACGTTATATTTATAGACTGTCCCAATTACCAGGAGCTGGATTGACCAATGAAAAAACGACAAAAATGTATTTAAGGTCATTGTCCTAAAATCAGTTGCAGACTAGATTCCCTCCCAGAATGAACGCTACAGGCAATAAGAAGTACTGATCTACAATCTTTCTATCAAGGAATACTACAGATTGACTGACAAAGAGTATCTACAAACACTACATTCTTTCTTCCTTATAACTTATACAAGGAATGCATCAAACTTTATAAAATGGCTGCCTGGATATTAACAGATAGGACTAAGAATTCATATTTCATTGGATAATATGGATTTGTACATGCGCAGAGGCAAAAATAAGCCGCCATTAACATTTCCACCAGTATACTTCACTGTTTGAATGAAAATCTTTGCTTGGTAAGCAGTGTTTGATTTAGTCTAAACATGGCTGTTTTGATTGTGACCAAAAATTCTATTTTTAATTCATCTGTCCTGAGAATGGACGTCCAGGGGGCCTTTGGTTTGTCCAGTGAATTTTAAATGGTCAGATTTGTTCTTCGTTGAGAGCAGAAGTTTCCTTCGAGCAACCCTTCAATCCAATGAATGCCATGTCATTCACATTTTGTCTAATTGTAGACACTTGTACATTAGGGTAGGTCGATTTTGGAACTGTAATGTCTCCCATGTGGTGAAAGTTGCAAATTAACATAGAGAATTGCCACACAAAATATTTTTCTTCAAAACTTATCCTTCTTTGTGCAAATAGAATTTAATATTTTAAAATGTTATCACTGTTACAGCTTAATTATTAGGTAAAAAGTAGTATATTGGAAGTGTCGGTGGTGGTGTGGGGGGGGTATATTTTCAATTTCAATTCTAGTTATAATATCTTATTCGTTCAGTTTGAAATGACAACCCTTTCTGTTTTAAATATTGAAATTGTTAAATTTTCTAATCAATTTCTAGGCTAAATGTTGCAAAAACAATTGTTTGTGTATTTTAGCAATCGATCTTTGATGCTATTTCCCAAACAATGGTGCAAGTAAGAGATTTAGTTTTTGGTATCAGTATTTATTATACAAATAAACAACTTTTGCTGTTTGAGAGAATTTGATATTTTAAAAAAAAAAGGAAAAATCAACCGACCCTAATGTACATTTACTCCAGATGCAGTCAGAGAGGTCTTCAAATCTTTCGAGGTGATGTGTGGGTTAGCTTCTTCCTCATTATTTTTCTAGTGTTTCTTGTATATAGTTTTGATGGGTGTTCACTTCTTGGAAGAGTTGCGGTTGGGTTGAATGTCTTTCATTTATAAATTATTTATCTCACAGTAGACGGATGGGTCTGCAATCTTTTTAGATGGTCTTATAGCCTTCTCCCCCCCCCCCAAAAAAAAGTGAAAAGTCGGTTCCTTCTTCCTGATGTCCTCAGATATCTCATTTCCTCTCAACATTGTTAATCAAAGCCAACTTATATGGTTTCTCTTCTTTCTTTTAATCTGTGTTGCCCAACCAATTTACTAATGTAATGTCTCATTTGATTGGTCAGCTTAATTAAATAATTAAGCACCTAAATCTGTAGTTTTACACATCGAATTGGAGGTTGCTATACGTCTGTTAGGCGACTATTTTTTAAATACACCAATTCTAACATAATTCTACAAATTTTATTAAAATGAACGAATATTTTGATTTTAGTGTATAAAAAATGTACTTCCGTTAAATTTCATCTGGATTTCATCGACATCCAAAATTACGTAACCATTTTTATACAAGCGCAAAACCTTAACAGATACAGTTAAATACACAAACCGTTTCAAATTTAATGTCGAAGGAGAATATATGTTAAAATAAAACACTATACAGAAATCAATAATACTGAGCATATATTCATTGAAACTTGTTTTAAAACATACTGTGGCCAGTCAAATTTTGCGTACTACTTTCTGAGTGTATATATAACACAGTTATTCCTATATTTTTATGTTATGATACTGACTATCAATTAGATACCAACTCAACTGAATGTATTACTTACTTGACTTGGTAATTATGAACATTTGTTTAGTAAATTAGGGTGTCCCAGACAAAACAGAACCCACACATTTTGTAATAAAACTGTTAATTTTAACTATGGGGTTTAGGGTTAGGGTTAGGGTTGGGTTTAGGGTTTAGTCTAATGGGAAAATAAATAATAATTTGGGTTTGTTTTTTCTGGGTCACCCTGTACAGGTTGACCCAGAAAAAACAGAACCCTAACCCTAACCCTAACCCCAACCCTAAACTCTAACCCTAACCCTAAACCCCCTAGTTAAAAATAACAGTTTTATTACAAAATTTGTGGGTTCTATTTTTTCTGGGTCTCTGTCCCAGAAAAAACAGAACCCAGACTCTAACCCCTAAACTAAAATTTTAGTTAAAATTGTGGGTTCTGTTTTTTCTGGGACACCCTAATTTACTAAACAAAAGTTCATAATTACCCTTGACTTCACCAATACAGAGGTGGGGGTTTAACATATTTTTGCAAATGTAAAATTCTCAGTTTTGGAGGCGTAGCTCAGTCGTTAGAGCATCCGGCTCGGAACAACAAGGTTCCTGGTTCGATACCAGCTCAGCGTATGAGTAGCACAGAGATCTGTGCGGTAAAGTAAGGAGCTGATGGTAGATGTGGTGCTCCAACTAAAATGAAAAAACAATCTCCTTTGTCTGGCGCTAGTGAAAAGGGGATAGACTCCATCGCTATCTGGCTGACACCGACTTTACTTATTTTTTTACATATTAATACGCTTGTTCCTTAATCTTCCAACCGTTATCATCTTTCAACACCCTCAGGTTAAAAATGAGACCGTCCAAATCGTCCAAGATGAAATACAAAAATTAAATCCAGATTATCCAGTGTCGCTTATCCACCGAATTCTTATGAGTGTCGTCACCTAATAGACCATTCCGTTTTTATTAAAGAGAAATAAAGGGAGAAAAGGAACATGATACACAGAAAAAATAAAATAAAAAAAGAAAGAAAGAGTAGGGGAAAGGTAGAAAGAGGGGGCTGAGCGAGCGGAGGCGATAACGCTAATCTGTTTCAATCATACATAATGAAAAGAAAAGAAAGAAAAAAAATGAGTGTTAAATAAAGATTATTATAATTTTTACATATTAAACTATTTTCAATAGCTCTTAAGTAAACATATAAAACATTTTAATAATCAAATTATCATACTGTGGTATATCCACAGGTCCTGCTAGTAAAAAAAATTCAAGTATATCTTTTTTTGTGTTCATTATTTTGAAAGTCTACTTTACAAATTGGTGTTTGGATGGACATCTAATAGAGTTATTTTATTGTTTTTCACAATAACAACGACCGTGTCTGGGGGGGGGGGGGGTCACAAAATTTCAAACGGCACTCTATGTTGACAAAGACTATTTGTCTTTTATTCTTTCTTTGCTTTCTCTCTATTTCCCCTCTCTCCTCCTCCCCCTCCCTCTCTCTTTCTCTCTCTTTCTCTTTCTCTCTCTTTCTCTCTATCTTTTTCTCTCTCTCTTTCTCTATCTCTATCTCTAACATCTATCTATCTTATAGTTTTTCTTTTTTCTTTCTTTTTTCTTTCGTTTTACATTTCTTTTTTTCTTTTTTCCTTTTTCTTTCATTCTTGCTTTTTTTTCTTTCTTTTTCTTTCATTTATTATTTTCTTTCATTCTTTCCTTTCTTTCTTTTTCTTTCTTTTCTTTTCTCTTTCTTTTTCTTACTTCTTTTGTTTTTTCCTTTCTTTCTGTCTTTTTTCTTATTTTTTTTCTTTCATTTACTTGTTTGTTCCTTTCTTTCTTCCTTTCTCTCTCCTTTTTTTTATTACTTTCATTTATTATTTTTTTCTTTACTTCCATTCTTTCATTTGTTTTCCTTCTTTTTCTTTCATTCTTTCGTTTTTTCCTTTCCTTTCTTTCTTTCTCTCTTTCTTCTTTTATTTCTTTCTTTCTTTCTTCTGTTTTTTTCTTTCTTTCTCTCTATTTTTTCTTTTTTTCATCCATTTATTCTTCTTTCTTTCTTTCTTTCATTTTCATTCTTTCATTGATTGATTGATTGATTCAATCTTTCTTTCTTTCTGTGTTTTTTATTTCATCCATTCTTTCATTCTTTCTTTTCTCCTTTCTTTCTTTCTTTCTTTTTTTTTTCTTTCTTTCAGACATTGAATTATTTCCCAAGGTATAAATAAAAAGCAATATGTCGACTCAAAATAATTGGACACCAAATGACTCATTTCTATTTTAGATGAATTTGTCGCTTGATTTTATTGTTTATTATCGTCTACCATCCGTCTTGAATGTTTCGTATTTTTTTACAAAACTTCATCGCAAGATTCCAATCATTAACCTTTACCAACTGATTCTGACACATTGTTGAAAAATGGCGGACGACTACAGAAACTATCACTAAACTTTGTTATAGTTATAAATTATATATATTATATCATATAATAAATATTATATATATATATATATATATATATATATATATATATATATATATAACTAGACAAAACGTAAAAACATTTTAGCTACGGGTTACTGGTTGTGAAATTTAACATAAAATACATTTCAAATTCTCCTCTCTCTCTCTCTCTCTCTCTCTCTCTCTCTCTCTCTCTCTCTCTCTCTCTCCAGAGAAACTAACATTTCATATTGAGGAGGTAATCAAGAGATACATAGAGGGAAAAAGGTGAGAGACAGAGAGTAAAGTAAGAGATTGGTCGTTTTTTTTTTTACTTAATTGCAAATTGCAACTAATCAAAACTAATTGAAACCTAATTTTTTTCAAAGATAATTCAATCCTAAAAGTAAGGAATAATTTAGTATAATTTTCATGTCATTGAACTAAACAATAAAAAAGCCTTTAGGAAGCAAAAATGGATTACCTCAGCTTTAGTATAATATATATATATATATATATATATATATATATATATATATATATATATATATGGTGATTGCCACTTCTTCACAGAATAAGGCCATTTCTACAAGTAGTTTGGTTGTGAGCAAGCAGATGGCCCAAGGATCCAGATTTGTTTTTACGTACTCTATCACATGTGAATCCCTTCCCCGCCTTCCTCACGTATGCGACAATACGTGACTGCGAAGCCCAGCCCTCGATGGGCAAGCACTGTCAATTAAGTCGGTCTTAAATGTAGGAGTTGTGTCCGTGACGTCCGTTATGTGCCGAGTACGTAGAGGCCTATTCAGGATGGGATGCTCGGTCCCCCTTACATCATACCCGTTACAGCTACCATCGGCCGCCATTTCAAAAGAAAGTGCCCATTTCTGTTAATTGGTCCTCATCACTATAACTGTCTTCCGCAAGGGCCTCGATGTCTACCCCATATCAAGAAAGTTTGTCACGATTCCAGTTCGTCATTTGGGTTGGGGTTTTCCAATCGTTCAGGATCGAGAATTGTCCGGACATTCCAGGTGGCTATTGTTAGCCTGTTTTATGTTGCGATATTTTCTTGTTTTGGCCCTGCTGATAGGAACAGCCGTCAAACCGCATTTTGCTGGCCAGCTTGATAGATGAACAGGCATTTGTTTAGGCCTACTTTTCTAGACCCTTCCCAGATGTCTGGGTAAACAGTGCTACCCAAGTAGCTGCACAGTCACTCACGACATCACCGAGATACGTTTAATCGACAATGCAGTGCTGTTAAATGGGTCACGAGCATCGCCACGTGTATATTCACAGTTGTGTGATTCCAGGCCGTCAAACCTGCACACATCACCATTCCTCATCACTGAGGGACTTGTAGAAATATCTTCAGATGTTGACATGTTGTGCGCTTGTGCGACACGCACCGCATGATCTCCTTCCTCAAAGTCTAGTATCAGTAAAAAGCCGAGGCAAGATGACTGAAAAGACATTAGGGAACACAGGTGAATGATCTAATGAGATCTACGGGTTCACCACCACGAGAAAAATTCTAAGATTTGACTTAGTATAAGTCCACAGGTTCCGTTTTCTGTGAAGACAGTCATAGACTATTTATCTGAAGTCGGCTTTCAAAGATAAGTCACTTATTTTTTATTTCAAATAGTAAATATTGTATTAACACTATGGCCAAAAGCGTTTAAATTTCTCCCCTAATACATTTCATTTTACAGGAATATATAAAAAAGAAAAAGTACATTCTTTTTAAAATTTTTTATTTCGTCTCGTCGTTTAACATGACTTATTAGAACTGTGCCCCCTCATTGGCCCACTCACGTTGAAATAGGAAAGAGTAAGTTTGTCAATATAAAAAATGAAGACAGTCATAGACCATTTATCTGAGGTCGGCTTTCATATATAAGTCACTTATTTTTATTTCAAATAGTAAATATTGTATTAACACTATGGCCAAATGCGTTTAAATTTCTCCCCCTAATACATTTCATATATATATATATATATATATATATATATATATATATATATATATATATATATATGAAATGGTAAGAAAAATAATTTAAGAGGACATTTTTGGGAAACAATCAAATTACTTCATAGAATTTGATCTGTACGCATAAATATTGTAAATGTTCGAGGCAAAATGTTTTTTTTTGGGGGGAGGGGTTCTTCCAAAAAGGCCGAGATATGAGATCTAAAAAAAATTAGAATTAAAAGGGGGGGCAAGGAGGTATAACAAATTATAGATGCACCTAGAGGTTAGCACAACATATTTATTTAAGTTTTGTCTAAGAAATTACTTCATATAAAACTAGAAGCAGCTACCCAGCGTCAACTGGAGAGGGGACCATCCCCTTAAAAAAAACCTGTGTTTACTTTAGAGATTTACAAATGCTGAACATTTTTTGTAGAATTTCAATGTCATTTCTATATTTCAATCTTTAAATATCTTCGAATATAAGTCAAATCTTCGGAACGTTTGCACAAAAAGCAAGAGCAGGTGATATTTAATGTGTATATATATTTACTTTGTTGTATTTTCATATATATATATATATATATATATATATATATATATATATTACACCAATATTTATAAATGTATAAAAATACAAAATATTTAAAAAATGCCTACCACAATTGAAAGTACTCCAAATGTATATTAATTTCATAAACTGTGAAGAATTCTTTCATAAATTTTAATTTTTGGGAGGTCCACTTAGTATAAGTTTTATTGATGTAGGTAATACAATCAGTGACCCAAGTTCAAATTCTGGTTGAGGCTGTGTTTTACTTTGTAATAATGCCATTAGGAAAGGCACAACTCCATCCTTTCTCCCTTCCAGCTATGGGTAAATAGGGCAGACTGGTTTCTCTAGCCTTGATAAGGTAACCTTTAGAAGAAAAACACTAAATTCAGACCAGCTTTATTCTACTTAAAATGTTTTACTGTGTCACATCCTACTCATGGCAGAGGGGTTGGGCAGATACATATATTTTGAACCCATGAATTTCAAAAGCAGGAAAAGCTTAAAAAGTAATAGACTTAAGTTTCTATCAATGTCTAAAAAAAAAGAAAATATTCTGGGTATGACGTTAAACTATATCCAATGGTGAGGTTCCAATTCTGGAGCTCCGGGGAGTGTGGAGCATCCCTTCATCGCCATTACTCCCGGGTTCACTAACCCAGAGTGACAGTACCTCCTAGGGTCCCATCTATGAGTTAAACAGAAAAAATGAGTTCAAAAAAGTGTTTAAAAAATTGAGTAAAAAAAATTAATACCCATCAAGAATTAATAAAACAAGACGTCTTCGGCATAAAATAACCCAACAAGGGGTTATTTCCTATATATATATATATATATATATATATATATATATATATATATATATGAGAAGTAAACAAACAAACAATGTGTTTTGATATGGCTTTTTAGCCGACAATTTTTGGGAGAATATGTGCTTAATTGATGTCGTACCTAATTTTGAAAATTAATTATTAATTAATGAATACCGCCCACCTAATTCATTAATTATTAATTAATTAATTTTCAAAATTAGATACGACTTCAATTAAGCACATATTCTCCCATATATATATATATATATATATATATATATATATATATAATTCATAAACAATGCACTTGTCCATACAACCAAGGTTCTGCCATTCTGAGCCTGATTTTGATGAAACTTTCAGTATTTGTTTGTCATACCTGGAAAGATTTTAAACTTCGAGGGCAATCCCAAAATTAAGATCTTCAAAGCACTGGGGACACGGAGAAACTATCTGTGCGGTTATTAGTAACATTGTTGTGTTTGTCGTGCATGCGTCTGTGCCTGCCTCTGTGCGCGCCTCGCCCAGTCTTGGCTAGACAGTCGTTTCTGATGGAGCTCCCGATTGATGCTACGACTAAGTGCAACGTTCCCACAGTTATTCGTCTTTTTATGCAAAAGGCATTAAACTGATTGAAATTCATCGCCAATTAACAGAAGTTTATGGTGAGTCGTGCATGCATGTCAAAAACATCCGCAACAAAATAGAAAATAAAAATGAAAACATCCGAAAAAATATTAAATGAAAATAAAAACATCAGCAAAAAAAATATATAAAAAAATATAAAAAAAAAAGATCCATTTTCAAACTTTAAAAGGATACAAACGTTTCTGTGATTTCTAAATATTTTGGAGACCTTACCTTTGGGATTACTCTTGTACACTAAAATATCCGATTCACACCAGTTTTTTAAGTCTCAAGGTTTTCACTCACACACTTGATAATCATTTACGAGAGTCAAAGGTCTCTCTCTCTCTCTCTCTCCTCTCTCTCTCTCTCTATATATATATATATATATATATATATATATATATATATATATATGCTACCACCAAGTGTGAAGTTCCTGCAGTTATCCTTTCTTTATGGTAAAGGCATTCAACTGATTGGAATTCATCGCCAATTAACGGAAGTTTATGGCGAATCGTGCAAGCATGTCAAAAACATCCGCAAGGGGTACAGACGAAGAGATTCAACGCTTCCTCAACGACATGGCAGCGAGCTGGTATGACTAGGCATACAAAAACTGCCACTGGGCCTACAAAAAATGCATCTATTGAAATGACAATTATGAAGAAAAATAGATACATGTTCAAATTTTAAAATTATATAGACGTTTCTGTGATTTCTAAATATTTTGGAGACCTCGTACACTAAAAGATCCGATTCACACCAGTTTTTTAAGTCTCAAGGCTTTCACTCACTCACTTGATAATCATTTACGAGTCAAAAGTCTCTCTCTCTCACACACACACACACACACACACACACACACACACACACACTCTCTCTCTCTCTCTCTTTCTCTCCCCTCTCTCTTTCACCCCCTTTCTCTCACTCTCTCATAAATTACAAATAAAACGTCCTTGTATTAAAAGTAAAATCTGCGGAGTAACCTAATGTCGCGATCCCTTTTTCGCTTACTCCGGGAGATTTTTTGCTGTTGGAGCACCACACATACCGTCAGTTCCAAGATACATTGCCGCACAGCTTAGATTACCCAAGCAATGCTAGCGAGTTGGTGAGGACCGGTATATATATTTACCAACCCCTCCGCACGAGTAGGATGTGACACAAGGTCAATTTCTTAAGCGGAGTTTAACAGGTTTGAATTCAGAGTTTTCCTTCCCCTAGACCGGTTGCCTAACCTAGGTTAAAGAACCCAGTTTGCCCTATTATTTACCCATAGCTGGAGGGAGAATAGAATTCATACTTTTCTCAAGGGTATTGGCGCTATATGAAATGCAATTACCACGTCCAGGATTTGAACTCGGAGCGACGAGACCATTTCCTATGACTTTAACCATTACACCACGCGCTTTCTAGAACCAGAAACCTTGCGATTCCCTAATCGAATACTCTACTAACTGAGCTATTGCAAATACGAATAATCACCGTCAGCTTTAATAAAAGTTACTCTCTGTTTTTAATAATGACCATCTTACAACCTGTATGTACTGCCCACAAATAATTATCCAAAACTTAAATAAAAGTGACTACGTTCTTTATCTTTTATAATGACCATCTTACAACCTGTATGTACCAATTACAAATAATTATCCAAAACTTTAATAAAAGGAACTCGGCGTTATTCATTTTTAATAATGACCATCTTACAACCTGTATGTACCAATTACTAATAATTTTCCAAAACTAAAATAAAAGCGACTCTACGTTCTTTATTTTTTTTATAATGACCATCTTACAACCCGTATTTAATATGGGAAAGTACTGATTTGATTCATTTAAATACGAATAATTATACGAATAATCATCATAAACTTAAATAAAAGCGACTCTAGGTTTTTTAATTTTGAATTATGACCATTTTATAATTCTTATGTAATATTGGAAAGTGCTCCCACTTATTGATAATTTGAAATATCATGTTTCTCATGTTCTGGCATGAAAAGGATGCAGAGTATCGTTTTCATGTGGTCTGCGGTTGATGAATTTGACACTCGACAACTTACAAGAGGGATTAAAAGTGTTTGAATCAGTAAACAAAGTGGAAACAAACAAATAAACAAAGTTTTTAATTTACATCTGTTTTATGACTTCAAATTGAATGGATCAGGAAATATTAGTTTGATGCTTGTTATTGGGACAAATAATAATGAGAGGTGTAACGTCAGCAGTGAGTTGACGTGTAATGCATGCGTAGTGAGAGTGTGTAGAAATTGAAAGATTTTAAAAAAGTTTAATTATGGAAAATAACTAGAGTGGTCGTAGTCAGGGTTCCATCTGCGGGTTAAATAGAAAAAATGTGTATAAAAATTGAGTTTTTAAAAATTGAGTACACATCAAGAATGAATATGACAAAAAAGCCTTAAAATAACCCAACAATGGTTGATATGCCGTAAGATCCAACCAATCAACCAACCAACAAAAGAGTCTTCGGCATAAGATAACCCTCAACGGTTGACATGCTGTAAAATCCAACCAACCAACAACCAACCAACCAACAAAAACGTCTTCGGCATAAGATAACCCAACAAGTGTTGACATGCTGTAAAAATTCAACCAACCAACCAACCAACCAACCAGCCAACCAACAAAAGCGTCTTCGGCATAAGATAACCCACCAAGGGTTGACATGCTGTAAAATTCAACCAACCAACCAACCACCAACAAAAACGTCTTCGGCATAAGATAACCCAACAAGTGTTGACATGCTGTAAAATTCAACCAACCAACCAACCAACCAACAAAAACGTCTTCGGCTTAAGATAACCCAACAAGGGTTGACATGCTGTAAAATCCAACCAACCAACCAACCAACCAAAAACGTCTTCGCTTAAGATAACAACAAGGGTTGACATGCTGTAAATCCAATAAACCAAGCAAGCAATCAACCAGACCCCCCCCCTAAAAAAAAAACGAAAAAAAAAAACAAACAAACATTTTCGGCAGAAAATAGCCCAACAAGGATTAACATGCCGTAAAATCCAACCAACCATCTGCGATCGATACTGCCTAGCACGTAGATAGGTGACAAATTATGAACACCTGGAGTAATGCTTGTGTTCCAGGTAAAGCTTGGTGAATTCGAAATGTCAGTTTAGAATGTCATCAGGTTCAAATTTTAATTATCATTAATTATGATTACATGATGAAATATAATTAAAGTGTGAAGATATTCAAATAATAAAAATTAAAAAAACAGAAAACCATTCCATTGATTTAAAGAGTTGTTTATCACAAATTTCGTTTTGCCTATCCAAAAACTGGGTGCGTGATATAAATGTCGAAGAAGCAAGGTTATAAAAAAAGAAAGAATTACTCTCCTCTTCCTCTAAGTCTTGTTTGCGATCGATTAGCGATCAATAATTGCTGGGAATTTCATTAACACTACATATAGTTTCCTGTTTTCTGTTATTAATACATTAAAATAAGAGAAAACCGATTCTTGTATTGCTATCTATAAATTAATACTAGAGTTCCTTATTTGTTCGACCGTTATCATCTTGCAACACCCTCTGGTTAAAAATGAGACCGTCCAAAGCGCCCAAGATGAAATGAAAAATTGTAAATCCTCATTATCTGGTGTTGCATATCCGCCGAATTCTTATTTCTTATTATGAGTGTCGTCACCTCAGCTAAATAATGGACCATTCCGTTTTTATTACAAAGGGAAGAAAAAGAATATGCTACACAGAAAAATATAAGAAAGAAATAAAAAGAGTTGGGGAAAGATAGAGAGAGGGTGAGTGCACGGAAGTGATAACGTTAATCTGTTTCAATTGAACATAATGATAAAAGATGAAAGGAAGGAATGAAAAAGAGTGTGATAAAGTTAAATCAAATTTATTATACTTCTTACATATTGCAGTATTTAAAATAGCTCTTAAGTAAACATATCAAACGTTGTAATAATCAAATTATCATACTGCAGTATATTCACAGGTCCTGCTAGTAGATATTTGATTAAGTTTGGCTTAGTCTGGCACAAGGCCATAAGTGTGGTACACAAAGTGATGATCAATTCTCATACCACAGATTATGCGCGTGGTGTAATGGTTAGTCATAGGAAATGGACTCGTCGCCCAGAGTTCAAATCTTGGACGTGGTAATTGCATTTCACTTAGAGTTAATACACTTAGGAAAGGTATGGATTCTACTCTTCCTCCAGCTATTGGTAAATAGTAGGGCAGACTGCGGTAGGCTCTTTAACTTTGGTTAGGCAACTGGTCTAGGAGAAGGAAAACTCTGTATTCAAACCTGTTAAACTCCGCTTAAGAAATTAACCTTGTCTCACATCCTACTCGTGCGGAGGAGTTGTTAAATATATATACCACAGATTATGCCAGGAATGGTGTTAGTTTCGAAAATTCCTAGAAATAAGA
>CM042142.1:51379610-51397110 GCA_023376005.1 Doryteuthis pealeii
GCTCATCCATTTTATGATGCTTACTGAGTTCAGATTTGTGTTACACGTGGCCAGATAGTGAAAAATGAGGTTAGAAAGATTGCATAAATTTATCAGCCAAAACCCCCATCGGCCAAAACAGGATATGACACATGTTAGTGTTTACTGCAACGATTCTCTCACTTACACGTGATCATTGCCAAAAATAGCCCATCTTCACCGGTAGTCCATCTAAGGTGCGCCCTAGGCGCCAGGGATTTACCCTGACCCTTATTTCTTTACTGCAACGGAGGAGGTGCTGTCTGTTTGGGGTGGGAACTAAAGCTGGGCCGTATTCCCGATCGTGGAATCTTTACTGTAACAGGAAGATTGTATTGCGCCAAGCCTGTTTTTTTTTTTGTTTTACGGCATATCAAACTCGGCAGGTCATTTAATGCCGACAAAGTTTGAAATAGATTCTTTTTGATGAGCATTCATTTTTTTTTATAAAACACATTGTTTCTATCTAATCCATATTCTGGTGGTTGAGAAGTCCATGACATGCAACACTCCACTTTGATCCTTACTTAGACTAGACGAGTGAATTGGCTGGTCACGTCAAGTCGTAGCATCTATACGTTTGTCCCAACCCTATTGCCTTTAAGGCAAACCCCATGCCTTTTTATCATTTATCGTTACTCCTAGGTCCACTCTGACCCGGAGTGGTTATACCTGTTAGTGTTCTATAAAATGGGTGAAATAGAATATGTTTAAAAAATGAGTTGAATTTTTTGAGTACCCAACCTGGAGGAATAAAACAAACGTCTTTGGCATAAAATAACCCATGTGCTGACATACTTTAAATATAACTAAACAACCAACCCCAAAAAAAACGTAACAAAAAATAAGAATGCTTTTTTTGGGGGGTGGAGTTGTACGGATTAATGGCATTCCTTTTCATTTCAATCGGGAAAACTGATTTAATATACGAGGAAAGTGAGTTACGAGCGGAACGAATTAAACTCGTGAGCTAAATTACCACTGTGTGTAAGCGAGGGAGTCTATCCCCTTTTCGCTAGCGCTAGACCAGGAGATTGTTTTTTGCTGAGGTGGAGGGCCACACCCACCGTCACCTCCCCACTTTAGCGCACAGATCAGATTACCAATCTGTGCTACTCATACGCTGAGTTGGCGGGGACCGGTCTTGAACTCAGAACCTTGCGATTCCAAGGGGAGGTGCTATACCGACTAAGAATCAGAGTATATTTTACGAGTAAGAAGCAGAATGGCTTGGAAAAAGTGGTTTTCTTTATAAAGATAAACAAACTTCCGTTTACGCTGAAAGATCAGACCTTTAGGCTTTCAATTCTTTAATTTTATCGCTAAATCCCAAATTGCAGACATTCAACGTTGCGGCCATGTTTGTCTTAAGTCTTGGTTTTCATTTCACCATGAAATTTTTTTTTTTCCTTTTTTTATTTTTTATTTTTATTTTTTATTTTTTTTATATTTTTGTTGCCTTTTCATTTGCCTGACCCGCCGGTCACGCGGCCAACATTTTTATGATCTGTGAATTAACGTAGAGTTTTAAAAATAAACCTAAACATTTCTTTTCCGGGGCAAATTGCAGGCCGGTCCGAAAATGCTTTGATGTGAAAGTTTATGGCACCAAAAAAAAAAAAAAAAAAACACCGGCTGCGTGAGCATTGGTTGAAATAAGAAAATATAAATAAATGTGTGTGACTTTAAAAACGGGAAATGGCATCTGATAGCGACGCTCAAAATAAGAAATAAAATAAAGAATTAACGAACAGGAGATAAGAAACGAATATTCTGCGCTCTTTGTACTGATATCTATCACAGGTGGATCAAGGCAGATCTTACTGCGTTGACGGCAGAGGGCGAAACCAGGCTGTTTCAATTTTTAAGGTTTAGCATACATATCCTGTGTTATTATAACTCGACTTTATTGATATTCTCAGTATGTGTGGTCACCTTTGTTGACGGCTCACTATCTGAGGCCTATAATCGCAGCGGAGTTCGAACTTGCTTACTACTATGTCGCAGTATTAATTTCACTAATCACCTCTGTGACTGTAATATTTCACTCTATTATTATTGGCTATGTTTCCAGTCAACATTCGATTTAGTCTCGATATTATAGACAAAATAGATTGTCAGCTTTAAATAGAACACCAAAACCAACTTCTAGATCGCACTACTCGCTCCCTTTTTTGATTTTCTTTTCGATCAATTTGATTTTTGGATCTAATTAATACTTTAGATTTTTCTAGGTTAGATTTTATTTAAAACATCTTTCCAACATGATAATTTATTTCGATCTATGTTTCTTATTTCTTTTAATAATAGTCTAACAAATACTTTAACATCATCAACAAAAAGTTCTATTTCTGATTTGATATCATCAGGTAAATCATTTATAAATATTAAAAGCCACAAAAGTCTCAGTACTGATCCCTGAGGAACACCGGACAGTGTATACTGTTGTAGCCGCATGTTAGCCACTACGCCACGGGGATTCCGAAAGTTACCTATTTGTTGTCATTACTCCCAGTTCCACTCGGACCTGGAGAGGTAGTACACATCAGAGTTGTATCTGATAGTCAAGTATATCTGTTTGAAAATTATTAGTGTTAGATAGGAATAATTGATACCATATAAGTAGTAAGTAAAGTCATCGGGGAGGCCTAAAGTCGATATCATCCAATCAACGTGGGAGTCTATCCCCTTTTCACTAGCGCTAGACCAAGGAGATTGCTTTTTGCTTCTGATGTGGAGTGCCACACCTACCATCAGCTCCTTACTTTACCGCACAGATCCCTGTGCTATTCATATGAGTGGCGAGGACCGGTATCGAACTAGGAACCTTATGGTTTCTAGCCGAACGCCTATATAACTGTGTAAATTATTAGTATTAAATAAGAATATTTGATACCATAGTAACTTGAAGCTAAATTCTGTTAATCTTGATTACTTAAAAGACTGAGCTTTAAATAACCCAGCTAAAATTGAAATGCCGTTAAACCAACCAACATCAATAACCTTTGGGGTAAAAAAAAAATCACTTCTACAAAAGAAGAAGGCTGAGTCGGTTAAACGTTCGCCTAGGAACCACAATCCAGGTTCTATACCGGCTCTCGCCAACACAGCGCAAGAATAGCACAGAGATCTGTACGGTAAAGCGATGAGCTTATGGTAGGTGTGGCGCTCCACCCCAGACGCCAAAAAGTTCCTTGGTTTAGCGCTAGTGAAAGGGGGTAGCCTCCCTTGCTGTCTGGCTGATACCGATTTTAGTCCACCCCGATGACTTTACTTTTTTTTTTTTTTAGTTATAAACCATAATTGTATTTTTCTTGGTGAGGAACAACACCAACCCGGAGAACAGAGCCGGGTAGAGAGGGTGAAAAGAGACCATACAGAGCAGGTTTATGATTTTTAGTTGGTCTACCCCAGACCCCTAATTTGTGGATGTATGGTTGATAGAGGGGCGTTAGTGCCCGTAAGAGCAATATTAATCTAAGAAAGAAATTACCGTATTTGACGGCATATAAGACATGTGGGCATATATATATTTACCAACCCTCCGCCCGAGCAAGATGTGACACAAGGTCAATTTCTTAAGCGGAGTTTAACAGGTTTGAATTCAGAGTTTTCCTTCTCCTAGACCGGTTGCCTAACCATGGTTAAAGAGTCCAGTCTGCCCTGCTATTTACCCATAGCTGGAGGAGAATTGGATTCATACCTTTCCCAAGGGTATTAGCGCCATGTGAAATTCCAACAGCTTCGTCCAGGAATTGAACTCACAAGTCATTTCCTATGACTTTAACCATTAGACCACGCGACATGTGGGCATATAAGACGCAACCCCATTTCAGCAGATCAATTTAGGAAAAAAGTAGTGTATTTAAGCATATATTTTTGAAAACAGTCTAGCTGTGCATTACACAAGAAGAAACATAGCTGTATAAAAGCAAGTTGGCAGTACAGGCAAGCAATAAGCATACGCAAGACACCTCAATAGCAGGAAATAATAATAATGATAATAAAATTAATAATAATGAAACTTCAAACTTCACGTACGATGTATAAGACGCAGGACAATTTTTTGAGCGAAGGTTTTGGAAAACAGTGCGTCCTATAGGCCGTCAAATACGGTAATTATATTATTAATAACTAATCGTTCCGATGTATATTTTTTTAGCCAAAATTTTGGAAAAAAGTGCGTCCAATATGCCGTCAAATACGGTAATTATATTGTTAATTACTAATCATTGCATTGAAGTATAGAGTTCTCATTGAGGATTGAACTCACTCACAAAGATACTTAGACAAGGTTGTTCATCATTACAGAATGTGAGACGCTCTGAAATTAATTATCTAACTCAGATGGACATTCAATTTGTCTACAGACAACTCTTCATTACTCAGCCTATTCAATTTCTACGAAGAAATATTTCTCAGGAATTCATCTTGTAAACAACCTTTTAGACAAATTCAAATATATGCATTAATACTCGTGTACCTTAATTGTACGACGGTTATCCTCCTGCAACACCCTCTGGTTAAAAATGAGACCGTCCAAATCGACCAAGAAGAAATGCAAAAATTTAAATCCGATTATCTGGTGTTGCTTATCCGTCGAATACTTATTTCTTATGAGTGTCATCACCTCAGATAAATAATGACCATAGCGTTTTTATCATAAAGAAAGAAAGGGGAGAAAAGGACATGCGATATAGAAAGAATAAAAAAAGAAAGAAAGAAAGAAAGAAAGAAAGAAAGAAAGAAAGTGAGTTGAGAAAAGATAGAGAGAGGGTTGAGCACACGGAAGTGATAACGTTAATCTGTTTCAATCGAACATAATGAAAAGATAAAAAGAAGGGAAAAAGAATGAGAGAGAGAGTTAAACCAAGACTATTATAAGTATCAGCCAATCAGCGAGGGAGTCTATCCCCTTTTCACTTGCGCTAGACCAAGGAAATTATTTTTTAGCGTCTGAGGTGGAGCGCCACCCCTACTATCAGCTCCTTACTTTAGCGCACAGATCCCTGTGCTACCCATACGCTGAGTTGGCGAGAACCGGTATCGAACTAGGAACCTTGTGGTTTCTAGCCGAACGCTCTACCGACTGAGCTAACCTGGCTGTAAGACTATTATACTTTTATATATATTGAAGTATTTCGCAATAGCTCTTAAGTAAACATATAAAAGCTTGTAATAATTACAATGTCATAATGTGGTATATCCACAGGTCCTGCTAGGTCTCAATACATTGCTGACCAACAGTATCTATTTCAACACAATAGACTTGTAAAAATAGTTGGTTGATTGGATTTTACGGCATGTCAACCCTGTTTTGTTATTTCATGCTGAAGACGATTTGTTTTATTCATTTATATTGGGTATTCATTTTTTTCCAACTCAATTATTTTATTATTCATTTTTATATATTTAACCTATAGATGGGACCCTAACAGGTACTACCACTCTGGGTCAGAGTGGAGCTGGGAGAAATGGCGATAAATGTGTACTCCATACTCGACAGAACTCCAGAATTGGAGCTTCACCATTAGATGCAGTTTAACGTCATACCCATGACACTCAGTCACCGCCTTCTAGCAGATATAGGATAAAAGAAAGGGCGGGTATTTGCCCTCGAGCAAAAGGTTCGGGACAATCATATAGTGGTAGGACTTGACTTAAGCAGCCGATTGATCGTAGAGGTTATATCCGACCGCCTGTCAAGCCTAAGTAAGGGTCAAAGTGTTATAGTTTTGTAGAGAAGCCCTTGAGGTTTGACCCATAGATGGGACCCCAAGTGTTCCTGGGAGTAATGGTAATGAAGGGGTACTCCACGCACCCTAAATCTCTAGACTGGGGCCTCAGCATCAGATGTAATTTCGTCCCATAGTGATGAAATGATTACAGAGCTAGTCTCGCAGATCCATTACTACTGAATAAAGTGTTCGATCTTCGCTGGATGCTCCATGCTTGTAACCTTGTGTCACAGTCTACCCTATTAAAGTGATTTTTTGTGGGTTAGTAGCGGGTCTTACGTCAGTGGGCGTATTCTAAGCCCCTGTCGACAGGGTTAATATTCAAGCCGAATATAGAGCTGAGTTGTTAAGAGTTTGGTTTGGTTTAGTTTGTTGGATTTTACGACATGTCAAACCTTGCTGGGTTATTTTATGCTGAATACGTTTTGATCTATTCATGCCTGACGGGTATTCAATTTTTTTTCAAAACTCAATTTCTAAAAACTCATTTTTTTTAATCTAATTTTTCTATTTAACTCATAAATGAGACCCTAACAGATACTACGTTCCAGCTCAGAGTGGACATGGGAGTAATGGCAATAAAGAGTTACTCCGCACTCCCCAGAGCTCCGAAGTTGGAACTTCACCATTAGATGCGGGTTAACGTCATACACAGGATACTACAACCCTCAGCCACATATATGATAAACGAGTTGGGGCTTGCCATCAGAGCAATCGGGTTGGGACAATCATATAGGTGCTAGGGCTTGACAATACCGGCCGATTGATCGGAGAGGGACTCTTGAACCACCTGTCTAGCCTAAGTAAGTGTTGCATTTCATGGACTGCTCAGCCTCTTGGGTTCCATCTTTAAGCATCACGGGGTATCACCTACGACTAACAGGTGGTCCCATTGAGGGGATTTTACCTCTCTGTAGAGGTGCAGTCGGTATATTCTTCTGTCGTAGTCGACAGGGCGGAGAGCTGAGTTGTTAAGGGATTGTAAATAGATATGTTGAAAAAATAAGCACACCCTGTTGTGGGTGTGGGATAGCCTAAAAACCTATGGAAAAAGCATCGTCATAAATGAGGTAAGGTTATCTAAAAATTCAGTTAAAAATCGATTAGTGGAAGCATTAGTTTCACGTACTAGTAATTCTAAACAAACTGACAGTGTCTTTTTTCTTTGCAACTGAGTATACGCAATGAAAACAGAGGAACACAGTGAGCTATGGAGGTCGATAGATAATGATTAGGCAAATTTTTATATAAAACGATCGAAATCCGTTGAGAGTTCACAATTTAATTAGTATACAAAACAGTACCTTGACTAACGAGTTTAATTCGTTTTCTCGTATATCAAATACATTTTCCCCATCGTGATAAACAAAATACCACTAATCCATTCCAGCCCCCCACAAAAATACACATTTTTTAATAAGAAAAATTTCACTGCATTATAAAAAAACATAATAATTATAGAATGAAATGAATTATGTGATGTATTATGTTTTAATGTTAATTTTTTATAAATGATATTTTTCCTTGGAAATTTGAAAACTTAAATGTTTTTAAGAACACTTACATAAGCGTATCTGAAGTTTGCTCGTACCTCAAATTTTAGCTGTCGACACAGACTAAATCGATGCACATAGACATGCACAACAAACACAACAATTTTACAAATCGCAAATAGCTGCACAAACAGTTTCCGTGCATCCTCAGCTCTTTGGTGACCTTATATCTAGGATTAACCTGGTATATATATATATATATATATATATATATATATATATGTGTGTGTGTGTGTGTGGTGTTATATATATATATATATATATATATATTATATATATATATATATAGTCTTGCCCTGATGAACTACTAAGCGGAAGTAGGTATATATATATTTTTTTTTTGGGGGGGGAGTATGTGCTTAATTGGAGTCGTACCTAATTTTGAAAATTAATTAATTAATAATGAATTAGGCGGGAATGCCTATTTAAATGTATGGCTAAACAAATCGAGAAAAATCAATCTCTGTATGTACATTTCGGCCTATTAGGCCTCATCAGCAGAGCTATAGATATATATATTTCAAATCACGCACAGGGCGGCCTTCCTATCTATAGCTCTGCTGATGAGGCCTAATAGGCCGAAATGTACATACAGAGATTGATTTTCTCGATTTGTTTAGCCATACATTTAAATTTGTTTAGCCATACATTCCCGCCTAATTCATTATTAATTAATTAATTTTCAAAATTAGGTACGACTCCAATTAAGCACATATTCTCCCAAAAATTGTCGGCAAAAAAGCCATTCCAAACATACCGTGTTTACAACTTATCATATATATATATATATATATATATATATATATATATATATATATATATATATATAACCAAGTATGTTGGAGCTAAGCAGGACCTTTCTTTAATATCAAAATACTAAAATTATTATAGTACATGTTGAGAGGTATATATATAATAATTGGGAAATTATATCCAAAGCAATACATTTAGCAAAGAAATTACTTGAATACGAGTCGTATTAACAATTATAAATTATTTCCACCGATATAAATTGGTTACATCGGACTGTATTTCCCGAGGAAATGGTACCATTTCCTTGTGAAAAACTCTCTGATGAAGCCGATTGATATAAGTAAAAAATAAATTCATAACTGTTAATATGAAAGGTATTTAAGCCTTTTCTTTGATTGGTTGGCTGGGAAATTACGCCCTGCCAACACCTGTTGGGTTATTTTATGCCGAAGACATTTTGTTTTTTATTAATTCTTGATTGGTATTCATTGGGGAAATTTTACCCCTGCGCAGAGGTGCAGTCAATATGTTCTACAGCCCCAGAAACATGCCGAATTTTTCTTTGGTATATATATATATATATATATATATATATTTGGGAGAATATGTGTTTAAATGAAGTCGAACCTAATTTTATGAAAGTTAATTAATTAATAGTTAATTAATTAATTAGGCGGGATTACCTATTAAATTTAAGGCTAAACAAATCGAGAAAAATCCCGCCAATTAATTAATTAACTATTAATTAATTAACTTTCATAAAATTAGGTTCGACTTCATTTAAACACATATTCTCCCAAATATTGTCGGCTGAAAATAGCCATATCACAAACATCGTCTGTTTGTTTACTTCTCATATATATATATATATATATATATATATATATAAGTAAAAGTAAACTGGTCGGGTGGCTTAAAGTCGATATCAGCCAGAAAGCGAGGGTGTCTATCCCCTTTCCACTAGCGCTAGACCAAGGAGATTTGTAGTGTCTGGGGTGGAGCGCCACACCAACCATCAGCTCTTACTTTACCACACAGATCCCTGTACTACTCATTGGAGTTAGCGCGGGTCGATATCGAACCAGGAACCTTATTTAGGTTAGTTGTTTTGAATTTTGTATAATAAATAATCAATTTTAACACGCCTGATAATAAAGTAAAATTGATTATTTATTATACAAAATTCAAAACAACTAACCTCGTTGTCCGCAGCAATTCCTCTCCCCAGACAAGTCGGCTTAATGAGACCAATGTAGTATACAGATTTAAATGTCCCTTAGGAGATTGTAGTCTCCCAGAAAAAGAAAATGAAAATACCTACATCGGTTTTCCCTCAACGACATTGTCACGTCGTCTAACTCTCCATTTAACAGATAATAGCTCCATTTCACAACACCTAAAATTACATTCATGCCCCCACTCTAATTACCGAAATATCTTAACGGAAAATACACACATTCTGCACAAAGAAAAAAAATAAACAAAAACTCCAAATACTAGAAGCTTTATACATAAAACAATACAAACCAGCCTTAAATAAAATTAATTTCCAATGCAGTACACACATTTTAAAATGCCTTTCTCATCAATTCTCCTCCTTCCAGCCTCCACATCCATTAATATAATTTGAAAAACTGGAACACATCACCCCTGATGATGGCACTTCGAAGTGCCGAAAGTACTCGGGATATGAACTTTGGTGGGCTAATCCACGAATTCCACCCAAATATTAAAATGTTGGCCAGAAAACTTGAAAAGATCACAAATAAAATTGTAAAACAGGAGATGTGTCTTTTGTTTAATTCAACATGCATAAATGAAAAAATGCTGCCCAAATACACACACACACACACACACACACACACACACATATATATATATATATATATGTGTGTGTGTGTGTGTGTGTGTGTGTGTGTGTATTTTGGCAGCATTTTTTCTTTTATACAAGTTTTGTTGAACTGTACAGACAATTCCTGTCGGACAAGTTTTTCATTGATCCGTTCCACATAAAATCACTGCAAAGTTCGCTCGAACCACTGCCATTCCTACAACATCCTACTACCAATGGTTATTACCTCCCACTTCTAATTCCTTGCTACTACTTGTTCTCTTAAAAACGAGAGACGAAATCATACCATCGTTTCACACCTGGCAAATTGTATTGCTGAAAGCGCTCGTTTCGAAACCTTTGGGGGACTGTTATACCAGTTACACCCCGACACCAGAAAGATGGCCCGAAAATTGGAACGGATCAACGAAAAACTTGTCCGACAGGAATTGTCTGTACAGTTCAACAAAACTTGTATATATATATATATATATAAGATTTTTGGATGTCTGTTTTTAGAAGCAATGTTGAATAAATTATTATTTATCGAATTTTATACGATACATGCATTTATAATTGCCTTCAAGCAAAAATATAAATAATAATTTATTCAACATTGCTTCTAAAAACAGACATCCAAAAATCTTATTCACTTCGCCGAAGAGCTTAACGGCCGGGTTTGTTTACTAAATAAACGTCTACTTGCCTGCTATGGCAGGGGCGTGTAATAGTTTCCTTGACAAGGTTAATTTCGCAGGGATTGTTCGCTATGTACCGGCGGCCGAACGGATATGGTCTCTGACTATGCTTGTGAAGTCCCGGTTTCGATTCCTGTCGGAGGGGAGTCGTTAGTATACATCGCTGAAGAGACTTAATAAAGTCGAAACAGTCTGTACGGTGTTCTGCATGGCGAGCCATCCTTTGCAGGATTTACTTGTCAAGTTTATTTTCTATAATTATCGAATTTTATACGATACATGCATTTATAATTGCCTTCAAGCAAAAATATAAATAATAATATATATATATATATATATATATGTGTGTGTGTGTTGCTCTCTATTTTTTCTCACTACTTTGCAGATAAAAGGGAATTAAAGGCGTCCCACATTCCGGTGTTTCTTGCTGTAATAAAAATAGAATGTCTATTTGTTTTGTTGCAGACAGAACAGTTTCTTTTTAGTTTTGTTTGTACATATATATTAATATTGTGCTGTTGTTTCTAACGGGAAGTTCTTTGCGAATGTTTTGAGAGGTGTATTGCATACAAAATATTTTGCTATGTTGCAGATATAACATTTCTTGTTGTTGCAAGTTTTAAACACACTCAGTGTTTGGCTAGGGTCTTCACCCATGTACTAGAGGCGGCTACTTGGCGTCGCCTGGGTAGAGGGGGATAATAAAAATCCATTGTTTGGTCTTATATGATTGATTTGTTTATGTTCAATCATGAACGACACCAATGACTTTCCCTGCTCTTAATATTCAAATGCTAATTTTTCAATATCTTCCTAGATATTAATAAAATCTTTATCATTTTTGCACAAAAAGCAAGCTCTTGTGATCGACCCTAGCCAAAGATAGTTGTGTCTAGCCACACTGAAGAGGCGTGAAACGCCGGAACACGTGTCTGTGTATGACATATATATATATATATATATATATATATATATATATATATGAGAGTACGTAAATAAACACTGTGTTTATTTGATATGGCTTTTAGCCGACAATTTTTGGAGGATATGTGCTTAGTTGAAGTCATACCTAATTTTTGAAAATTAATTAGTTAATAATTAATGAATTTAGGCGGGCATATATGTTCAAATGTAAGGCTAAACAAATCGAGAAAATATAAATCCCTGAATGTACATTTCGACCTATTAGGTCTCATCAGCAAGGTTATAGACATGAGAGACTGCTATTAACTAATTAATTTTCAAAAATTAGGTATGACTTCAACTAAGCACACATCCTCCAAATTATATATATATATATATATATATATATATATATATATATATATATATATATATATATATACTTTGTCATTAATTGGTTTATTTTTGTAGATTCCTCCGGACATACATACATACATACATACATACATACATACACACCAACTGTCCTTTATCTATCTATATATGACTAAAACCAAGGCGTTTGTTATGTAATGGTTATCAACGTGGAAAAGTTCAAATCCTGGACGTTGCTGTTTGCATTTCTCATTCCACGGCTAATACTCTTAGAAAGGCATGAATACAACTCTTCTCCCTCCAGCTTTGAATAAATAGTAGGAGAATGGGCTCTTTATCCTTGGTTAGTCTAGGAAAGGAACATTCTGAATTCAAAACCTGAATATGTGTAAGTGTGTCTAATAACTAAAGGTATTCATTGTTGGATTATTCTAGTATATATTTATTTATTGTATAAATATACAAATATGGCACAAGACCGAGTTTGGGGGGGGGATCTGGTCATTTCTTTTAACTTGGCTAGTTTCATTTGCTACCCATACATTCTATTCACATTCACCACAAAATACATTCATACTCCAAACACCATGCAAAATTACCATTCACCTGTGACAACCTATTACTAAATAAAAATGTACATATTCGTGAGCGAGGGGGGCATAATATTTTTTAAAACGAAACAAACTCCAGGTTGAGAGAAAAATAAATACATGACAAAAAAATAAAATGAATATTACGAGTGACCCCCCTCACTTCCTAATTTACATAAAAAAACATTTCTCCGGTCGAAAATATGCTTGTTTAAATAAAATCAAACCCTCCGTTAAGCGTCCGAAGAACTGAAATTTCTGTCTTCTAATGGGGGAGGGGTGGAGACATAAAACAAGATTTTAAGGGGTAATAAAATTTAAAAAAAGGACCAATGAACTGACATACACTAGCAAAGTTAATCTAATGTCAAAACATTTAAACAAAAATAATGTCATTTAAAACACATGTCAATCTTTTCACAAAAGTCAAAATATTTTAACGAAAAATTATGTCGTTTAAACAAATGTCAATTATTCTACTATATTACGCGAGCTGGAAACTGCCACTTAAACTTATAGACTCGGCGTGGTCACGTGGATTAAAGTCAGCCAATCAACAGCTCGAATACGTGGTTAGTTAACTATTTAATCGCCGATACAGAGAGAGGTTTATTTGCACGTTATTCGACATGAACGAACGAACCTGCAAACAATGAACAACCAAAGGGATACTAAGGAACAATCAAAGGATCATACCCAACACTACGTAACACCAAGGAACAACCAAAGGATCACACTAAGGAACACAAGGAACAACCAAAGGATCATACCCAACACTAAGGGAGATTAAGGAACAACCAAAGGATCACCCAACACTAAGGAGATTAAGGAACAACCAAAGGATCATACCCAACACTAAGGGACACTAAGGCACAACCAAAGGATCATACCCACACTAAGCTAAGGAACAACCAAAGGATCATACCCAACACTAAGAAACACCAAGAACAACCAAACGATCAGACCAACACTAAGGGACACCAAGGGAACAACAAAAGGTTTCTTCACAAAAGATCGCGAACTGCTTAACAAGGGATCTCCACTGTAAAGTGCTCTCACTTGAAGTCTAAAAACGGCCATAAAAATCGTAACAGCGATTAACCCATTCAATACTTAAATGGGTGAGCATTTAAACATGCACTTTAAGCAATCTGAGTCACTTGTTTATAAAAATGACTTGATTCGGCATTAAATAACCCGAAAAGGGCTGATATGCCTAAAAAAAAAAAAACAAGGAGCCAACGGAACACACGAAAGAGAGGATTTGTTGAATCGCAGTTATTTTGCAGTTATTTTTGCGGTGAACCCAACTTCTTTAAAAAAAAAAAAAAAAAGTGATGACATACGCGATTTCTTCCTCTTCCCATTAATCTCTGGCTGACGGTTAAGCTGTTTTAAGCGATCCAAACAGACAAGCTCGCTTGAAACATCATCACATACCGTCTGTTCACCACCACCCCTATTCCCTCAATCCCCCCCCCTCATCTCCATCACCCCCACCGGTTTGGTGTTGTTATTGTTATTATTATTGTTGTTGTTGTTGTTGTGCACCTGCCCCTCAGCTGCTGGCTGCCAGATGAATGGGGGTTCAGATAAAATCTTATTTCCCCTATTTGCACCTCCGTTGAGAGACAGCATTGGTAACTTGATGCCGTGGTGATGAATACGTTGCTGTTTTGCATATCTTAGGAAGGTTTTTTTGTTCAATGGTGTAGCTGACTGACGTCTTAACTTAAATCATAGATTCAATTGATATATATATATATATATATATATATATATATATATATATAATATAATTAAATTATTATTATTATTATTATTATTATTGTTATACTAAAGCTGAGTGAATCAATGATTGTTTTCTAAAGGTTTTTTTCCTGTTTAGTTTAATGACACAAAATTCATAGTAAAATATTCCTTAGTTTTAGGATTGAGTTATGTTTGAAAAAATCAATTTTAATTGGTACTAATTAGTCGTAATTTGCAATTAAATCAAAAACTGATCCGTCTCTTACCTCACATTCTGCCTATCCCTTTATCCCTCTCTATGTATATGTTGATTACCTCCTCGTTGTATATGTTAGTTTCTCAGTGAGTGGAGAAAGAGAGAGAGAGAGAGAGAGAGAGAGAGAGAGGGGGGGAGAGAGATTGGAGAGTGTGAAACGTATGTGTATGTTAAGTTTCAGAAGCAGCCAGCCAGGCTAACTTCTTGGCTCTTAATAAATTTGAATTAGGTCATACTTTCTTAGAAATCTTATAAAAATGATTTGAACTTTTTTTATTCTCCGCCCGTATTTATTTTTAAAAATTTAGTTCGCTTTGCAAACTCACTTTCCATAATCCCAATCATCTGGGTGACCAGTGACCCAACTGGTAACGTTTTGTCTAGTATATATATATATATATATATATATATATATATATATATATATATATATATATATATATGTAAAAATGGAAAAGGAATTGAATCCGACAATATGAGGAAAAATGAGTAAAGAAAAGAAATGTAAATGGATAAAATGAATTTAATCGATATCACTTACACCTGTGTTTCGGTCAGTTTATGTGTGTGAAAATATTTCGCACACATACAAGAATCGACCTTCATCAGAGTGAACATTATATATATATATATATATATATATATATATATATATATATATATATATATATATATATATATACTGGGAAAAACATGACCCGTCGGGTCACCCATTGAGTTCAGGTTGGATTGTTGAAAGAAAATCACAGGATTTCGTCAATTTAAAGTTTTCCAAAACTGTCCAAATAAGTTGGATTTTATTGAGAATAGACACAAAAAATGAGGGTTGTACTTTTTTGCAACTTCTATAATTTACCTATGTCAGTTTTACGCATGTGTAGATGCTTAGATTTGTCTGCCATACCATACGGCTGACAAATCTCTTCATTTACGAAGATTAAGTTTCCTATTTATTTTATTTTATTTACATTTATTTAAAATAAAACAATCTAATTCTGTAATTTTATATAAATTGTTTGAATAGGCTAGTTAGCCGGTTTCAGTAAAATAGACTTACTTTTAGGCTTATTTTACCAGTCCTAATGAAATAGACCACAGGCTATTTTGCCAGCAAATATATTTGAAATATATTTAAATATATTTCCAACTATCTAAAAGCTAAAAGATTAAAATAGTTTTGACAAGCAATCTAAAAAGTAATTGCTTAAAAGTAGTTGTGCAATTCAAACAAACTTTAAAACAATCTATCTTAAATCTAATTTCTTAAAATGTACTTGACAAGATTTTAATCTTGTTAGGGTTAGGGTTAGTTTAAGGGTTGGGTTTGTGGTTAGGGTTACAATTTTATGTTTTAACAATTGAAAGTGGAAAATGCCATTTTTCCACTTTGGAAAAATTCATGATAGTCAAATTGACCTTCATCATTTCCTACATTTTTTTTTTAAATTTTGTAAAAATTCACATTTTTGACCACAAAGTCATTAGACGGTATCTATATTTTCATTTAGAAGAATTTTTTGTATCTTTATCCTTCACAAAATATAGATATAAATGAATATAAATATTTTTTTGTGCCAAATCTGTTGTTATTTTTAACATTACTTGAATTCAAAGTAGAAATATTTACAGGGCCAGTAAAATAAGCAAAAAATAGGCACTGCCAAAATGTTGTCTGCTTTTCATTTTAAAAATGAATTAAAATCAATTAAATCGATTATTTAAGGTCAATTTTTTTGTCTACGGCGAAAAGTAGTAACATAATGAGCATCAGTAAAAAAAAAAAAAAAAAGCAAAATAATATTACATATGCAATTTATTTTTAATACATTTTAAACTATTTTTTTCGGTCAATTTTGCTCAAATATATCGTAAACATGGTCGCCAAAGATGACGTAAAATCTGTATTTTACAAAATAAACTAACCCCCCCCCGATTGAAAAAAATTACAAAAAAATCAAGGAATTATCCGATTTTAATGAATAATTGTCGAAAAGGGAAAAAAAAAAAAAAAAAAAATCAACAAAATTATTTTTTTAGTTTTTATTTTAAATTTATTTTTTGATTTTCGGTAGTTATTTTCTACCAGGATAGCCACCCTTAATCTTTTTCTTCTATTCACACCTTAGTTTTTTTAATCTTTTTATTTATACTTTAATTAGTTTCAACTTTATTTAACCCAACCGATATTTTGCACCCCAAAAATAAGGGGTGGGGTCAGCGTTAAGTGACCTGAAAAAATCAGTAAGTTTTGAAATAAAATAACTGATGCAGTATAAAATTCATTCATTGATAACTCAACACTGAAAATTTCATTAAAACCGGGTTATTCACTGCTTTTTAGTAAGTTTCTCTCAATCGGGGGGGGGGTAATGTATTTTGTAAAATAAGGATTTTGTGGCAAATTTGACAGTGCCGAGCAAGTAGGTTTTTATATTTTACCGAAACCAGCTAAATAGCATCTTCCTAATTTTTTTACTATCAAATATTTGATGTGCTTACCCCTTTGACTCTATAAATTTAAAAAATTTAATAATTAATTTTAAAAAATCTATTTTAAAGCATGATATTCAATTTTAGTTGAGCGTAAAAAGAACTTTTGTTTTGTTTTATTAAACAAAACAAAAGTTATTCTCTATAGCCTGTAAAGAGAGAAAGAAGGGAAGGGAAATATCCCTCTGCCTCTGATATCCCTGATAAAGTTTTTTCACAGACACTTCTCTTTGTCTTAACTCTCTAGACAATATTAGCGAGGGGTGAAAATTGCACCAGATATTTAAGAGAGAGTCGGGTGAGTTTTTGACTTAATTGCAAATTACGACTAATTAGAACCAATTAAAGTGGAATTTTTTCAAACATTTAGTAATCCTAAAACTAAGGAATAATTTAGTATAAATTTCGTGTCATTAACCTCACCAGGAAAAAAAGCCTTTAGAGATTGAAAGGTGAAAAACTCAGCTTTAGTATAATATATATATATTATATATATATAAATATATATATAATATAATATATATATATATATATATATATATA
>CM042142.1:51402110-51462110 GCA_023376005.1 Doryteuthis pealeii
GGTTGATCAAATAAAAGTAGGGTAACACCAGCTTTCTCTAAATTTACTTTTGATGTTTTTCTAAGCCTATCTTCGGATAATACAAGTGTCATACCACACAATATATATATATATATATATATATATATATATATATATTATATATATATATATTGTGTGTGTGTGTGTGTGTTTATATATATATATAGACTCATTATATATATATATATATATATATATATATATATATATATATATATAATGAGTCTATTTATATGTGTATATATTATACATATAAATAGACTCATTAAATATGCCGACAAAGAAGCATACGTGGACTCTACAACATCATATATATATATATATATATATATATATATATATATATATATATATATATATATATATATATATATATCAACGAATTTGGTTAAAAATAATAGAACTTTATTGTTTTCAATCTTTTTCTTTTTTCTTTCAAGTTTTCTAGCAATTTTTTGATGTTATCATCTTGAAAGGCGTTAATCAGTTGTCCGGAAGAATTTTCATTGGAAAACCAAGTACTTTCAGTTCTTTTCTGAACCATTATCTAGGCTGTTTATATTTGTCGAAACTATGGTTATCAAGATAATAACTTTCGGACAACTGATTAACGCCTTTCAAGATGATAACATCAAAAGAAAAAATTATATATATATATATATATATATGAGTTTGCGTACGCGCGTGTGTGTACGTGTGTGTGTGGTGTGAGTGTGTGTGTGTGTGTGTGTGTAATGGGACACCATTTCTTCATTCAGGCATATCTGTTTAAATAGAATAGACATCTTTTGTCTAAATATTTGGGTTTCTATCTTTTGAAGTCACCGAATGGATGTTACAATATCACGCCGAAATTGGCTAATGATTTTGCCATAACTAATATGTTCCCAAGTGTTTTCGATCAAATCATGAACCATCATCGGGGGATGTCTACATTGTAACAAAAACAATACAAATTTATAAGCATTCTGTTTATGCTGGTGTTATGTGATATGTAGTAAAGTTTTTAAGTGACATCCTTGGCCAGTTGAAAAGGGCTTAAAGAAAGTCCTATGTTACGGAATCCTTTGGTAAGCGTATAAGTCCTATCATGCGTATTGGTAAAGGTCCAGTGATCTAATCCTATGTCGTGTCAAGAATGGTGCAGTAATTATTACCAGTAGGGTGGGTTAAGTATTGTATCAACCTCAGAGTACTGCCAGTGATTGGCCTAGGAATAGATAACATGATCTCGCCTAGGTAAGCGTATAAGTATGGGCGACGATCTAGCACACACAAAAATCTCAGTAATAGCTTTTGCTTTTTTTAAATGTGGTTTTATAAATAGCATTTGCTAAAGAGATTTATGTACTTTAGCACTGGATTTCTTAATTAATTATTATTAATATTGGGACATTTACTTCTAATATATAGGGTTTCGAGAATCTGTAATTTCTGCTATTTTGATGTTTTAGTATTATTGTGGTTGGTGCGTTATTGGAACATCCATTCGGACACTTGAAAATATTGAAACCAAAATATTAAGAAAAAAAGTGTCTATGTCTCTCTCTATATATATATAGTCATCCACAGACACCGTGTTTCGACGTATCACGTCTCTTCAGTGTGGTTAGACATTTAAAAGCTACCGCATATATATATATATATATATATATATATATATATAATATATCTTCTCGTGTTTATTTGAAGACATTTCTTGCTGTTAATAGCAGCAAGAAATGTCTTCAAATAAACACCAGCAGATTTAGCAGCCTGACGATAGTGAAATAACCTGAAACCTGGGTAATTGCTTATGAAAAACTTTTATTTTTAAATAATTCAACAAATAAATAAATAAAGCTCCTACAAATTTGTGGTTGAGCCCTGTGATTTCTTTGTTTCATCCAAAAAAATTTTTTTAAATATCTATCTATCTATCTATCTCTCTCTCTCTCTCTCTCTCTCTCTCTTCTCTCTCTTCTCTATATATATATATATATATATATATATATATATATATATATATATATATCAGCACTATGTCACGCTGACAGCACAGATTACCTTAATTCTTTACGCCACTCATCCCTATCAGTCATCACTCCTAGAAGTCCTCCTCACGACATCCATATATATATATATATATATATATAATATATATATATATATATATATATATATATATATATATATATATATGGACTCTCTCGTCGATGTCGACGCATGATGGTTCATTCAGTGAACAACTTACAGTGTTTTGCTAATAGTGGTGAAGGCTTGTGTTGGACCATCCGCACTTTTTGGCACGGTTGATAGGAAATAATAATAATAATAATAATAATAATAATAATAATAATATTTTTCTTTGGCATGATAAATATGGAAACTTAAATGTTTTAGTGAACTAAATAACACAAGCGTATCTGAAGAGTATCGTACGTTAAGGTAGCAATGTATTATTTTTCTAAAGATAGCATAGTTATGTAAGTAGAGGTTTTGTCATTTGTTTTGTTTTTTTCTTGGTGTTTTTTGTCATTTTTTTTTTTTTGTTGTCGAACATTCGGTGTACATTAGATATGCTTGCAATCGTATGCATCCACTGGATGCAAGCATTTAAGTTTTAATGTAAGTAAAAGTAAGTAAAGTCGACGGGGCGGCCTAAAGTCGGTATCAGCCAGTCAGCGAGGGAGTCTATCCCCTTTTCAATAGCGCTAGACCAAGGAGATTGTTTTAGATTGGGGAGCGCCACACCTACCATCAGCTCCTTACTTTTCGGCTAGAAACCACAAGGTTCCTAGTTCGATACCGGTCCTCGCCAACTCAGCATATGAGTAGCACAGGGAAGTTTTAATGTAATGAAATATATTAAATTAGAAAGACTAACAAAACTAAATTAGAACGAATATGAAAATATTACACTTATTTTAATGTTATTTTAATTGATTTCTATATTAAAATTATATATAAGATTGCTTTAATACGTTTTAGAATATTAGAAATCAGTAACAGTAAATAATTATCTATTATACCTAGTTTTGTTAAAATCATTAAGCAAATTATTCCACAATATACTATGCAAATCTTTATTTCTTGGTGATATATCGTACATATTTTAATATTTTAAATGCACTAATAATATGAGCAGTTTTGCGAGAAATCTAACTGAACTAGACTTTAACCGTGACATCGTTAATAAGTTGCTAATTAAGATTAAATAATGACTATTCCATAATCATTGAGAATATAACTTAAATATCTAAGCAAATCGTGACATTAATATTGACGTAGTTTCGGTTACAGACATAGAATTACACAATATTTCATTATAATAAATTTGTACGTATATTCGATTTTTAAATCGACCCAACAAACAATTTTACCGAAGTAGTTTGCCAGAAGAAATTCTGTAAATATTAAAGAACTTTGACAAAAAAGATGAAGATTTTCTTTAAAAAAAAAAAAAATGAAATAAAAAATAAAATAATATAGAAGAGAATAAAACAAAATGATTGAAAAAAGCAATACACTTAAAAGATTTGTATCATTTTCCACTTGTGAAACAAATATTCAGCATATCAATAAATAATAACTCTCATATCAATTGATATGGCTCTCATATAACAAAAGAAAATTCTGTTAACGATTTTCCCCCAAAGTCGTTATTCTTTCAAAAATGGTTTAATTGATTCTTTGGCACTAAAAGACCATTGTTTTCAGTGCAGTTGGCTTCTTGATTCATCGAAATGCGCACAAGATGACCGAAAATAAATGAACGTGCAGACAAAATAACAGTTGCAATTTTTTGATTTATTTTCTTTTTCTTTTTTTTCTTTTTTCTTTTCATTATTTCAAATATTTTCTTGGGCGGGAAACTTCAGTTAAATATAGCCCATTCTTTTTTTTGAAGTCTAGAAAATTATAGCGTTAAGGTATTTACGATTCGCTTGCATAGAAGGCAAGTCCCAAGCGAAGATAATGTATTTGGCAAGGAAGAAATGAAAGGCCGACAACTTGTTGAAAAAAAGGGGAAAAAGGCGCCATTGTTGTGTGGTTGAATTAATCGAATCAACAGAAAGTAATCTCTTTCCAGAACCAGAACGTTGGATGATTAGCTACCTTTAACTTTATTAGAGGGGAGAGAGAGAGAGAGACAAACAGACAGACAGACAGAGAAAGAGACAGAGAGAGGACGGAGACAGAAACACACAGAGAGAGAGAGAGAGAGAGAGAGAGAGAGAGAGAGAGAGAGAGAGAGAGAGAGGACAAGACAGAAATATAGACAGACAGAGGCAGAGACAGAGACAGATAGGCAGACAGATAGACACACACTGACAAAGAGAGGAGGGAGAGAGCTAGATAGAACCAGAGAGAGAGAGAGAGAGAGAGAGAGAGGAGAGAGAAAGAGAGAGAGAGAGAGAGAGAGGGGGGGACAGAAACAGAGAGAGACAGGCAGACACAGGCAGAGACAGAACCAGAGTCAGACAGGCAGACAGACAGACACACAATGAGAGAGAGAGAGAGAGAGAGAGAGAGAGAGAGAGAGAGAGAGAGAGAGAGAGAGAGGACAGAAACAGAAACAGAGAAACAGAGAAACAGAGACAGACAGACACAAGGCAGAGACAGAAGCAGAGACAGACAGGCAGACAGACAGACACGCAATGAGATAGATAGATAGATAGAGAGAGAGAGAGGAGGGGGGGGGACAGAAACAGAAACAGAGTGACAGAGACAGAGACAGACAGGGCAGAGACAGAAGCAGAGACAGAGACAGGCAGAAATACAGAGACATGAGAGAGAGAGAGAGAGAGAGAGAGAGAGAGAGAGAGAGAGAGAGAGAGAGAGAGTATTATGGGTTGAGCTCAAGAAAGTCTATAAAGATAAGAAAAAACGTTAAGCCGCCTTCCCTAAAATAATAGAGAGGCAATTTGTAGAAGTTGACCCAAAAAGGAACCTCATGTAGTGTAATGGTTAACAAGCTAGATTAGCAGACCATGGTTAGTGAGTTCGATTCTCACTGGGTGACCCATACTTCTGGCCTTATGCCACATCTAAGGTACGCTTAGTAAATAACTATTTGTAGATTTTGACCCAAAATTCTGCGTTTTGGAAAGTTCCTTTGACGCAGTGTTGGCAATAATCTTAATTAAACTCGTGTTCCTTAAAAGTACAACCGTTATCAAACGTTGTAATACTGTGGTATATCCACAGGTCCTGCTAGTTTTCTATGAATGCTATGAGAAAATTATCCAGGATTTCAATATACTCATGTGCATTTATTGTTGAGGTATGAATTTCCTTTTGTTCTTTAAATGGCATGCAACTCGATAACAAAAGATTTGGTAAATTCACTTGTTTTCTTCACGCAGACATTTTTATATGCTTCATTTTAATGACAATCTGCGTGCAATCTTAGAAAGGAAATCAAACTGTTTATCTATATATTAATAATCGTGTTCCTTAATTGTACCACCGTTATCATCTTGCAACATTGGTTAAAAATGAAACCGTCCAAATCGTCCAAAATTAAATACAAAACAGTAAGTCCTGATTATGTGGTGTTGCTTATCCACCGAATTCTTATTTCTTATATTATTTCTTATTAGTTTTATCACCTCAGCTAATTAATGGACTATTCCATTTTATAATAAAGTAGGAAGGGGAAGAAAAAAGGACATGCTAAACAGAAAAAAATATAATAAGAACGAAAAAAAGAAAGTGAAAGAGAAGAGGAAAAATAGAGAGAGGGGTGAGTGCGCGGAAGCCATAACGTTAATCTTTTTCAATCGAACACAATGAAAAGATGAAAAGAAAGAAAGAAAGAAAGAAAGAAAAGAGTTAGAGAGTGAGGGAGATTGATTGTTAAATCACATTAGCTCAAGCGTTCGGCTAAAACACAAGGTTCCTAGTTCGATACCGGTCCTTCAGCGTATGAGTAGCACAGGGATATGTGCGATAAAGTAAGGAGCTGATGGTAAGATGCTAAAAAAACAATCTCCTTGGGCGCTATGAAAAGGGGATAGACTCCCTCGCTGACTGGCTGATACCGACTTTAGGCCCCCCGATGACTTTTTTTTTTTAACTACATATTGAACTATTTTGAACTAGCCCTTAAGTAAACATATCAAACGATGCAATCATTAAATTATCATATGCGGCATATCCACAGGTACTGCTAGTTATATATATATATATATATATATTTACCAATCACACAACACGAGTAGGATGCAGCACAAACTCAATTTCTTAGGAAAGTTTAACAGGTTTAATTTGAGTTTCATTCTCCTTTACTGGTTACCTAGCCAATATTAAAGACACTAGTCTGCCCTACTATTTACTCATAGATATAGGGAGAGTAGGTGGATGCATACTTTTCCAAAATGTATGAGCGCTATGTGAAATGCAAATAGACTCGTCCAGGATTTGGACTCGGGTTGCCGTATGCATTTCCTACGACTCTAACCATTACACCACGCGCCTCGAAACAGATTATATATCAGTGATATTTAAGGTTATTTGTAGCAACTTAAAAGTTAACCGAATCAAATAGGATTTTTCTTCTATGATGTTTTTGTTGGTTGGATTTCATGGCACGTTAACCCTTGGGGTTATTTTATGCTGGAAATGTTTTTATTTTATTCATTTTTGTTGTGCAGTCAGAATTTCTTAAAAAAAAACATTTTTAAACTCATTTTTTCCCCTAAGAGGTACAACCATTCCGTGGTCAGAGTGGACCTATACTAAAATGGCAGTGAAGGAGTACTCCACACTCCCCAGAGCCCAACTGGAACTCCACAACTAGATGCAGTTTAACGTCATACCCAGACACTAAAACCGTCACCCACTGCCTTCTAGCACAAATATGGTAAAAAGAGTTGGGGTTGTTATTACAGCAATTGAGAAAAATGATCGGGACTATCATATAGGTGCTAGGGCTTGATGTGACCAGCCGATTTATCGAAGGGACCCCTCCGACCGTCCGTCTAGCTAAAGTAAGGACCAAAATGGAGTGTTGCAAGTCAGCTTGAAGGATTCCGTCCTTATGCGTCACGGGTCGCCGCCCATAACCAGTAAGTGTCCCCATTGGATAGGGATCTTACTCGTCTGCAGAGTGGCAGTCGAAGTAATCTACAGCCCCAGCCGACAGGGCGGGTGGTACTATGAGTTTGGTAATATTCTAGGGTAAAGCTCGAAGGTTTACCACCGTGTTTACTCTCATCACAACCATTAAAGAGTAGGAATTAAATTTCTTTTCAAAATGTTTTCTTTGGACGATAAGGATTTTGCTATATAAGGGTCGACCTACTTTCTACGCTGAGCAATTACTTATATATATATAATATATATATATATATATATATATATATATATATATATATATATATACCGAAAGCGCCCGTGAAGAAACCTTTGTGGATTGCTACACCAATTCCATCCCGACATTAAAATGATGGCCAGACAGTTAGAAAGTATCGAACAAAAACTCGTCCGACAAGAATCGTCAGTAGAGTTTAACACAAACACAACACACACACACACACACACACACACACATATATATATATATATATATATATATATATATATATATATATATATAAATCAATATTTATTAGAAAGTTTTAGGAAAATTTTGAAGAAGAAAAAATTCAATTCTTTCATGGATAAAAACATCATTTTTTAAATCATTTTTATAGATTCTTCATTAACTAATTTAGAAGCGTGTGCGTGATTCTAATACACACACACACACGCACACACACTCACACAAACACACACACACATATATATATATGTGCGCGCGCGTGTGTGTGTGTGTGTATATATATATGTGTGTGTGTGTGTGTGTGTATGTGTGTATTTTTAAATGAGGAAGAGTCAACTGCAAAAAATAGTTTTTTATTTTTTATTTTTCTCCATTTTAATATATTTCCTTCTCCATTGTATGTACTTAAATGGGTTATTGCTGATTAACACCAAGTACTATAATGAGCTTATGAAAGGGCTAGTAGTATAATGGTTATTATTGCAGGAAATGGACACGGGACGAGGCTATTTGAATTTCACATTGCGCTAATATTATCCTTGTGAAAGGTATGAATCCAACCATTCTCCCTCCAGCTATGAGTATATAGAGGGAAGAATGGACTCTTCAACCTTGGTAGGGCAACTGTTCTGTGAGAAGGAAAAATCTCAATTGAGTGTATGTGAAAATATATACACAATTGAAAATGGACTAGTCAATCCAAGTTCAAATCCTGGACGAAGCAGTTTGCATTTTCAGATAGCGCTAATACGATTGGGAAAAAATATGCAACTACCTACTCCCCCTCCAGCCATAGGTAAATAGTAGGGCAGATGGGGTCTTTAACCTTGGTTAAGCAACCAGTCTAGGAGAAGGAAAACTCTGAATTCAAACCTGTTAAACTTCGCTTTGGAAATTGACCTTGTGTTACATCCTGCTCGTGCGGAGAATTTGGTAAATATGTATATAGAAAAGTCGTCGGGGTGGCCTAAAGTCGGTATTAACCAGACAGCGAGGGAGTCTATCCCCTTTTCACTAGCGCTAGACTAAGGAAATTGTTTTTGCGTCTGATGTGGGGCGCCACGCCTACCATCAGCTCCTTACTTTACCGCACAGATCCCTGTGCTACTCATACGCTGAGTTGGCGAGAGACCGGTATCGAACTAGGAACCTTGTGGTTTCTAGCTAAAACGCTCTACCGACTGAGCTAACCCGGCTCTGTATATGTATATGCACAAAAGCAGTGGCTATTAAATTTGTTTGTCTGTTCACCTGAAACGAACAAATTACATGAAATTAACACCTTAGAACACGAATGATTCAGAACCGTGAATTGGGGTTGGGAACCCAGTAGCATAACCACTTGATAACTTAACAATATGCGTGAGAAAAATATATTCTAATTTCTTGGTTATATTGCTTTTCAAACCTTCAGTTGACTAGTAAGAATATGCGCCTTCCCGTCATAAGTATTTTAGTTTTGATGTAATTAAATATATTTAATTAGAAAGACTAACGAAATTAAATAAGAATGCATATAAAAGATTACACTTATTTTAATTATATTTCAATTGGTTTCTATTTAAATTGGAGAATAAAACAATAATATTAGAAATCAATAACACCAAATAATTATTTATTAAACCCGGTTTTGTTAAAACAAGTATGCAAATCAATCACCATATATTATATAAACCTTAATTTCGTAGTTATATATAAGACACATTGCTGGGTTTTAAACGCACTAATAGCACGGGCCTTTCGGGGGCTGTGTCTATTCATTAAATTAACAGTGACGATCCCAGGGGGCTATCCCCCCAGGCAACACCTGCTCCCTCGATTTAAATGGGCAGGGCTGAGTTTAGTGCCCAGTGCCTGGGGCGCCCCCTCAACGGGGAATGCCGATGGGATCGACGTATTTTTTGTCTACCACCCATGAGCTTCGGCTTGTGGGTTGGCCCACATAAAAATGTCCTTGTGTCACGCCCTCATAAGTGGGGTGAGAGGCAAATACCCTAATAGGACGCGCCTTTCGGAGCCTGTGTTTGTTAATGTAAATTAACAGCGTCGATCCCAGGGGGCTATCTCCCCAGGCAACACCTGCCCCCTCGATTTAAAGGGGCAGGGCTGGGTTTATTTGCCAGCGCCTGATCGACGCATTTTTTGTGACTACCACCCATGAGCTTCGGCTTGTGGTTGGGCCCACATAAAAATGTCCTTGTGTCACGCCCTCATAAGTGGGATGAGAGGCAAATACCCTAATAACGTGATCTGTTTTTAAGCAAATCTAACTCAGATGTTAATAAAATAAGATCCATACTATTCGATGTATTAATGATTTTAGCTATAAATTTGATACTCATTGATAGATTTATGCAGTTTCTGGGGGTATTGTGACGTAAACAGTGACGTAGTTTCGGTTACAGACTGACGGATACCGAATCTCCATCATGAGTAGATGTTGGTACTTGATTATTTGCAAGATTCACATTTATTTTTTTTTTCATTTAAATTATTTCCTGATACAAAATTTTATCAAAGAAAAATCTTTTTTTTTAATTGGACATTATATATTTTCTGTCTATTTTATTCAAGTATTAATAAAATGTATAAAAAGATGATACACTGACTCTTTATGGAAAAAAGGAAAGAAGAAAAAATATCTTTATTCAGTATTTGTGGACAATAAAATTTACGATTAAAATTGTGTATAGAACTTCGTTTTTCTAGATAAGTTTATCGATGTAAGTGTAACGTAATTATTATGGTCTACGGGAATTTGGGGATTGAAAAGAAAATGGTAATCGGATTTCTGGAGAAAGAGAAGAGAAAGAAATAAGAACAAAAAGAGGTTAAAGTTTGAAACGGTAAACACTAAACGGGGGAGGGGGCATATACTGACAGACCAATGACCCCGGAACTAAAGTTAAAAATAAAACCCGAAGTTCTAGTTTCTGCGGAGGAGCGGAAGTTGGGTGACTCTCCCAACCCCAGGACGAGAAACGGAAGAAGAGAAAAATCGGTATTTTTCGGCTGGGCCTTCGTAAGCGGCAGGTGGGACTTCCCGGGTTCCCCCGTATGGGTTTCGCATAGTAGTACCGAACATGATTTACGATAGAATAATTTGACCCCCCCCCCTCTCTCTCTCTCTCTTCTCTCTCTCTCTCTCTCTCTCTCACACACACACACACACACACACACACCCACACACAACGCACACACCTCTCTCTCTCTCTTTCTAAAAAAGAACCCACGTGCCTAGAAGGGAATAAACAACCTCTTTGTTACAATATGCCTTGCGTATGTTGTTTCTGAACTAATGACGACTACTACTACTAACGACTACTACTACAACTCGGATTTGGCCCTATGCTACATAAGTTCTTTTTTCTTTAATTTTAGATAATTAAGTTTCTTAGAGAACAGACAGCAAAGCCATTTACCACATACATACGTAAACTATACTGTCATATTCGACAGGTACTATATCGTAAAGTCTGCAGAATAGCTTATTGTCAATATCAGCCGGACAGCTAGAGAGTCTATACCCTAACGCTAGACCGGAGATTGTTTTCTTTTTTTGGTGACGTTGAGCACCACACTTACCTTCAGCTTCCAGATACTTACACATACATACATATACATATATACATATATAGTCATCCATATACACCATGTTTCAACGTATGAACGTCTCCTCACTGTGGTCAGACTTTGCAGCTGCGATTGAAACCCGACCGATTTATCATCAGTCAAAGTTCTTAACTTTCATATACACCTGCAAATCGGAGTGATAATTTAAATGATAAATACATACATATGTATTTATGTAAAGGCTGCCAGAGAGAGCTTCGTCCGTTTTATTGGAGAGTATTGTCTTTAAGCGTAATTAGCGACCCTCAGCAAAATCCTCTCCAAAGAGCCCAACCTACTTGGGATGGGGAGAATGTATATATATATATATATATATATATATATATATATATATATATATATATATATATATATATATATATATGCTGTATGGCTGCACCACTTGGACCCAAAAGAAGCACCTTGAGAATAAGCTAGATGTAAGCTGCACAAGAATGCTGCGTGCAGTCTTGAACAAGTCGTGAAAACAGCACCCCACAAGGAAGCAGCTGTATGGCCACATGTCCCCCATCTCACAAACCATCCGAGTAAGACGGACTAGGCATGCAGGAGACTGCTGAAGAAGCAGGGATGAGCTCATAAGCAACGTTTTATTGTGGAAGCCAACATATGACCATGCTAATGTGCGCCGCCCAGCAAGGACCTACATTGACCAACTATGTGCTGGTTCCTACGCGAAAGAACCCCCAAGGGCGATGAATGATAGGGAAGGTTGGCGAGAAATTGTCATGGATATTCGTGCTACTTGCACGACATGATGACAATGATATATATATATATATATATATATATATATATATATATATATATACTTTCTAGACAACACCTGTGGTATCACCATCCACCATTCTGACACACCCCATCGAGTGAGAAGAAAATCCACTAACCACCCCAACCACCCCTCCCCCTACTGACGACCTCCTGTTTCAGCAAAGTAATGATCAAACACGAAAAACAAACAGCTGTCCTACAAACTGGACTTCAGATTCTACTTCTAACTAGAGCAATCATTTCGCTGACCTGCACTCACTTATCCCTGAACCAAGTCTGTACTTTTGTGGTTGTAAAAAAAGAGGATACAATACAAGGAATCCACAGTTCTGGATGTGATGACTATGCCTATACCTCACGATCAGCAACTTCAAGCACTATTTCAAGCTCACCACACACACATACACACACACATATATATATATGGGTGACGATAGCCAAGCGGTTATGATGTCCGACTGATTCTGAATCGATCGGAGTTCTATCCCGGCTGTAGGTAGCTCACAAAATGTCTAGCCACATTGAAGATACTTGATAAGTCGAAACACGTGTCTGTGGGTGACTATATATGCTCCCCATCCCCCTGGGGTTGAGCACTTTGAAGGGGATTTCGCTGATGACCGCCAACTAAAGCGTAAACGCAACGCTCTCCTATAAAAGGGGTGGAGCACTCTATGGCGGCCTTTACATACATACAGATGTGTGTATTAAAACAGTTCAAATCCCCTTCGCATTCTGTGGGTGACGATAGCCGAGCGGTTAAGCTGTCCGACTGATGCTAAATCGATCGGAGTTCTATTCCGGCTGTAGGTAGCTCACAAAATGTCTAGCCACACTGAAGAGACTTGATAAGTCAAAACACGTGTCTGTGGATGAATATATATATATATATTATATATATATATATGTGTGTGTGTGTGTGTGTATATATATATATATATATATATATATATATATATATATATATTCGTAAATGGGTTACCAGGTAAGTTGGTGTTGGATCAGTAAAACGTTAAGTCTGGGTGGACAAATGTCCAAAATGAGTTATCTTCCCTTGCTGTGGTTTGTTCGCCAATAGGTGGCGTTCGTATTTGGCCTCTAGCCGGTAGTGAAATCTTAATTCTCTCTCTTTTCACCCATGGCGGCAACGAGTAAACATGGTCTAGGCGCCTGACGCCTCGAACCCTTAGGTGGGGGCTTCCCCCCCAACCAGCTACCAGTAAGTGGCATTCCCTACGACGCAAGTCGTACGCCTATTTCCTCATAATACGTATATATATATATATATATATATATATATATATATACGTATTTCCCCAAGGAATCTGTCCCCCATCTAAGCCACACCTCATCCAAAACATTGACCTCCCCGCCTCATTCAAAGAAACTAACCCTGCCCATTCCAAACTAAGACACCAACCCTCCCTCTCCTAAATTGATAGATATAAAAGAGATGTTACTTTGGGAAATTCTCAGTAAGAGTCATGTTCTTTGATTACCTGAAGATGCCGTATTAATACGGTTGAAATAAATTATTGTAATGAAGCAAGTTTAGAGTTTTTTCTTCATTTACTAAATATCTTGCTCTGTCCTTTTACTCACTGGTATTAGGCACATTGAGATCTCCTTAGGGTCTACCTGCATCAGCTTGGTTAAACCACACATGGAAAGATCCTAACTACGGAAAAAACTATATATATATATATATATATATATATATATATATATATATATATATATATATATATCTTTTATGTGTGTGTTTCTCCGTCACTTACGGAATAAATATTATTCTTGTTTTACACCCTTGTCGGGATGTTTTTTATGTATACTCATGTACCCACGTTGGGAGGTTATTCTAAGCCTTCTAACGTTAATATAACTCCCTCCACGTTATATTGGTATTAGGATGATTCTAAGTTGGCCCTTTCTTCCAACAGCGTAATTTTAGAGTAGTTCAGGTTCAAGTCGAGAGCTCAATGTTCAATATAATTGAACAGAACAGTATGATAATATAGTTAGCGGTCTGACGAAACTCATAGGTATACATAGATACCTGTTGGCAAAAATAGATCTATAATAACAAAATGGCCGATTTTTAAGCCTCTTTCTTTACCAATTATATATATATATATATATATATATCCTTAATTTCATCCGCTTTATGTGAGAAGGAATGACACGTTGTATCTGTCTCACCCAAACGCAAATCACGTACATATTTTATGCTGCGCTTGTCAATCGTCAGTCCTCGAAAATAAATGCTTATCTTTATCATTTTTTCTAGATTAAGCACGATGATTGAAATGAATACACGCTCCTTTGTTTACAAATATTTAGACGCTGTTTTACTTACCATGGCGTATAATGGCGGCTTCTATCCAATCAGAACTCTTAGTCTTGGAATTTCTACGATAATGGGAGATCTGTTCCAACGGTCGAACCTGGGAGTTCCACACTCCGTTAGCCACAGTCATGTGTCGGTTTAGGCTGTGTAATGATTTTCCCCTGTGAAAAAAATAAAAGAAATGTTTATTATTTATTTATTTAAGAAAGAAAAAAATAAGAATAAAAGTAAAGTTAGGTTTGTTTTTTCAGCAGTTTTGGTCTCTTCCTTACTTCATGTAGGTATTTGCCTAACCAGTTCGCCAGTGGTAGGATGTGACACAAGGTCGCAAGTGTGGAGCATCCAGTGAGGACTGAACACGTTATTCAGTGAGGACTGAACACGTTATTCAGTAGTGAGTGGATCTGCGTGACTAGCTTGCAAAAATGTAAAATCTGATTATCTGATGTTGCTTATCCGCATAATTCTTATTTCTTATGAGTGTCGTCACCTCAGCTAAATAGTGGATCATTCTGTTTTTATTATGAAGAAAGAAAGGGAAGAAAATGGACATGCTACACAGAAAAGTATAATAGAAAGAAAGAAAATAGGTGGAAGATAGAGCGAGGGGCTGAGCGTGTGGAAGTGATAACTCCGTTAGCCAGTCATGTGTCGATTTAGACTGTGTAATGATTTTCCCCAATAAAAGAAAATGTTTATTATTTTATTATTTAGGGGAGAAAAAATAAGAACGTTAGGTTTGTTTTTTCAGCAGTTTTGGTCTCTGGATTACTTGGAATATTAGGTTATTTACCCAACCCGTTCATTTCAGGTTTTCGAATGTGATTTACTTGGTGATATGTTTTCATGGATAAATATTCAGTAACATTTGTTTAATGTGCTAAAAGATAACATATGTTCAGCAATTCACACACACATATATATATATATATATATATATATATATATATATATAAGGTGTGCTGAAGTCCACCACTTAAAGTTATAGACTGTGTGGGCCCCTTGATTAAAGCCAGCCAATCAACACGCACGAATACGTGGTTAGTTAACTACTTAATCGCCGATCTTGAAAGCCGTTCATTTGTACGTATTCGACACGGACGAGCGGATCAGTCTCTGCTTAATACAAGGATTCTTCACTAAGGAACAAGCAAAGGATTCTTCACTAAGGAACACAAGGGATCTCCACAGTAAATTGCTCTCACTTGAAGCCTAAAAATGGCCTCAAAATTGTAACACACATAGCACTAATGCAGTTGGAAAAGATATGCACCCAACTATTCTCCCCCAGCTCTGAGTAAATAGTAGGACAGACCTGGCTCTTTAATCTTGGTTTAGCAATTGGTCTGGGAGAAAAGAAATTAACTGATAAATACATACATAGTTCATATAGGGATTTACGCAACCAGTTCGTGACGGGTAGGATGTGGCGTAAGGTCGCAAGTATGGGGCATCCAGTGAGGATTGAACACGTTATTCAGGAGTGAATGGATCTGCAAGGTGAGCTAGCTAACTATTACACCACAATCTGCGACTAATGTATATATCAATACGCGTGTTCCTTAATTGTACGAGCGTTATCATCTTGTAATACCCTCTGGTTAAAAATGAGACCGTCCAAATCCTGAAAATGCAGGTTGTACTGGTTCTCTAGTGTTGCTTTTCCGGCGAATTCTTATGAGTGCCACCTCAGCTCAATAATAGACCATTCCGTTTATACCTATCTCTCTCTCTCTCTCTCTCTCTCTCTCTCTATATATATATATATATATATATATATATATATATATATATATATAAGGTGATTTAAAAAAAGGATCGAGTTTTTTGTACTTTTTGAAACACCTTGTATTCTGAAAAAAATAACGTTTTATTCATTGTTCATTTCTATCTTGGTAAATACAGCATCAATCTTCACACTTTTATGATACACCTAGCATATACATATATATATATATACGGTCATCCACAGACACGTGTTTCGACTTATCAAGTCTTCAGTGTGGCTAGACATTTTGTAAGCTACCTACAGCCGGAATTGAAATCCGGTTGGTTGGGTGTCAGTCCGGCAACTTAACCATTAGGCTGTCTTCATTTACAGAATGGGAAGGGGATTTTAACTGTTTTTATACACACATCGCTTTGTCTGTAATGGCCGTCACAGAGTGCTCCATTCCTTACTGTGGTAATCTGTTCTGTGATTTACCTTAAATTCCAATTAGGATTAATTTGCGTTGATATAGATATGATAGAGAGTGGGGTTTTTTTTAAAATTCTTTAATTTCTTTTTTCTTTTTAGTGTATAATCTGTTGATATCATCATTGGTCAATACAATGTATTCTTAGCTGAGATATTTAATACTAAACAGATTGTCCACACATCGCACACTGATATTTCAATAATTGAAGTTATAATTGAAAATATTATTAAAGGCCTCGTTTGAAAAGCAGTATTATTTTTCTGTTGTTACAGTTTCAATTTTCAGAATGTTCCATATTTTCGTAAGCCCAACTGGAAACAAGTGTTTGCCAATAGCATTTTTTGATGTGTGTTTACTTAAGTGCTTGACCACATGTTGAGCAGTATCGTTGTATTGGCTTAGACAATCGGTTTTCCGTACGGTTAACAAAGTGGATAGTCAGATCAGTTACAAAAGGTTTGAATAGCGCCATTCTATGCATAGTATAAAATGCACTGAAAAACTAAAAATTGTGCTATAGAAAACATAACAAATATAAGTTACGTTGATTGGTCGTCTATCTATACATATATAAAGGGAAGCGCGTGGTGTAATGGTTAAAATCGTGGGAAATGGACTCGTCGCCCCGAGTTCAAATCCTGGACGTGGTAATCCTGGACTTCACTTAGTGCTAATACCCTTGGGAAAGGTATGAATCCTACTCTCCCTCCAGCTGTGGATAAATAGCAGGACAGACTGGGTTCTTTAACCATGGCTAGGTAACCAGTCTAGGAGAAGGAAAACTCTGAATTCAAACCTGTTGAACTCCGCTTAAGAAATTGACCTTGTGTCACATCCTGCTCATGCGGAGGGGTTAGTAAATATATATATATAAAGGGCAGTTGTGTGTATATGTATGTCCGGGGGAAACTTCGAAAATAAAACAATTAACGACAAAGTAAATGTATATACACATTAAATATCACCAGGACTTGGTTTTTGAGCAAATATAATTGAGATTTGATTTATATTCGTGAAGATAATTAAAAATAAAATTTAAATGATAACAGAATGGATTTTTTTCATTTAATATTTTAGATCGTAGACATTAACATTTCTTTTCAGTTTCAATTTTTCTTTCCAATGCAAGATCTATTTTTTTACATAGGGATTTAAATGGGGCATCCCACGAGGATTCAACTCACGATTCAGTAATAATGGATCTGCGGGATTAACTTCACAAAATCCCCTCTACCCAGGCGACGACGGGTAGCCGCTGCTAATTTTGTTTATGGCATATCAACCCTTTTCGGGTCTAGCTCTGTCGGTAGAGCACTTGCCTAGGAATCGCAAGGTCCCTGGTTCGATACCGACCCTCACCAATTCAACGTATGAGTAGCACAGTGTTCTGTGCGATAAAGTGAGCAGCTGATGGTAGGTGTGGTGCTCCACCTCAGACGCAAAAACAATCTCCTTGATCTAGCGCTAGTAAAGAGGGGATAGACTATTTCGCTGTCTGGCTGATACCAACATTAGACCACGCCGTCGACTTTACTTAATGCCAAATCAAGTCATTTTGATATTCGGTTTCTTACAGTAAGAAAGAAAGAAAGAAAGAGAGTAGGGGAAATATATAGGGAGGGTTGAGCGCGCGGACGCGATAACGCTAATCTGTTTCATTTGAAAATAATGAAAAGAGGAAAAGAAGGAAAGAAGAGAGAGAGAGAGAGAGAGGGGGGGAGATTTAAGTCAAGATTATTTTACTTTTTACATACTGAACTATTTAGCAATAACTCTTAAGTAAACATATCAAACGTTGTAATAATCAAAATATCATACTGTGGTATATCCGCAGGTCCTGCTAGTCAGTAAAAACATCACATTTCAGACTAACCAACGCCAAATGCAAATTTAAAACCTTCTACAGTTAACAGACACTTTAAGGATAGGAATTTAAAAAAAGGCCTTAATCGTGTCACTGAGTGTAAAAACAATTATTTTCATTATTGAACTGAAGGTTGGTGTTTATCCAACCCGTTCGCAACGGGTAGAGTGTGACACAAGGTCGCAAGTATGGAGCATCAAGCAAGGATCGAATTCTTTATCCAGCAGTAGTGAATCGGTGAGACTAGATTGCTATCAGTTACATCACAATGGGGCCCCATTGTTGAAATTTAGGTATGAATTTAATAGAATTTACTAAGCTTTATTTAGTCTGACACAAAAACCTCACATTACTTACGGTGTCTGGTCCCTAAATGGTTACCCATCTAAATACAGAGGAGGCTTATCAATGCTTAACTTCAATGACCTAGTGGGAAGCAGTGCTTAAAGCGTGATATAATCGTTTTATCTAGCGGTATGAGATTCTGCGATGCAATTTAGTAAATTGATCAGTTTCTCTGGAATGGATCAATAAAATCCTGACAGAAAAATAATTCCTGAACTTGAGTCTTCATTTTCTGGGGAAAGATGCAGTTTGGAAATATCTTCTTTTTTTAAATTGTTTCTTCAATCTAAAGAGAGGGCAATAACATTTCCTTCTTTCTTTATTTATTTTTTCATAAAAGGTAAATTGCCCTTCAAGCACTGAATGCCACAATCACAACAAAAATGATTTCATAAACAACAACAACAACAACAACAACAACAACAACAGACCTAGTATTGATTTTTAAAAGAGAACTTGTCAACTGGTAGATTTTGCAGTTTCAGCAGATAACAGGGTGAAGATGAAGGAAAACGAAAAGATAGACAAATACCTGAACCTTGCCAGAGAATTGAAAAAGCTGTGGAACATGAGGGTGAAAGTGATACCAATTGTAGTTGGTGCACTTGGAACTGTCCCAGAAAGTTTGGAAAAAACTGGAGCATCTGGAAATCAGATGAAGAACTATCCAGACAATTGCATTGCTGAAATCGGCTAAAATACTCAGGAGAGTCTTGGAGACCTGAGAGACTTGTTGTCACTCAGACTCCAGTGAAAGACCATCAGATAACGCTGGTGCGAAATACTCAAATCTGTGAAATAATAATAATAATACAGACTCTGGTTGGACCCTAACCCGAGTGATAGTATCCATTCGGGTTCCATCTATGGGGAAAATAGATCTGTTTAAAATTTGTGCAAGAAAAACCTCTAAAAAATAATTACACAAGAAGCTAATTGTGAACGTACAATGAACACAATTCCCAACCTCTAGGCATAGAATAACCCTAAACAGGTTGACACGCTAATAAAAATCAATCAGTCAAAATCAATCAAACTTCATGGAGCTGAGAAGAGACGCTCTTTGACATGCAGCGTATTCACTTGATTCGTTACTTTGAAATTACAAGGGTGATCCCAAAAGTAAGGTCTCCAAAGCGTTTGGGATTCAGGGAAACTGTTCGTGTGGCTATTAGCAACGCTGCTGTGTTTGTTCTGCATGGGCCTACGCTTGCGCCTGTGCGCACCTCGTTGCTATACTCAGTCTTGTCGTAGTCAGTAGGAAGCGCGTGGTGTAATGGTTAGAGTCATGGGAAATGGACTCGTCGCCCCGAGTTCAAATTCTGGACGTGGTAATTGCATTTCACTTAGCGCTAATATCCTTGGGAAAGGTATGAATCCTACTCTCCCTCCAGCTATGGATAAAATAGTAGGGCAGACTGGGCTCTTTAACCTTGGTTAGGCAACCAGTCTAGGAGAAGGAAAACTCTGAATTCAAACCTGTTGAACACCGCTTAAGAAATTGACCTTGTGTCGCATCCTGCTCGTGCGGATGGGTTGGTAAATTTATATACTCAGTCTTGTCATGTTGTATAGTCATATATACCCACATCATACGTCGGATATATAATGGAGAGAGACAAAGAGACAGAGAGAGACAGACAGAGAGGTGAGAGAGAGAAAGAGAGATTAGATGAGTGATGATGGTTCTTTTTTTTTTACACTTCTGGTTACTGACTTATTACTTACTGCCTCTATTTCTTTGTCTAAATTTTCTAGCCGCCTTTCTTCGTCTAAATTGTCTGGGATAATCTAGGGGATTTCGGCTGTGTTGATTTTCTTTCTTGTTCGTGGATTCTTTTTAAAGAGCTGAGCTGATCATTGTCTTAACATTCAATTAATAACAAGACTTGATGTTTCTTGATCAAGGTTTATTTCTTAGCCCATAATTCCTCCACGGGAAGAAATGGACCCGGGAGCTGACAATCGCATCTGCCCTCCTTGAAAATCGGGCTGCATCTGCTAGCTCTACTAACTTATTTTCATTGCGCGCCTTCAAGGGGTCAAATATTATTAACAGTCAACTGCCGGTAAATCTCCATGGGGTCCGGGTATTTTTAATTAACGGCCCTAATTCAAATTCTAACTACAGGTATGTTCACAATTTATGATTGTTCATAAATTATAACAGGCAGTCCTTTCTGATGGAGCTCCCAATTGACGTTACTGCCAAGTGTTAAATTCGCGCAATTATTCGCTTTTAGAACACAAAAGACATTAAACTGAATATAATTTCTTGCCAATTAAAGGAAGTGCGTGGCGACTCGTTTAAAGATGTCAAAAACATCCGTAAGTGGTGTAGGAAGTTTGCAACTACAAGGAGATTCAACGCTTCCTCAACGACATGGCAGTAAACTGGCATGACATAAACATGCAAAAACTACCACAGCGCGTACAAAATTGCATCGACCGAAATGGCGATTATATAGAAAAATAGATAGATGTTTCAAACTTTAAAATGATGTATACTTCATTGACAATAAACAATAAACGTTTCTTTGATTTCTAAATATTTTAAAGACCTTACCTTTGGGATAATCCTCGTATCATGATCGGAGTATCTTGATTTTAAAATTTTATTGGAAGCCAAGGTTAGGGATCGGGGAAATCTAATAAAGTCCAGCAAAATTGAAATACCGAAATTCTAATTTAAATCCAACCCAAAACTATTGATGCGTAAGGATACCAGAAACGAATTTTACGCATAAACATATAAGAAATAAATTTGCAACCCCCTGAAAACGAAGCCAATTTGACTTCATTACAGTACGGGCATAAAAATGTTCAAGCCCTTAGGGCAGGTGGTAATTCCATGTCAAATCATCCAGAAAAAAGTAAAATTGTCCCCCCCCCCACTTTAATTATTTTGAATTTTTTTCCAGGTGTGGGCTATGTTAACGTTAGACAATCCCTAAAATGTAAGCTTCCAATTCCAAAAATTGTCGGAGTTATGTCGATTTTTAGCTCTCCAAATTTTGTGGGTTTCGCGAAAAATGGTGACTTTTTGTAATCTATTTTTGTCTGTAAAATGAGTTCTAGAGCTTCCCTACTTCTAAAAATTGGTTTATAAAAGCATTTTATATATGTTTGCTATCAAAAAGTCTTAAAGTCAACCAATTATAAGTTATTGGTGATTTCTGATTTTTTCATAGCAAGATCAATATCCCGATGTGGCACTGCATCTATGACAATTTTTTTTCTATTATTATTTCACATATATTTAATATTATTTGTACCAAAAAGATAGTTTGATTTTTGCTCAGAACCGAAACCGCAATATCGCGACCCCAAATTTGGAGAGTTAAAAATTGACATAACTCCGCCAATTTTTAGAATTGGAAGCTCAAATATTTGGGATTGTCTAACTTTATCATAATCCACACTTGGACAAAATTTCAGAAAAATTGAAGAGAGTGGATGACATGGCCTGGATGATTTCACATGGAATTACCCAGGTTCCAAAATTCTAAAATGTGCTCTCGGTACTGTTCATAGTATACAGGGTGGGTGAGTCTCCGTAGCTTAGTGGCTAATGTGCTGGACTACAATATCGTAGTAAACGAGTTCGAATTCCAATCGCGCCATTACCTTTGATAAAGGTATGAACCCTTTCAATCCTTCAGCAATGGGTTAAATAGCACCACTACGGTTCTTCTACAAGGATGGCTTTGACATTGGATAGTCCATGAGGGTTGATATGCCATTAAAAATAAAGGAAGAATTAGAAGGTATACTATCAGCAATGCGTGTCCAAAACCTCATACATTTTTATTTGTTAATAATTTTTAACCAGATATACATGAATAGAAACGGCTGCATATATATATATATATATATATATATATATATATATATATATATATATATATATATGAGGGAAAATGAGTAAAGAAAAGAAATGTAGATGGATAAAAAATTAATTTAATCGATATCACTTTAATCGATATCACTTACACATGTGTTTCGTTTAGTTTATCAAAATGTATACGGATTACGCTATTATTATTATTAAAATAATTAGATGAAATTGAAATAATGATGATAATAATAATAATAGGAAAAATGTAAAAATATTCCGTACACAGAAAGATTTTTTTATGACCTTCATCAGAGTTAATTTTTTTTTAATAATAATAATAGCCTAATACGTATACATTTTTTTAATAATAATAATAGCGTAATCCGTATACATTTTTTAAAAATAATAATAATAGCGTAATCCGTATACATTTTGATAAACTGACCGAAACACATGTGTATGTGATATCGATTAAAGTGATATCGATTAAATTCATTTTTTATCCATCTACATTTCTTTTCTTTACTCATTTTTCCTCATATTGTCGGATTCAATTCCTATTCCTTTATATATATATATATATATATATATATATATATATATATATATATATATATTTTTATAAGGAGGATCATTCTATGGGGACTTCAAAATCACCAGGCAATATTTGAATGTCCTGATTAGGATTATAGATGTATACTTAATATATACATATTTACAAACTAATCCAAACGAGTAGGATGTGACACGAGGTCAATTTCTGAAGCGGGGTTTAACAAGTTTGAATTCAGAGTTTTCCCTCACCTAGACTGGTTGCCTAACCAAGGTTATAGAGCCCAGTCCGCTCTACTATCTACTCATAGCTGGAGGGAGAATAGTTGGATACATACAATTTTAAAGGTATTAACGTTAAGTGAAATGTAAACAGCCTCCTCCAGGATTTGAACTCCTCTCGCCATGTACATTTCCTGGCACATCTATATTTGATACATATTCAACTACAAACTCAGCGTCGCCCAGCTAAATCGGGAGAAACCCTGGTGTATTGATTTGTTTACTTTTGAGATTTTACATATTCTGGATTTTAAGTAGAATTTCAATGCTATTTCTATGTATATTCTCATTTTCAAAATATAAATCAAATTTTCATAATTTTTGCACAAAAGCAACAACCAGTGATATTAAATGTGTATATATTTTTAATTTGTCATTAATTGTTGTATTTTCCTAGTTTTATCCGGACATACATACGTGCATACATACACTGCCCTTTATATATGTATAGATAATCGAAACGTTTTAAACATCGGCAATAATTTTTAATTATTAATAAATCATCCTCATGGCTTATTTTTTCATATTAATTTATTAATTTTCCTCGTGTATTTTAATCCTCTTTTTATTTTATTATTTGATTTTTTTTATTGATTTTTTTTATTTCTTTGATTTTTTCGGGGGACAGTTGTTTGCGGAAAACTAAGATTAAATTTTGTTCCACTGTTTTGTTTTCTTGTTGTTTTTTTTTTTGTTTTTGTTTTTTGTTTTTTGTTTTTGTTTGTTTTTTTGTTTTGTTTTGTTTTGATTTTTTAAGGGCTTCGCTAGATTGCAACATTTTACTTGGCACACAAGGGTATTAAGGGAACATAACAAATACACTCGGTCTAAAAAATGTTAAAAAAAACCCTTTCTACCAACGTATGGACCATTCGCGAATCGTGTACACAGGCAACCTGATCCGCCCCAGCTATGCCTTGTCTGTGGATCAGTATCCATGGCAACGGTGACGTAGATTGAGACTTGCTATCCAGCCAAGACGAACACGACCCAGGGTCTGGGTGCAACATGCCTGATATTTGTTAGTTTAGTGGACAAAGAAAACAACTATTCTTTAAAAAAGAAAAAGAAAAAGAAAAAGAAAACGTAAAGAAAGAAAAAGAAAAAAAAAAGACTTTGTATAAAATCTGAAGAATGTGTGCAATTTTTTTCAAGGTTACATTGATGATGATTATGATGATGATGATGATGGAAGGACGTTACGTATTGGAGTTTGGACGATTGTGATGATGCACCTTTCACTTTTCTACAATCGGTGGAGAGAGAGAGAGAGAGAGAGAGAGAGAGAGAGAGAGAGAGAGAGAGATCTTAGCAACGCGACTTCCTAGTTAATTTTCGCTGAAGCAGGCGTTTTGGGTAAGAAAGGAAGGAAGAAAAAGGGGTTTGTGTGTGTATGTATGTGTATGTAGGGGAGGGAGGAAGGGATGACGGAAGGGAGGTCGGAGTCGGTCGGGTGTAATGTAAACAGTGAAGGAGCTGCGAAGATAATCATCGCCAGGGTGAGAACAGGCTGAGTTGAACGGATTAGCTGGGCGAATACTTTGAAAGATTTCCCTAGAAAAAATGCTTATGCAGAAGAAAAAGGAGAAAAAAGGAAAAGGAAGAAAGAAAGAAAGAAAGAAAGGAAGTAGGTCACGTGTGCTCATCACAGGCATTTTAGATAGAAGGTGATAGCACATATTTCCGTTTAGGCGTGGTGTAATGGTTAGCAAACTAGTCTCGCAGATCCATTACTACTGAAGAATGAGTTCGATTCTCGCTGGATGCCCCATACTTGTGACATTGTGTCCCACCCTATCCGAGGCGAACGGGTTGGATAATCCTAGCTGGATGCCCCATACTTGCGACCTTGTGTCCCATCCTATCCGAGGCGAACGGGTTGAGTAAAAAAGGATGGGTCCCATCGTGGTGTAATGGTTAGCAAACTAGTCTCGCAGATCCATTACTACTGAAGAACTAGTTCGATTCTCGCTGGATTCCCCATACTTGTGACATTATGTTCCACCCTATCCGTGGCGAACGGGTTGGATAATCCTAGCTGGATGCCCCATACTTGCGATATTGTGTTCCACCCTATCCAAGGCGAATTGGTTGGATAATCCTAGCTGGATGCCCCATACTTGCGATATTGTGTTCCACCCTATCCAAGGCGAATTGGTTGGATAATCCTAGCTGGATGCCCATACTTGTGACATTGTGTTCCACCCTATCCAAGGCGAATTGGTTGGATAATCCTAGCTGGCCCATACTTGTGACATTGTGTTCCACCCTATCCAAGACGAATTGGTTGGATAATCCTAGCTGGATGCCCATACTTGCGATATTGTGTTCCACCCTATCAAGACGAATTGGTTGGATAATCCTAGCTGGATGCCTCATACTTGTGACATTGTGTCCGAGGCTAACGAGTTGGGTAATCTTAGCTAGGTGCCCCATACTTGCGACCTTGTGTCAAACCCTATCCGAAACGAACAGGTTAGGTAAAAAAGATGCGTCTCGTCGTGCTGTAAGGGTTAGCAAACTAGTCTTGCAGATCTATTACTACTGGAAAGTGGGTTGATTCTCGCTGGATGCTCCATACTTGTGACCTTGGTTCACACCCTACCTAAGGGGAACGGGTTGGATAAAAAGGATGTCCCATTGTAGTGTAAGTGTTAAAAAGCTTGTCTCCCCGATACATTACTACTGAAAAGCGAGTTCGATCCTTGATGGATGCTCTACACTTGTAAACTTTTAGCAAATCCTTCCCGTATTAACAGGTTGGGTAAATATTTTTATTTGCAAGTCTATATAAATTTTATTATATTGTTCTCGTGATATAATTACGGTCAAGCCGCCCTGTCGGCTGTGCCATTAGAATGCACCGACTGCACCTCTGCAGAGGGGTAAGACTCTCCCAATGGGGCCACCTGTTGGCCGTGGGTGGCGACTCGTGATGCTTAAGGATAGAACCCAGGTGGATGAGCAGTTCATGACTTGCAATACTCCACTTTGGCCCTATCTTGGGCTAGACAGCCGATCAATCGGCTGGTCACGTCAAGCCTAGCACCTATATGATTGCCCCAACCCTATTGCCCTTATGGGTGTTAGAAGGCGGTGACTGAGGGTCTACATGTCCTGGGAATGACGTTAAACTCTATCTGATAGTGAGGTTCCAGTTTTGGAGGTTTGGGGAATGTGAAGCACCCCTTCATCATCATTGCTCACTGGTCCACTGACCCGGAGTGGTAGTACCTGTTAGGGTCCCATCTATGGGTTAAATAGAAAAAGGTGTTTATTAAAAAAATTGTATTATCCAACATAATTAATGAGAATTGATTTATTTCAAAACTTTATCGGCATTAAATGACCCATTGAGGTTGATATGCCGTAAAACAAAACAAAACCAAACCAAATACGTTCAAGTTACGCGGAAAGCACTGGTTCCCGATAGAGTAGCGAAGTTAAGCAGCGATGAATGTGTCCACAGCCGGTACTGTAAGCCACCTGTGTCTTTTGTTTATCAAAATGACTTTCCCTTTGCATATACGTTGTATATACATTGCCGCCTATAAATAACTAACAAGATAGCGGAGTGGAGTGGCTTGTTGGACAACGAGGGGGTCTATCCCCTTTTAGCTAGCGCTAGACCATGGAGACTGTAGTTACCCAACTCCTTCACCCGAACAGGATATGGCACTACAATCATCCCCACTATTTACTCACAGCGAATAGTAGGATCCATATATTTCCCATGGACATTAGCACTATGTGAAATGCAAACAACCACGTCCGGGATTTATACTCATGTCACCGTGTCCACGAGAAGTTGGTTGTTTTGTTTGACGGCATATCAATGTTTGTCGGGCCATTTCATGCTGGATCAAGTTATTTTGATGAACAAATGACACAAGTTGCTAACAGTACCTACTGTTGCTTAAGTGGTTATCCAATTAAGTATTGAACAGGCTTATCGCTGCATAACTCGGTGATCTAGCAGAAACTAATGTTTTCAGCGTGATTTGGCCGTACTTTTAATGTTCTGCCCCGACAATTACTTCAAGTCATGATTGCTTACTAAGAATTATTATTATTATTATTATTATTATTATTAGTTTTTCACACCTGTCGTAGCCAGTGGTTTACTGGAGGCTGAGTGACAGCAAGTCTCCTCAGGTCTCCAGGACTCTTTTAAGTATTCTAGCCGACCTCAACAGTGCTGTAGTTTGGATGGTCTTGGTTCTTCTGATTTTCAGTTCCCCCCAAATTCGTTTTCCAAAGCTTTGGGAATCATTCCAAGGGCACCAACCACGATTGGTACCACTTTCACCTTCATTTTCCAAAGTTTCCTCAGTTCTCTGGCAAGGTCTAAGTACACTTTGAACCATATAATTGCTTGTAAATTATAAGTTACATAGGAAGGTTTTTGGTTTGGTTTGGTTGTTTTGTTTTACGGCCTATCAATCCTTTTAGGTCATTTAAATCGAATTAAAGTTTTGATAAACAAAGGACACAAGTTGCCAACAGTACCCACTGTTGCTTAAGTGGTCACCCAGTTAAATATTGAACAGGTTCATTGCTGCTTAACTTCTGTAATCTACCAGGAACCGGTGCTTTCAGCGTGACCTGACCGCAATGCTGTAGAGTTTGGTAATAAATCACCTCTTATGATAACCGTTTTCATTGTATATGTTACATTAGAAATAGCAAAATCCTGGTGTCTTTTTTAAAGAAAAAAACAATTTGTCAATAATTCCTGAGGGTGTACTTATTTATAGGCGGGCAGTGTATATACAATGCGCGCCTGTAAGGGGAAAGCTGGAAAAACACGAAGATCTGAAATGCGTGTGTGACGGAAACGCCGTCGGCGGTGTAACATATTTCCTGTTGAGGTTGGATGCCCTAGATTCTTAGCAATGTCACTATCGAAATATCTAAGGACCCCAGGAATGAATATCTTAGATAGAAGGAAATGCATTTATAAAGCACCAGAACTGCGTCCATTGAATGTTGTTAGGAGATATTTAGCGACGTGATTGAAATTCCTCAAGCGACAAAGACCGTTGGGATTGGGCAGTACCGCCTTGGATTAGCACTAATGATGTTCCAACCACAAAACCAAGATGAAACCCTTCGCCCTCACATACCATATATATATATATATATATATATATATATATATATATATATAAAGTCGTCAGGGTGGCCTAAAGTCGGTATCAGCCAATCAGCGAGGGAGTCTATCCCCTTTTCAATAGCGCTAGACCAAGGAGATTGTTTATTTAGCATCTGAGGTGGAGCGCCACACCTACCATCAGCTCCTTACTTTACCGCACAGATCCCTGTGCTACTCATACGCTGAGTTGGCGAGAACCGGTATCGAACTAGGAACCTTGTGGTTTCTAGCCGAACGCTCTACCGACTGAGGTAACCTGGCCCTTCATATATCATATGCTCCGTAACCCGGTAGAGCTCTTTAGGAGCGACTTTAATAAACTTTCACCGCCAGCATAACGCAATGATCATCTGTTTACAATTTTGATCTTTCTAGTGATCGTAAAGTATATACACAGATGTAAGTATTTAAAACAGTTAAAACACCGCTCCTTAAACGGCAGTTGGCAATGGTCCAGAGATTAATGGATCGGACAGTCGCGGTTCGCTTCTGGTCGGAGTTAGTTGTTGTGTCTAGCCACACTGATGAGACGTAAAACGTTGAAACACAGTGTCTGTAGATGATATATATATATATATATAAACCTCTCCGCATGAGCAGGATGCGACACAATTTCAATTTCTTAAGCAGAGTTTAACATGATTGAATTCAGAGTTTTCCTTCTCCTAGACTAGTCACTTAACCAAGATTAAAGAGCCCAGTCTGCCTTCATATTATTCATAGCTGGAAGGAGGATAGTTGGGTTCATACCTTTCCTGAGGGTATTAGCTCAATGTGAAATTCAACCAGCCTCGTCCAGGATATATATATATATATATATATATATATATATATTATATTATTATTATTATTATTATAAAATGGGTACAAGAGATAACCTACGATAACTCTTGTGCCCATTTTATAATAAATTTGCTCTACTTAGTATTGAGCACTTTGTATTTGTTATATCGCTGACTTGCCCCTCTGAATTCTACACTTACTAACCATCGTGACCAAATTCACCGGTAAGTCAACTTTTCCTTTATATATACTAGCAAATATATGCACCCTCCGGGTGCAAGTATTTAAGTTTTAATGTAATGAAATATCGTATTAAATTAGAAAGTCTAATAAGAATGCAGATAAAAAGATTTGAAACAGAGTGGGTTATAATAGAAAAATAGAAATGAAACTTACTCTTCCATCACTGCCGTCTTTCATTGCTGAATTTTACTTATTTAACTATTTAGTTAAATTAGGAAATAAAGAATAAAATGACAGTTATTTTTTCTTGTTAATAGATTTCATTTAAGATTCATTGGAGAGATTTTTGCTTATATTCATTAAAATAAAACCAAACAGTTAGAAATCAATAATACTAAGCACACATTTAATAAAATCACATTTTTAATATCAATATGCAAATTAGCCTTCCGTTCACACTGCAAACCGCTATTTTTTGTACATATAAATACAATAGCATGTTATTAGTATGAAGATATGGACAATACTGGGGGTCCAGTGGCTTTACGAGTTAATAGCGTCGATCCCAGGGGCTATCCCCCAGGCAACACCTGCCCCTCGATTTAAAGGGGCAGGGCTGCCCAGTGCCTGAGGCGCCCCAGGGGGAATGCCGACGGAACGACGCAATTTTTCACATGCCCCCCCCTCGGCTTGTGGGTGGTCCCACATAAATAGGGCCTTTGTGCCTGACCCGTACAAGGGGGTACGTGGAAAATCAAGATATGGACAACACTAAAAAAGGTGAAAATTAATAATTCAGTTTAAATATAAATATCAAAAATGAATTAAGTATGTTAATTGTGACTCGATTAGTAATAGTTTCGGTTACAGACAGAAAACACACAATCTCCATTAAATAATAAGATATATATATATATAATATATATATATATATATATACTATTGATTATAAATCTGCTCTGCTTTATTTGCATTGAGCACCTTTTCATGCCAATACTTTTCTCATTTATTCTCTATTCATTCTATATTATATATATATATATATATATATATATATTATATATATATATATATATATAGAGAGAGAGAGAGGGGGAGGGAAAGAGAGAGAGGGGGAGAGAGAAAGACAGAGAGAGAGAGATTTCTGAAGTACAAATTTTCGGTTATACTACAGCGGTTGAACATTATACTGTGATTTAAAATGTCAGACGCTGCCTTCGAAAATGTTTTAGAAAAGCAAATTTGAAAACCAAATGATCCAAATTTTCTGTTATCAAACTTGAAAGTAAGAACGGGAAGCGTTCTAATTCCCATGGGTAATTTTTGAGGCGATGGGAGAATGTCTGAAAACTGGTAAAAGGAAATTTTAAAAAATAGATCCCCACACACAAAAAAATTCTATAAACAGTGTGACTTTTCTGCTTGTGTCTTTATTATACGTTCATAGCATCTCCTAAGATTAGAGTGTAGTATCTGTGTGTCCTGTGTGTCCTGATCCCGACCGAAAGGCAGTATTTCTCATCCTTACATAAGCAATACAGACATTTTATTCATTTGTTGATTGATTGATCTTAACGGCATGTCAACCTGCTAGGTCTATTTTATGCCTAGAGATTAGCGAATCGCGTAGATTGTGCGTATATATTACTAACAGACCTGTGGATATACCACAGAATGATAATTTGAATATTACAACATTTGATATGTTTACTTAAGAGCTATTATAAAAATACTTCAATATGTAAAAAAGTATAATAATCTTGATTTAACACTCTCTCTCTCTCTCTCTCTCTCTCTTCTCTCTCTTCTCTCTCACTCACACACACACACACACACACACTCTCTCTCTTTTTCTTTCTTCTCTTTTGCTGTATAGCATGTCCTTTATCTTTCCTTTTTTTATTTATAATAAAAACGGAGTGGTCCATTATTTAGCTGAGGGGACGACACTCATAAGAAATAAGAATTCGGCAGATGAGCAACACCAGATAATCAGAATTTACATTTTCGTATTTCATCTTGGACTATTTGGACGGTCTCATTTTTAAGCAAAGAGTGTTGCAAGATGATAACGGTGGTACTTTAAAGTAACACGAGTATTAATATTTCTGATATTTCTGAGTTGTTTTTTAAGAGTTTTTTTATTTGTACACAATCCTATTGAATACGATTAATCTTAAACACGTAAACATCAGAGATCTGTCTTAACTTTGGTGTTTTCAGTGATACTTGATCCCACGTTACATTTGAATCTTGTGAGCGATATTTTACACTGTCTTTCTTTTTAGAACATCGTGGATCGTTTTAACTATTTAGGCAACATTTTAATCTGATCATCTTTATTTGAATATTTTTCAAATTAGCTTTAACCATTTCAATATTTAAAAAGATAGATAAATAAATAAGTAAATATTTATTTATCTGTTTTTATAAGTAAAGATTTCATATAAGTAAAGAATCTGTTTGTATATCACTTATAGAGAAAAATCGTTTCATACCTCATAGATATCTTAACAGCCAAATGTAACAGGAATTTTATATTAGATACAAAAACAGATGTAATTTATATATTGCAATTAGATACCATGTTTAATTACCTATGAAATTGAATAGCTATCACACACATTTTTTTTAAATATTTGAATTAAAAAGATATTTTCGAACGTAAATAAAGAATAAAATATTTAATGTAGTGACTATACACACCCCTTTTTAAAGGGAATTATAACCTATTAGGGTCCCACTTATGGGTTAGATAAAAAGGAGTATTAAAAATGTGTTTAAAAAATGAGTTCGAAAAAAAGGAATTAAATAATGAATGAATAAATCAATGTCTTCGGCATAAAATAATGTTACATAATTATTGGATCCCTAATACTTAATAATAATGGCGATTAGTGCAGCTGATGGCCTTGAGAGTGAGTGACGGCGCTTGACCTCACTCTCACCTTGCCTTCCGGGGATAAATCGTGAGAACCGGAAGGCATGGAAGACCCTGTCTTCCGGTTTAAGGATATTAAGTAACTCAGGCAGTTAGCAAGTAGGAGCCGAGCTCGTAGGATGTGCGCAGATGTCTGGTTTGGGGATTTACAAATAAAGTAACATCAAAGTAAATCGAAGTCTTGTGTTTATTACCGAAAAACTAACAATGACACAGGGCTTCTGATAAGGAGAAATCCCTAACAGAAACCAGACCCGAAGTCCCCAAGAAAGTCCAGACGCTAGACCAGACCAAGTCCAGATGTTAGAAGATAGAACCAAAGCCGACCAGAAGAAAATACGACTAGAAGTAAGAAGTAAGAAAAGGATATACAACAATAACTCAAAAAGGGTTTACATGCCGTAAAATCCAACCAACCAGCATAAGGGAATGATGGGATAGATTTAAACAAAGAATCATGCTACATGGAAGAAAGTGTGAATGTATGTTCAATTTTTTTGTGAATTTTTACTCGGTATCTGAAGGCCAATGAGCTAGGGTTTCAAAATTTTTGGCTAGCTCATATATGTAATCGTTGATAAATCTTGTTGATACATTTGTTAATCCCGACCGTTTCCGGTTTCCGGCCTTCGCCAGAAAATGTTTATTTCGTAACTTTACATTTAAAGACTGTAAGCTTTATGAATTGATTGGCTTCGCGTGTGAATAAAATTTGATATTTAACAACTTCACTATTCGACTCTGTTTATAAATTAAGCTACCGTGTTTCCCCGAAAATAAGACAGGGCTTGTATTAATTTCCACCCCGAAATATAACGCTAGGGTTTATTATCTGGGGATATCTTATACTTCATATAAAGAAAAACGACATTACGAAGTATTGGTTTGTTTGGTTTGTTTTGTTTTACGGCATATCAACTTCAGTGGGTCCTTTAATGCCGATAAAGTTTTGAAATAAATCAATTCTTAATGGATAATACAATTTTTTATTAAATATATTTTTCTATTTAACCCATATATGGGACCCTAACAGGTACTACCACTCCGGGTCAGAGTGGACCAGGGAGCAATGGTGATGAAGGGGTGCTCCACATTCCCCAAACCTCAAAAACTGGAACCTCACCATCAGATAAAGTTTAACGTCATTCCCAGGACATGTAGACCCGCAGCCACCGCCTTCTAGCACCCATATGATAAAAAGGGCTTGGGGTTTGCCATAAGGGCAATAGGGTTGGGAAAATCATATAGGTGCTAGGGCTTGACATGACCAGCCGATTGATCGGAGGGGGGCTCTCCGACCGCCCGTCTAGCCCAAGATAGGGCCAAAGTGGAGTATTGCATGTCATGAACTGCTCATCCACCTGGACTCTATCCTTAAGCATCACGGGTCGCCACCTACGGCCAACAGGTGGCCCCATTAGGGGAGTCTTACCCCTCTGCAGAGGTGCAGTCGGTGCATTCTAACGCCCCACCGACAGGGCGGCATTACGAAGTAGAAAATTACGAAATTTCTAAATAAACAGATATTAAGATAAACGATCTACATTTATTTACAATTATCATGTTCTTTTATTCAAAAACTCATTAATGACAATTCATTAAAAAATAATTATATTATTACCCTCTGTCTGTCGCTCTCAACTGGGGCTTCTTTTAAGAGGAGGGCTTATATTAGAGTAGCTCGCTGTAGTAATGTATTTTCCAATCGATTTGACGAGGCACCCTTAGCGTAACGGTTTTTGGAAATGGAATCAATGATCCTGGTTCAAATTGTGGACGAGGCTGTTCGCATTTCGCTTGTTGCAATTGCGTTTGGGAAAGGCATGAATCCAACTGTTCCCCCCTCTCCCCCTCTACCTCTGGGTAAATACGAGACAAAACTTTCTCTATCCCATGCTAGTTTTACGATGTTTGTTAAAATTTTTTGTTTTTTATCCAACCCCTCAAAATAAAAAATAAAAACAATTTGTTTTTATTGTTCTTAAAGTTTTAGCGATAGTTATGTTCTCTCGCTTGTTATTTACGCTAGTTTTACGGTGTGCGTTTTTATTTTAATATATTTTAATCGTATTACGTACGGGAAATGGGGATAGTCCATGGTTTTTAGAACTACTTAAAGACATAGGGCACACATGACAGTACAGTATAAAATACTGTCCTCGTTTTAAGTTAAGATACATAGACCAAGATCCAGCCTAAGGATAGTTTTACGATGTTTGTTATAATTTTATGTTTTTACTCAACCACTCAACCATGAATGGATGTGGCACAATGCCATTTTTAGGCGGAGTTTAACAGTTTTTTTTCCTATAAGATTTAGCGATAATTATGTTCTTTCGCCGTTATTTACGCTAGTGTTCGGTGTTCGTTTTCATTTTAATGCATTTAATCGTTTTATTTAAAGAAAACGGGGCTATATAACGATTGTTAGAACTAATTAAAGGTGTAGGGCGTGTAGGGCTGTACAAACTGCCCTAGGTTTACGTTTAGACTTTGACCCAACCGTAAACCTGAAAATAGCTGATAATGCATTGTACTTAGTTATTAACTTGTCGATAGTTAAAAAACGATTTTTAAAAATGTTGTTTAGAATGTTACCGAGTCTTGATTTAATTCTAAAAATAGGTTTCCATATATACTAGAAGCGGCTACTCAGTGTCGACTGGATATAGGGGAGGCAAAAAATACCTGATATATTGATTTGTTTACTTTTGAGATCCACAATACTGGACATTTTTAAGTAGAATTCCAATGCATTTCTAGTATATTTTAATTTTTTAATATCTTTGAATGTAAAATCTTCATAATTTTTGAAAAAAAAAAGCAATAACCGGTGATATTTAATGTGTATATATATTTACTTTATCATTAATTGTTTTATTTTCGTAGTTTCATCCGGACATACATACATAATGATCGCAACGTCTTGTCAGGCGACTGCCACTCCTTCATCCATTGTCTGTTTGTGGGTTCGTTCATGACTCTTTAACCCGCCAAAGTCCTACATATCATTGAACATATCTGGCACACATAACGATTGGTGTTGACTGCGTCGATAAGTGTTGTATACTCATTATTGTCCTCATATGCTGGGTCTTAGAATGTAGCATGGTAGAGACAACAATTGTAGTCGGGTAGCTCTCATGTGATTGACCAAGCCGCCTTTGACAATAGGGCCCGGTCACACTCCTTACAATTCACACATTACCAGAATTGGCTGGCAGATTTTCACGTTTTCGGCACGTTCTCCTGGGTTTTGCTCGGTCCACCCTTGCAGCTTCAAACAGTTCTGCACCCTTATATATCGCAGCCCTCCATTGCCCACGATCAGATGTCAGTGACTCCCAGTTATCGATGGGAATATGAAAGCACACTAGATACTTCTTCACACTATCACGAAACGTTTGTTTTTTTTTGGGGGGGGGTTGTGTCTTTGCTAAAAAAATAGCTGTTTTGGTAGTCTAGAGTCATCATTTTTTAACATACATACATACATACATACATACATACCAACGGCCCTTTATATATATATATATATATATATATATATATATGTTAAGGCTGCGGGCATCATATTTTATAGTATATATTTCTCCGCACTCTTGGATAGATACCAATTCTAAACAGTTACCCCTACCTGGTATATAAACTATTGCTGGTGCAGCGAGTTCAGTATTTATCCAAAACTTTGTAATCATTGTCCATGTACCGGACTAATCTCTGATTAGTACGTTTCAAAAATGTTTAGGGCTGTTCGTGTTAGCCCTGCTAAAGATCAGTTGAAAGGTGACCCGAAATCTTAACAAACAGATAACGAGATACAGAGACAGACAGAGACAGAGAGAGAAAAAGAAAGAGAAAAAAAGAAAGGAAAAAAAGAGAGATAGAAAAAAGAAAAGAAAAAAAGAGAGAAGAGAGATAGGGAGAAAAAGAAAGAAAAAAGAGAAAAAAAGAAAAAAAAGACACAAAAAGAAAAAGAGACAAAAAGAGAGATAGAAAAAAGAGAGAGTGAGAAGCAAAAAAGAGAGAGAAAAAGAGTGAAAAAGAGAGAAAAGAGAGAGAAAAGAGAGGGAGAGAAAAAGTGAGAGAAAAGAGAGAGAGAGAGAAGATGGGAGAAGAAAGAGATAATAAAGACAAAGAGAGAAAGGAGAGAAAGAGAGAGAGAAAGAAAAAGATAGGAAAAAAGAGAGAGAAAAAAGAGAGAGAAAAGCGGGAGAAAGAAAGAGAGAGAAAGCGGGAGAAAGAAAGAGAGAGAAAAGAGAGAAAAAGAGAGAGCGAGAAAAGAGAGAGAGAGAGAAGAGAGAGAGAGAGAGAGAGAGAGAGAGAGAGAGAGAGAGAGAGAGAAGGGAGCGAAAGGGGAGAAAAAAAGAGAAGAGAGAGAAAAAGAGAGAAAGGAGATAGATAAAGAGAGGGGAGGAAGGAAGTAAGAAAAAGTAGTTGAGATACAAACAACATGGAAATTGCCAGTGTTTCCATGTTGTTAATGACTATCCACATAGACAGTCACTCTCTCTCTTTCCAAACCGACTATTGACCTACTGGCATAGACATTCCACGAATCATTAAAACGAATCAGGTGATGGCGAAGATGTCACGTGATCCACGCCCAGTTGTCTGCCCTATTAGGGGCCACTTTCAACTTGTGTGACAAGCGCTTATTGTCCCTTACATTAGTCTTACTTCGATACTTTTGTACAGGAGTTTTTTTTTTCTTTCTCTAACTTTGCATGAATAATAAATAAAAAAAAGGGCATCGAAAAAAATTTTGGAGGCATTTTCTCCCCGCTACCATCACCACTACCACCACTATCATCTCCGCGTTCCGCAGTCAAAGAACTGTATATTTTTAGCTATCTTAAAAGAAAGAAAGAAAGAAAGAAAGAAAGAAGAAAGTACGAATGAATGAATGAACATAACGGAACGTAGAAAAGAAAAGTATGTAAGGAAGAAGGTAAATGAACGTGAGACGAAGAAGAAACAAAAGGTGAAAGGTCAAAGAAAAAATCTCTTGAGTAAATAAATAAATAAGTACATAAATAAATAAAGAAAGAAAGAAAGAAAAAAGGAAGAAAGAAAGAAAGAAAGGAAAGAAAGTAAATAACCGGGCGTAGAATAGAAAACAAAAGAACAACAGAGGAAGGAAAAATGAAAAATACGGAGAAGAAATAAAAGTTGAAAGTTAAAAAGAAAGAAATAAAAACACAACAAAAAAAAAAAAAGAAAAAGCCATACTGAGGAAAGAAAAAGAAAAATTATATTATAAAGAAAGAAAAAAAACGGGACGTAGAAAGAAGAAGAAATGAGGAAGGAAAAATTAAAATAGACGAAGAAAAAAAGAAAAAAATTGAAAGTTAAAAAATAATGAAAAACGTTAAAAAAAAAGGTAAACCAAGTGAGAAGGAAAGAAAGAAAGAAGAAAGAAAGAGAAAGAAAGAAAGAAAATAACTGGACGTAAAAATACAAACGAAAGGATGAAGGATAAATGAAGGAAGATAGTAAAAATAAGAAGGGGAAAGTTAACAAAAAAAACGAAAGAAAAGTAAGAAGTTAGAAAAAAAAAGAAAGAAAGAAAAAAGAAAGAAAAAAAGAATAAGTAACAAAAGAAGAAAAGAAAAGAAGATAAAAAGAAGAGAGAAAGACAATAACGGTAATTGTAAAAAAAAAAAAAAAAAAACAAAAAAAAAAAAGGTAAAAGTAAATTAAAAAAACAGAAAATTGAAAACAAAGCCGAAGAAAAAAAAAACAAAAGAGAAAAAAGAAAGAAAAAAGGAAATAAAACAGAAAAGAAACAAACGAGGGAGAAAAACAGAGGTATACCCCCTTCAATTGGGCCAACTGTTGGCCGTGGATATTGATCAGTGATGCTTAAAGAAGGAATCCTGATGGTTAAGCAGTCCATAATATGCAACATTCCACTTTGGCCCTTACTTAGGCTAGACGGGCAGTCAAAGCCTCATCCCCCTTTCGATCAATCAGCTGGTCACGTCAAGCCCTAGCACCAATATGATTGTACCAAACCAATTGCTTTTTATGACAAGCCCCTTTTTATCATATATGTGCTAGAAGGCGGTGGTTGAGGGTCTTAGTGTCCTGGGTATGACGTTGAACTGCATTTAATGCTGAAGTTCCAATTTTGAACCTCTGTGGAGTGTGAGTACCCCCATTACTCCCAGGTCCACTACCAAATATGAGGAAATCGGCCGTGACCAAACTTGAAGAGGGATGGAATCCGCCAATCTGTCCTGTCCAAGGTATACCACATGAGGTTGATGACAACGACTACATTCAAGATAGATGGCGGTTGTTTTTTTTTTTCAGAGAGTTATCAGCGGTTCCTTTACAACCACTCAACCGGGGTTATGAGACTGACGACGACGATGCTGCTGCTGATGATGATGATGATGATGATTGTAAAATAGTACACAGCTCAAAACATCGGCCTTCACAATTAAAGGAATAGACCTTCGGCAGAACTTTAGAGTTTTGCAAACATTTATAAAATAAGATTAATTTTTAATGACTGCCATTAATTTTGGTTGGTTGGTCGGTTTATTGGATGTCAACCCTTGTTGGGTTATTTTATGCCGAATACATTTTGTTTCATTCATTCTTGATGGGTATTGAATATTCTTTTTTTTTAATCAGTTTTTACACATTTTTTAAAACTCATTTTTCTATTTAACCCATAGATTGGACCCTTAAAGATATTACCACTTCTGGTCAGAGTGGACCTGGGGGTAATACCGATGATATATATATATATATATATATATATATATATATGTGTGTGTGTGGTGTGTGTGTGTGTGTGTGGATGATATCAGGTGTTTCCTTGATAGGGTTCAACAAAATTGAGAATTCAAACGTACAAAGATTTGCATATATATTTTTACATATACTGAGTGTGAGGTATTCGAATTAGTAAAAATCAGACTGAGGAGCGCAAAGCAATGCCGAAATAAATTTATATCTGTATCAAGGTATCCATTTATTCATTCATATATATATATATATATATATATATATATATATATATATATATATATATATAGTGTACAATACATTTAAGGTGCCATTGTTACCATTGGTTTCCCAGCAGCATGTTAGCCACTCTTCTTCAAGACAACAGGCGTTGTCTTGAAGGGTGACTAACATGATGCTTGGAAACCAATAGTAACAATGGCACCTTAAATGTATCGTATACTATAATAAATAAATACATTGTATTGTACACTATAATAAATAAATACAGCTCTTACACTATTAACACCTTTAACTATGTGCGCATATCGAATGTAGTACATTTTGCGCTATTCTTTTGTGAGCAGTTATACTTTGAGAGGTGGTGTGTAAACAGCTCAGGGTAACTTTTGAGTAGCACTTTCTATTTTCGTCGCGAGGCAGTCTATACCTCCTCTGTTTACTTCTTGTTAGAGTTTTTGCGTATATGTGTGAGTCTGTGAGAGTGCATTCTTTTTTGTGTGTATATGTGTACCTGTTTGTTTTTGTGTGTGTGTGTGTGTGTATGTTGTTTTGTGTGTTGTATTGTGTATGCGTGTGTGCATTTGTGTGTGTGTGTGTGTGTGTGTGTGGTGTCTGATAGTGCATGTTTTCTGAGTGTGTTAGTGTGCATGTTGTTTTTTGTGTATACATGCTGTTGTTGTTGTTGTTGTTGCGCGTGTGTGTGTGTGTGTGTGTTTTGTGTGTTTTGTGTGTTTGTGCCTTTCTGTCAGTGTGTGAGTTTTTTTGTGTGTATGGTATTTCTTTAGGTGTGCATGTTTGTGCTGTTTTTTGTGCGTATATGTAGTTTTTGTGAGTATGTGTGTGTGTGCATGTTTTGTGTTTATGTAAACGTGTTATTTGTATGTGTGTGTGTGGATGTTTTTGACTGCGTGCGTATGTACATGTTTTTTTTTTTTGTGTGTGTTTTGTTGTGTGTGTGTGTGCATATTTTGTGTGTGTATCTATGCATGTTGTGTGTGTGTGTGTGTGTGTGTGTATGTGTGTGTGTGTGTGTGTGTGTGTGTGTGTGTTTAATTCTCTTTTTGTTTCTCGCTAAGCATTTGAAAGCGGCCATTTTTAAATTGCAAGCCACCCACCGAGGTGCAAATTTGCACCTTGCCAACAAAGCTTATTATTTTTTCGTCGGTTCGCTCACTTCTGGCACTGTTTATTTATATCTGGCGTCTTTCTAACAACAATATGAACATGTTCGGGCTTATTTCAAAGTTCACATATTTTTTTCAGTGTAATAAACAGAGAAAGAAAAAACTCGTAAACACGAATATATACGACTTGTAGTCTGTATTTACAAGTTTAAATAGAATTTTTTACATGAGGTTTTAAATTCGCGAGTATTCGAGAACAGAGTGTGCTATACAATCACTCACACATGCCAAGGAATGTTAAAGATTTATGCTTACTTGTTTAAAGGCCACCAGAAGTGGCAGTTAAGTTTTAATCTCGGAACTCTTCTCATTTATCAAATGTATCTTTAACTAGCGGGACCTATATATATACCACGATATGATAATTTGATTATTACAACGTTTGATATGTTTACTTAAGAGCTATTGCTAAATAGTTCAATATTTAACTCTCTCTCTCTCTCTCTCTCTCTCTCTCTCTCTCTCTCTCTCTCTCTCTCTCTCTCTCTCTCTCTCTCTCTCTCTCTCTCTGTTCTTTCTTTCCTTGTTTTTATCTTTCTATTATATTAGATTTAAACAGATTAACGTTATCGGTTCCGCAACTCAGTCCATCTGTCTATCTTTCCCCTACTTTCTTTCTTTCTTTCTTTCTTCCTTATTATATTTTTCTATGCATGTCCTTTTTTCCCCTTTTTTCTTTATGATAAAAACGGAATGGTCTATTATTTAGCTGAGGTGATGTCACTAAAAAAAAGTAGGAATTCGGTGAATAAGCAATACCAGATAATCAGGATTTACAGTTTTGCATTTCATCTTGGACGATTTGGACAGTCTCATTTTTAACCAGAGGGTTTTGTAAGATGATAACGATCGTACAATTAAAGAATACGAGTATTAATATATCGATAATAATTGCGAATGTAACATTTTTTCAACTTTACGCCTCGAGGCCGTAGCCCAACATATCGTATCATTTTGGAATCAGACCGACTCCGTGAAATAAATTAAAAACATTACCGGCCGAATCCGAACCCACAATCCTAAAATTTGGATTTCCAAGTTTTAATTACTGCGAGTGTTTTCGGTGATTTTTTTTACAATGTATTTTTTAATACGATAACAATATTTATAACTTGGAAATGAATAATTACGAATTTTCAAGATGAACTGGAAATTGTTTCACTCTCTAAGTTTCACGGTACTGTGCTTACAGAAATCTCACAAAGAATCCGAGCAAAATTACTTTTGGGTAATCCTTTTATGAGCGCAGCATTGAGACTATTTCTCATCGTAAGGAAAACGCAGAGTCAGTGGTGGTGACCATAGGTGTACGAGAGGAAATTTTACAGGGGTGAGTGGACTGAAAAAAAATTTGTCCTGAAAATTTTCTAGATTACCCTAGCGATTCTCCGGCGGGTGCTATACCAACCCTAAAGTGACAATACTTCAGATTTAAAAAAAAAAAGAACCTCCTCCCCCTCCTCCTTTCCTTATTTCTCCTCTTTCCCGTAAAATTCATGAGCGAAATGTTTTGTGTAAAATTCCCCACTTCCCTCACGCTTAAAATAATTTCTGTTGGCTAGGAGAAAAAAAAAACAAGCGAAAAGAAAAAAATGATCAAATAACGAGGTTTTTGGTGTTTGAACTGAAACTTTCGAGTAAATATTAACACTTAATCTGGATTTGATGGACAGAAAAATAGGGGTGGGGTGGGGTGAGGATTATTTTCGATCAAGAATTAAGGATTAAGGTAAGTTCTGCAGTTTGAAAGGTCGATAAGGTTAAAAACATACACACACATTCAAACATACAGACAAACTCTCCCCCTCTCTCTCTCTCTCTCTCTCTCTCTCTCTCTCTCTCCCAGACACACAGGCAGACACACAGACAACACACACACTCTCTCCCCTATCTCCCTCTCTCTCATTCTCTCTCTCTTTCTCTCTCTCTCTCTCTCTCTCTCTCTCATTCTCTCTCTCTCTCTCTCTCAGACACAGGCAGACATACACACACTCTCTCCCACTCCCTCTCTCTCTCTCTCTCTCTCTTTCTCTCTCTCTCTCTCTTCTGTGGACACACACATAATCTCGCATGCAAACACTTTCACACACAACCAAAAACACACTCACATGCATTCTCTCCTCTCCTCCCCCTCTCTCTCTCTCTCTTTTATACACACACACACACTATTACATACACACACAAATAAATGAATAACTTTTTTCTACTCTCTCGCACACACACACACACACACACACACACACACAGTATCACATACACACATAGATAAATGAATAATACTCGCACACACACACACACACACACACACACACACACACACACACACACACACACAAATGAATAAATGAATAAATAAATAAATAACACTTGTTCGCACATATTATCACATACACACACATACACCCTCACATACACATAAATGAATAAATAAAAAAATAAATAACATTCGCTCACTTACACTATCACACACACACACATGAATAAATGCACAAACACATACATACATACACATAATAAATAAATAATTCTCGCTCACACACACTATCATACATACCCCCACACACACAAGTGATTAAATAAATAAATAATACTCTCTCATACACACACACACACACCATACAAATGAATGAATAAATAAATAACACACTATCACACACACACACACACACACACACACACACACAAACAACACAAACAAATAAATGGATTGAATAGATCCATCGTATGAAAGATTTTTACAAAATTGTCAAACCCCTTACTTACCGGATACTCACTACTAGGAGGGTGAATCAAAATTTAATACAATTTTCTTTATTTCATGTGAATATCTTTTTTATAAAACTAAGGCCTACATTGTGATCCTAACGAGGTCCGACGAGTAACACCCAACTTGGTAATCGATAATGTCCTCCTTCTGCATGACAATGCTCGACCATACACAAGCACCAAGACAAGGGAGAAAACCGCCTCATTCGGGTGGACAACTTTACCGAATCCTCCATACTCACCAGATTTAGCGCCTTCAGACTATCATCTCTTTAGCCCATGAAAGAAGGTTTGAGAGGCAAACATTATTCCAGTGAAGAGGAAGTGATATCTGTAGTGAAGAAGTGACTCAAAGAACAGTCAGCAAAATTTTATGAGGCAGGGATACATGCTCGCATTCGAAAGTAGAACATTGCTATTGAGAGAAATGGTGACGATGTGGAGAAGTAGGAATGTGATCCACAGAGGACCAGCTTCATCCTAAACAAAATGGCATTACTTTTTGACTCACCCTCCTATATGTAGAGAGTTCGTTTCTATTCTTTTCATGCCCATAGTTATGAAACATGTTCCTGTGTTGGTAATTATATCGGTTAAATCGAACTTAACGGACATAAATTCCACCATGGTATGTCACCGCGCCGAAAAAAAAAAAAATACCAAAATCAGGGAATTAACCAGATTTGATAAAATTTTCAGTGTTGATATATTAATAAATAAAAGTTATAATGCACTAGTTATTTTATTTAAAAACTTTTACATTTTTTCAGGTCTGTTAACTTTGAACCACGTATATTTGAGAATATGTGTTACGCCTCAAAGATACGTGGTTCAAATTAACTGACCTGAAAAAAATGTAAAAGTTTTAAAATAAAATGACTGGTGCATTATATCTTTTATTTTTTTGATATATCAACACTTAAAATTTCGTTAAATTCGGTTAATTCTCTGATTTTTGGTAGTTTTGTTTTTCTTTCGGCGGGGTGACATACGATGGTGGAATTTAATTCCGTTAAGTTCGATTTAACCGATTTAATTACCAACACAGGAACATGTTTCATAACTATGGGCATAAAAAGAATAGAAACGAACTCTCTACATATAGGAGGGTGAGTCAAAAAGTAATGCCATTTTGTTTAGGACAGGTATAATTACCAATACAGGAACATGTATCATACACCAAAATGAAGCTGGTCCTCTGTGGATCACATCCCTACTTCTCCACATCGTCACCATTTCTCTCAATAGCAATGTTCTACTTTCGAATGCGAGCATGTATCCGTTAAGTTCGATTTAACCACTATACCTGTCCTAAACAAAATGGCATTAGTTTTTGACTTACCGTGTATAGTTTGCATATCAAAACATTAGAAATAACACGTTACTTTATATTATGAATTGTACAACGGTCGTTACTATGGAGTCATAAAATAAAGAGAAGGCCTTTTTTTTTTGCTACAGATATGTCACCAAGGCGTGAAAACTAGCAGAGGCGGGTGAAAGTAGAAAAATAGGTTCAAAGAAGGTTCTGCTAAATTCAACCTTTGTCACTAGAGTGTAACGACGAAATATTACACGAGGCTGATAGAAGGGTCAGAGTTCAACTTGTATCTTTGATTAAGTGAAGCCAGTTAAATGCTATAAATACAGGCAATGAAATGACCTTTAATAAAACAGTTATTTCTTTTGCGTTAAAACTTATATTTGAACTATATGAATAAAACACAGCCCACATACTCATATATATATATATATATATATAATATATATATATATATATATATATATATATATATATATATATATATATATATATATAATGCTATATAGATAGGCATGGAAATGACCTTTGAATAACATTTTTCTTGAGTTAAATCTTATATTTGAACTATAACTAGCTGGGTAAATAATATATATATATATATATATATATATATATATATATATATGTGTGTGTGTGTGTGTGTGTGTGTGTGTGTGTGTGTGTCTGTGTGTGTATGTGTGTGTATGTATGTATATTATATATATATATATATATATATATATATAATATATATATATTGTACCCAGCTAGTTAGAGTTCAAATATAAGTTTAACTCAAGAAAAATGTTCTTTAACATATATATATATATATATATATATATATATATATATATATATATATATATTATATATATATTGTTCACCGTACCAAGCTAGTTATAGTTCAAATATAAGATTTAACTCAAGAAAAATTTTCTTTAACATTCATATATATATGTAATACCATCGTATTACCTACTGTCAGTGTATTTCTCTGATGAGGATTGACCGAAAAAAGAATATTTATTTTAGATTATACATCTAATTATAAGGGTACCCTAACTTTCTTTTTAGAAATTTTTTCCATCGCTTTTATGATGAATTCGCTTTTACATGTCCTAATAAAATGTTGTACTGCCAATAAACTTTTTATATATATATTAGTGGGTTTGTGGTAGACTTTGAATTCTAAGCGATTGTTGTTATTTATTAATAATACATCTAGGAAAGGTAAAGTTAATAAATAACAACAATCGCTAGAATTTAAAGTCTACCACGAACCCACTAATAAAAATGACCATATTCATTTCTATTCACATAACAACAAATATATATATATATATATATATGTGTGTGTGTGTGTGTGTGTGTGTGTAACTAGATGGGTACGGTGAACAATATGTGTGTGTGCGCGCTCGTGCGTGAGCGTTTATATGGTATATTAAAAAGTTCATAGACTGAAAAAGTTTATATGATGACGTCATATCTGCTGCTGCAATGGGATCCAGCCACTGCAACACTGATGGAAGAATATGAAAAATAAACCCTGTTTGATCACATTCCATGAGAGTATCTTGGTCGGCCTGTGATTTTATCAGCCGACCCACGTGTACGTATCCATATGTAAAGTCGTCGGAGTGGCCCAAAGTCGGTATCAGCCTATCAGCGAGGGAGTCTATCTTTTTCACTAGCGCTAGACCAAGGAGATTGTTTTAGCGTCTGAGGTGGAGCGACACACCTACCATCAGCTCCTTACTTTACCGCACATATCTATTAATAATGGCGATTCCCTTCTGATTTTTTGTCTGTAACAAAAACTACGTCACTGCTTACGTCACATACCCGTCATAAATCGTCATAACATAGAATAAACACACTCAAAATTTGAGAAGGAACATTAGTTTTTTAAAACAAGTTTTAATAGATACATCCCCAGTTTCATATTTATATATGGTTTGTTTTATTTTAATAGATATTCAAATTAATAGAACTTAGTTTCGATTTCAAATTGTTTTTTTTTTTTTTTTTTTACTCCTTTAATAAATTTGATGATTTCATGATTTATGGTTCAAACTCTCCGACATTTAATTTTTAACTTCTGCAATATCTTTCAAAAAATTATTTTTACATCGCCCGGAGGGTGTTTTTTTATTTTGATAGTTCTCATAATAAAATATACAATATATACATACACGTACATTAGGGCCGGTTTAGCTCAGTCGGTAGAGCACTTGCCTAGGAATCGCAAAACACTTCCAACAAAAAGAGTATCAATTATAATCTGTTACAGGGATATTTTATTTACCCAGTAATTCCCCCATACAGTTACAATATCATTCGCTTGATGAGTAAATTGAATTCCCTTAGATACAGAATTAAGTTCCCTCAGTCTTGTCTAAGTAACCACGTCATCCCAGGTTACATCTTTAGACGCATCTCAAGGATAACGTATCTAAATTCTTCAAACGTTGAACGTGCTTTTCTGAAAGATGAAATTCCATACTTTTCAGACACATTAAGATTATTGAAACTCCAGTTCCAATCGGTTTAGGGTTATGTCTGTCTGTCTGTCTGTCTCCCCCTTCTCTCTCTCTCTCTCTCTCTCTCTCTCTCACACACACACACACACACACACAGAGAGAACATACACACACAAACTTGGAATTGTTCTTTGTATTAAATATAAAAGAAAAGTTAAACAAATCTATTTGACCCATAGATCGGACCATAACAGGTACTACCACACCGGGTCACTAATGGCAGTGAAGAGATACTCCACACTAGCCAAGATCTGGAAATGAAACCTCACGCACGCGCGCACAAGCACACACACACACACACACACACATATATATATATATATTATATATATATATAAGAGAGAGAGAGAGAGAGAGAGAGAGAGAGAGAGAGAGAGAGAGAGAGAGAGAGAGCATCCGCCTAGGAATCGCAAGGTTCTAGGTTCGATACCAGTCTCTGCGAACTCAGCAGATGAGTAGCAAAGCCTGGGTAATTTGATCTGTGATGGTAGGTGTGGCGCTCCACTTCTGCAAAAACAATCTTTTTAGTCTATTACTAGCAAAAATACTAGATAGACTCCCCACTGTCCGGTTGATACCGACAATAGGCCATCCGACGACTTTCCTTTATATATATATATATATATATATATATATATATATGTGTGTGTGTGTGTGTGTGTGTGTGTGTGTGTGTGTGCATATGTATGTGTGTGCATATACAAAAAAAGTATCGATATTTTTTGTACTTTTTGACACACTATGTATTAATTAATTAACGTTCCATTCATCGTTCATTTCTATTTTGGTAAATTCAGCTTCAAACTCGACACTTTTATGGCACACCTTGTATTCTGAAAAAATTAACGTTCCATTCATTGTTCATTTCTCTCTTGATAAATACAGCTTCAATAACGATACTTTTATGATACACCTTATATATATACACACACTTACTTATACAGATCCTACTACCATTTACCATTTGTACATGATTTACTATATCTCCACCAAACCCAGTGCATATGACTCACCTACGACCCCTTTCAACACCTAACACATGTGGCATCATTAACAGAACCTTACTAGCTACATACACCATCAGAAAAAAATAGAACTCCACTACCAACTTAAACACTTCTACTGACACCAAAATTTGTCCAGTATGAAAATGTTGATTCAATCTAATGTCCTGATGAAGGTCTAACAGACCGAAACGTTATAACGTCGACATCACTACCTATAATAAACATCCATCTCGTACAACATCCCGTGTTTGTCTACCTTTCTCCACCTTATATATATATATATATATATATATATATATATATGAGGTTAAGTAAACAAACAAATGTGTTTATTTTTTTATATGGCTTTAAGCCGACAATTTTTGGAGGATATGTGCTTAATTGAAGTCATACCTAATTTTGAAAATTAATTAGTTAATAATTAATGAATTTAGGCGGGCATATATGTTCAATGACATTTTCTCGATTTGTTTAGCCTTACATTTGAACATATATGCCCGCCTAAATTCATTATTTATTAACTAATTAATTTTCAAAATTAGGTATGACTTCAATTAAGCACATATCCTCCATATATATATATATATATATATATATATATATATATATATATATATATATGAATGAATGAATGATTGATACACACCTGTAGAACGTACATTGATTTTTTCTCAATTTTCGCGAGCAGGCCGCACGCAAAGATTGAGAGAAAAATACGTAGCGTTCAACCGTTATTATCCGGAAAAAAAATTTAATTTAACTAAGGAATTACATCGACTTAGTTAACGTAGGGTAGGGTCCTGAAGAAATCATTTCAATTTGATTGATACCATGATAGACCCTTTATTTTTCCTCTAATAATAATATTAGTAGTATTATTACTGGTCTGTACTTTTAATATATTGAGCACTTTTGGATTATTTACTGCGACGGAAAAGTTAAAGCGAAAATTGGATACTGTATATGTATAAAATAAACAAAGCATAAAAAGGTAGACAACATTAATTTAACAGGTTTTAGAAAAATAAGAGCTGAGACTTGGTTGGCAAGTGACGACAAAATGTCGGCTTATCTTTTCGCCCATTTTGTTGGGTCGATTCAGCCGGGTAAATATTAATAAGCTGTCAGCAAAAATGAATTCAGGAAATTACGCACGTCATCCGGATTTGAGGATGACTCAAAACATTGAGCTGATTGCGATATTTGGCAGGTATTTTGGCCACGGACATTTACAGGGGGTAAAACTGTGCAGTTTTGTGACTCATTCATGGAAGAAGAAGAAAAAAAAAGACCAGCGACAAACTAACTGCTATTTTGAAGTGGTTGCCAGAGCGAACAAGTGGTAGACGGGGGCGACACACACATACTCATACAAAGTGGGGAGACAGAGAAATAAATAGAGGTGGGAGGACGTTGGAAGGGGTTGGTCGGAGGAAGGTGAAAGAGCGAAAATAGAAAGAGGAAGAAAAAGAAAAGATAATAAGAGAGAGGGAGCAATAAATGTGAAGGAGTGGATGGTGGGAGGTAAAAGAGAAAAAAAAGATAAACGATTGGTGGTGTTGGTGGGAGGAAGGTGAAAGTAGTAAAAGTACACAGAGAGAGAAAATAGAAATAAATTAAAAGAAGGGAGAGAGAAAGAGCGTGCGAGTGATATATATATATATATATATATATATATATATATATATATATATATATATATATATATATATATATATATATATATATATATTAGGGATAGGCATTTTTGTCATCTGCTAGGAATTTTAAAAGCGAATCAAAAATAATTAAATCTATTATTTAAGGTCAAATTTTGTCTAAATTAATAAGTAGTAACATAAAAAACATCATTAAAAAAAGAAAAATATCATTACATATGCAGTTTATTTTTGGTAGATTTAAAACTATTTGTTTTAGTCAATTTCGAGGCGTTTCGCCATTCAGCCTCTTGTTTAAAATTTTTGAATAACATTTGGGATGGAAAAAACATTTACTAAAAATCAGGTAATCATCCGATCTTAATGAAATTTTCAGCAGTGATTTAACAATTAATGAATACTTTATAATGCATCAGTTATTTTATTTCAAAACTCGAATTTAGTATTTTTGCTATGAAAAATGAATATATAAAATTCATTTAAAATAAAAGTATTCGGATTTTAAGTTTAAAATGTTATATTTTTAGATTCTAAAAATAAATATCTACTTAATGCAAACCTTATTTTAGGCGCAGAAAGTAATAAGTTTTGAAGAAAAACTCTATAGAAAATGTACCCCTCCCCTTTTTAAGCAGAAAAAACATCGATGTATGATATTTTTCTTTTATAAAATAATAGCCAATTAAATAATTATCGAAATGAGTAAAAAAGAAATCTCCAAAAAATAAATTATTTATTATTTTTTACATTTTATTTTTCGATTTTCGGTACTTATTTTCTCATAAATTAGCAACCGTGAATTTTTTTTTTGTTTCTATTCATAACTTCGGTCTTTTATCTCTTTATTTATACTGTAATTAGTATCGAAAATGACCAACTTGCAAAACATTTTACGCCCGCACCATAAGGGGGGTCAAAATTAAGTGACCTGAAAAGAAATGAGAAAGTTTTTAAATAGAATAAATAATGCATTATAAAGATCGTTTATTGATACATAAACACTGAAAATTTCATTAAAATCCGATAATTCCCTGATTTTTGGTAAATTATTTTCCGTAGGGGGGCTAAAGTCATTTTGTCAAAAACGCATTTTAGGTTCATTTTGCCAGTAGCTAATATATATATATATATATATATATATATATATATATATATATATATATATATATAGAGAGAGAGAGAGAGAGAGAGAGAGAGAGAGAGAGAGAGGGGGGCGCAGGGGAGCAATAGATGTAAAGTAGCTGGTTGTGGGGAAGGCATAAAGGAGTAACGATGACAGTGAGAGAGAGAGAGACACACACACACACACGACAGACAGAGAAAGAGATAAACAAAGAAAGAGCGAGAGAGGGGGGTGAGGGATGGGAGCAATAAATGTGAAGTGGCTGTTGTTGGGAAGGCATAAAGGAGTGAAAATGACAGACAGATACACACAGACAAAGAGAGAGAGACAGACAGACAGACAGAGACAGACATATGGATATATAGATAGATAGAGAGAGGAGAGAGGGGATAAAGAGAAAGAGAGGGGGAATGGGAGCAATAAATGTGCAGTGGCTGTCGTGGGGAAGGCATAGAGTGAAAAATGAGAGAGAGGGTGAGGGGGAGATAAAGAGAGAGAGAGACAGATGGATATATAGATAGATAGAGAGAGAGAGAGGGGATAAAGAGAAAGAGAGGGGGAATGGGAGCAATAAATGTGCAGTGTCTGTCGTGGTGAAGGCATAAAGGAGTGGAAAATGAGAGAGAGAGAGAGAGAGAGAGAGAGAGATAAAGAGAGAGAGAGGGGGAATGGGAGCAATAAATGTGCAGTGTCTGTCGTGGTGAAGGCATAAAGGAGTGAAAATGAGAGAGAGAGAGAAGGAGAGAGAGAGAGAGAGAGAAAGATAAAAGAGAGAGAGAGGGGGGAATGGGAGCAATAAATGTGCAGTGTCTGTCGTGGTGAAGGCATAAAGGAGTGAAAATGAGAGAGAGAGAGAAGAGAGAGAGAGAGAGAGAGAGATAAAGAGAAAGAGAGGGGTAGGAATGGGAGCAATAAATGTGCAGTGGCTGTCGTGGGGAAGGCATAGAGTGAAAAATGAGAGAGAGGGTGAGGGGGAGATAAAGAGAGAGAGACAGATGGATATATAGATAGATAGAGAGAGAGAGAGAGGGGGGATAAAGAGAAAGAGAGGGGTAATGGAGCAATAAATGTGCAGTGGCTGTCGTGGGGAAGGCATAAAGGAGTGAAAATGAGAGAGAGAGAGAGAGAGAGAGAGAGAGAGAGAGAGAGAGAGAGAGAGAGATAAAGAGAAAGAGAGGGGTAGGAATGGGAGCAATAAATGTGCAGTGGCTGTCGTGGGGAAGGCATAAAGGAGTGAAGATAAGAGAGAGAGAGAGAGAGAGAGAGAGAGAGCGAGAGAAAGATAAAGAGAGAGAGAGGGGGGAATGGCAGCAATAAATGTGCAGTGTCTGTCGTGGTGAAGGCATAAAGGAGTGGAAAATGAGAGAGAGGGCGAGAGAGAGAAGGATAGAAAAGGGAAATAGATCTCGAGTGAGAAAGAAAGAGGGGGTAGAAAGAATCAAAAAGTGGTGATTGCGGGAAGGAGGAGGTAAAGACCGAAAAAATTTGAGAAAGAGAAGTAGAGAAGAAAGTAAATAAGCTATTGAGAGAGAGAGGAAAAGGGGGAGGAAGAGAGTACTGGAGGTATATGCGAGGGTAGTTTGAGAGAAGGCGAAAGTGCGAAAAATGAGAAGAGGAGGGAATATTTTTTTTAAATGAGAGAGAGAAAGCAATAAAGGAGAATTGGCTATTCCTGGGGGTGGGGGTAAAAAGAATAAAATATGAAAGAGCGATGAGGAAATAAAAAAATAGAGATATCAAGTGAGTGAGTGAGAGAGAGAGAGAGAGAGAGAGAGAGAGAGAGAGAGAGAGAGAGAGAGAGGGGGTATGCGAGAGGGAAAAGAAAAAGAGAGACGTATAAAGTGAGAGAGAGGGAGATGGGGAGAGAAAATATGGCGGATGAGTGGGGTCAATCAAGGGAAATGAAAATGCGAAAAATGAGTAGTGAAAAGTAGAGAAGAAAGAAAGATATATATATATATATATATATATATATATATATATATATCATGAGAAAGAAGGTCCGCAAAATAGTTTAATTTTTATTTTTTCAAAAAACTTATTTCATTTCATTTTCACGACACGTGTTTCAGATTTCAATATCTTCTTTCTGTGTAATTAAACAAGCCTGAAGAAGATGCTGAAATCTGAAACACGTGTCGCAAAAATGAAATAAAAAATAGCTTTTTTAAAAAACAAAATTCAAACCATTTTGCATACCTTTTTTCTTATAAAACTCTTAATTTTCTCCAGTTGGACACATAACACTTTTCATATATATATATATATATATATATATATATATATATATATATATGGGAGAATATGTGCTTAATTGGAGTCGTACCTAATTTTGAAAATTAATTAATTAATAATGAATTAGGCGGGAATGCCTATTTAAATGTATGCCTAAACAAATCGAGAAAAATCAATCAAAAAAATCACTCGATTTGTTTAGGCATACATTTAAATAGGCATTCCCGCCTAATTCATTATTAATTAATTAATTTTCAAAATTAGTACGACTCCAATTAAGCACATATAAAAATTGTCGGCAAAAAAGCCATTCCAAACATACCGTGTTTACAATATATATATATATATATATATATATATATATATATATTCATGAAAACTTCATACTAAATTTTCATTGTAGTAGCATTAGTAGTTAATCCAAAAAAGTACCCAATTTCGTAAAATATAGAGTATTTATAGTTGTAGAAAATATTTTTCAAATATTAAGCTAAAAAATGCAACAACCTTAGCAAGCTATGTTTGGAACTTAAATAATGAAAATATAACACTAATTATTAAATGGGAAATTTTAAAGAAATCTAACATTCATCGTAGTTTAACTGATCTTTGCTTCTTGTATTTACGAGAAAAATTACCGATAATTAGATTCCCGGGAAAGAAAATCTCCTTAACAAAAAGATGAATTTCTAGGAAAGTGTCTCCATAAAATTCATAATTCATTAATGTACTATAAAGATTAATCCCCTTAATATATATATATATATATATATATATATATATATATACTAGCAAATATATACACCCTCCGGGTGCAAGTATTTAAGTTTTAATATAATAAAATATCATATTAAATTAGAAAGGCTAATGAAAATGAATGAGAATGCAAATAAAAAGATTTGAAACAGAGGGGGTTATAATCGAAAAATAGAACAACTGAAATTTACTCTTCCATCTCTCTCGTCTTTCATTGTTATTTTTTCTAATTTAAGTATTTAGTTAAAAGAGGAAGTAAAGAATAAAATGACAGTTATCTTTTCTTGTTAATGGATTTCATTTAAGATTCATTGAAGAGATGTTTGCTTATATTCATTAAAATAAAACCAAACAGTTAGAAACCAATAATACTAAGCATATATTTATTAAAATTACATTTTTAATATCAATATGCAAATTAGCCTTCCCGTTCACACTGTAAACCGCGATTTTGTTGTATATATAAATACAATTGCATGTTGTTAGCATGTAGATATGGTTAAGTATTAATAATGTAAAACAATGTTATTAATAATTGAGGTTAAAATAAGGATAAATTCATGGTGAATGTGACGTCAATAACTAAGGGAATTGTGACTTGAGTAGTGATTTAGTTTCGGTTACAGACAGAAAAACACACAATCTCCATTATAATAAGATATAATCCAACTATAACTAAATAGATTTATCAGAAGACTTTAACTCCAGTAGTATAAACAAATAAGATATAAACAAAATGAATAAAAAAGGAGGGAGTTGAAGATAGATAACAGAATTACAAATGGTTGAGAGAGAGAGAGAGAGAGAGAGAGAGAGAGAGAGAGAGAGAGGGGGGGGAAGAGAGAGGGGGAGAGAATTAATTGGAAGGTGTGTGTGGGCAGGTTTGAAGAAGGGCAAAAGAGCAAAAATTGACAGAGAAACAGGGGAAAGCAAAATGAAATAAATATTAAAAGAGAGGGGGAGGTATATTCAGCAATATGTCTTAAACAAAGAAAGTCATAGTGACATGATTAAGATACACGTCCCTTACATTTAGTTCAATCATAAGACTGAATAAAAACAGTACACATCACTTGTCATGTGGCTTGAGTACACGTCATGATTATGTAGCATTGAACCAAAAGAACGCATATAACGCAGCAAATGAGTATTTCTGAGACAATTAGGCCCACAGAACGATAAAGCGCGAATGGAAACATACACGCTTCATTGGAGCATTTCGATCGCTCATTGTCCCTAAAGACATGAGTCTGGCCAAATAACGCCCTAAATATGTACTGTATACACTTCACAATTGAAGATTCTGTAAAACCTGGGATTATCAATATTGTAATATTGGGCTTAAACTTTTCACGATTCATTTATTGACAATACGATTTCGAATGACAATACTAAACTATACATCCATATAATACAATTATATATATACAATATATTATTATTGGCATTTCAGTCTCGGAAGACTATAAATACTAAACTATACATCCATATAAAACAATTATATATATACAATATATTATTATTGGCATTTCAGTCTCGGAAGACTATAAATACTAAACTATACAACTATATAATACAATTATATATATACAATATATTATTATTGGCATTTCCGTCTCAGAAGACTATAATATAGTTTTTGTGCTCCTGAAGTTACAGCGCCTCCTGTGACTGTAAAGTCCAATGTTAGAAAAATATTCTCGACCACAGATGTCACATATGAAGGCTGTCCCTGAAGATGTTGATGTGCCGGCGATTTGTTGTCGCTGCTTTCTTCTGGACGGCCTAGCTTCATGGTGTTGCTCCAGGGTGACTTCAGACATGAACAGTCCTCCACATAGAGGTCAGTTTAACGTCATACCCAGGACACTAAGACCCTCAGCCACTGCCTTCTCTCACGTATATGATAAAGATGTTGGATTTTCGCCATGAGAGCAATAGAATCAGGAGAATCGTATAGTTTCTAAGGCTTGACGTGACCAGCTGATCGATCGGAAAAGGCCTCCCCGACCATCTGTATAGCTCTAGAAAGAGCCAAAGTGGAGTGTCACAAGTGATTTCTGAATATTTTGGAGACCTTACCTTTAGGATCACTCATACCTATTGCCTATAAATGTTCTATATCAGATATCTAGTTTAGAGGTTTGTGGTCTGTTTGTTTGTTTGTTTTGTTTTACGGCATATCAACCTCAGTGGGTCATTTAATGCCGATAAAGTTTTGAAATAAATCAATTCTTAATGGATAATACAATTTTTTTATAAATACATTTTTCTATTTAACCCATAGATGGGACCCTAACAGGTACTACCACTCCGGTCAGAGTGGACCAGGGAGCAATGGTGATGAAGGGGTGCTCCACATTCCCCAAACCTCCAAAACTGGAACCTCACCATCAGATAGAGTTTAACGTCATTCCCAGGACATGTAGACCCGCAGCCACCGCCTTCTAGTACCCATATGATAAAAAGGGGTTGGGGCTTGCCATAAGGGCAATAGGGTTGGGAAAATCATATAGGTGCTAGAGCTTGACGTGACCAGCCGATTAATCGGAGGGGGCCTCTCCGACCGCCCGTCTAGCCCAAGATAGGGCCAAAGTGGAGTATTGCATGTCATGAACTGCTCATCCACCTGGGCTCTATCCTTAAGCATCACGGGTCGCCACCCACGGCCAACAGGTGGCCCCATTGGGGGAGTCTTACCCCTCTGCAGAGGTGCAGTCGGTGCATTCTAACGCCCCACCAACAGGGCGGAGGTTTGTGGTGTAATGGTGAGAGTCATAGAAAATGGATTCGTCGACCCGAGTTCAAATCCTGGACGAAGATGTTTGCATTTCACATAGCTCTATTAGCTTTGGGAAAGGTATGGATCCAACTACTCTCGCTATGGCAAATAGAAGGGGCAGATTGGGCTCTTTAACCATGGCTAGGTAACTAGTCTAAGAGAAAGAACACTTTGAATTCAAAACCTTTTAAACTCCGCTTAAGAAATTGACATTGTGCCACATCCTGCTCGTGCAGAGGAGTTGGTAGATACATACCTTTGTGATTGCCCTCGATCTATTGTCTATACATGCTCTACATAAGATATCTTAGTACTTTCTCTGTAAATATCGCAGCCGTTAAACGCGCAAATTATTTGCCAGTGAGTATAACTGTCTACCTGTTCTCTGTTTTTGGCTTTACTTACCTTCAGGTAGACTTAGTCTGTTTTTATCAATATCTTTGTCGATATTAGCAGACTGAAAGGAAAAAAAAAGAAAGAAATTCTCTATTCATTTACTATCATATTGATCTTCAATCATTATATGTTTCTCTTCTTAGTCTGGTTTGTACGTTTCTTTTTTTTTCTCTTTTAATGGAAAAGTGTTAACCCATTTGCTTAACTGTTTAAGATAACAAAAATAAGAAATACATTTTTTAGCAAAGCATTATATAGAATACAATGGAGCCTCGGTTCTCAAACATAATTCGTTCCAAAATTCGCCAACCGATTTGTTTGAAATCTGAAACAATATTTCCCATAAGAAATAGTGTAAAATGGATTTATGTGTTCTTGACTATCAGATGAATGTTTAATTCTGCAACATATTTTTTCAGCCACCTTTTAAACAAGATATAACATTACAATATACAATGGAACCTCGGTTCTCAAACATAATTCGTTCCAAATTTCGCCAACCGATTTGTTTGAAATCTGAAACAATATTTCCCATAAGAAATAGTGTAAAATGGATGTATGTGTTCTTGACTATCAGATGAAAGTTTAATTCAGCAACATATTTTTTCAGCCACCTTTTAAACTAGATATAACATTACAATATACAATGGAACCTCGGTTCTCAAACATAATTCGTTCCAAATTTCGCCAACCGATTTGTTTGAAATCTGAAACAATATTTCCCATAAGAAATAGTGTAAAATGGATGTATGTGTTCTTGACTATCAGATGAATGTTTAATTCAGCAACATATTTTTTCAGCCACCTTTTAAACTAGATATAACATTACAATATACAATGGAACCTCGGTTCTCAAACATAATTCGTTCCAAATTTCGCCAACCGATTTGTTTGAAATCTGAAACAATATTTCCCATAAGAAATAGTGTAAAATGGATTTATGTGTTCTTGACTATCAGATGAATGTTTAATTCTGCAACATATTTTTTCAGCCACCTTTTAAACTAGATATAACATTACAATATACAATGGAACCTCGGTTCTCAAACATAATTCGTTCCAAATTTCGCCAACCGATTTGTTTGAAATCTGAAACAATATTCCCCATAAGAAATAGTGTAAAATGGATTTATGTGTTCTTGACTATCAGATGAATGTTTAATTCTGCAACATATTTTTTCAGCCACCTTTTAAACTAGATATAACATTACAATATACAATGGAACCTCGGTTCTCAAACATAATTCGTTCCAAATTTCGCCAACCGATTTGTTTGAAATCTGAAACAATATTTCCCATAAGAAATAGTGTAAAATGGATTTATGTTCTTGACTATCAGATGAATGTTTAATTCTGCAACATATTTTTTCAGCCACCTTTTAAACTAGATATAACATTACAATATACAATGGAGCCTCGGTTCTCAAACATAATTCGTTCCAAAATTCGCCAACCGATTTGTTTGAAATCTGAAACAATATTCCCCATAAGAAATAGTGTAAAATGGATTTATGTGTTCTTGACTATCAGATGAATGTTAAATTCAGCAACATATTTTTCAGCCACCTTTTAAACTAAATATAACATTACAATATACAGTGTAACTTTGGTTCGCGAACAGATTTCATTCCAAAATTATGTTCGAGAATAGATTTGTTCGAAAACTGAAACAATATTTCTCATAAAAAATACTGTAAAGTGGATTTATGCGTTCTTGACCATCAGACTTCACAACTTTCCTCTTTCCCTTTCTTGTAGTATCACTGCTGCCTTTCTTAAAATCCATGAATACTTTTTTTTATTTAAATCATTGTTTATTATTATATTATATATGATAATGCTCTTGTTCCTTAATCGTCCGTTGTGGTAGTACCTATTAGGGTCCCATCTATGGGTTAATTAGAACAAAATGAGTTTTAAAAATGTGTTTAAAAAATTGAGTTTGAAAAAGAAAATGGAGTACCCATAAACAATGAATAAAACAAAACGTCTTCGGCATAAAATTACACAACGGGTTGACATGCCGTAAAATCCAACCAGCCAACCAATCAACCAGCCTTAATCTTCCGATCGTTATAATATTGTAACACCTTTTGGTTAAAAATAAGACCGTCCAAATCGTCCACGTTAAAATACAAAAAAATAATGTAAATCCTGATTATCTGGTGTCGTTTATCCACCAAATTCTTATTTCTTATGAGTGTCGTCACCTCAGCTAAATAATGGACCATTCCGTTTTTATCAGATATAAAGAAAGGGAAGGAAAAGGGCATGCTACTCAGAAAAAAAAGGATAAGAAAGAAAGAAAGAAAGTCGGAGAAAGATAGAGAGAAAGGGTGAGCGCTCAGAAGCGATAACAGTTATCTGTTTCAATCTAACATAATGAAAAGATAAAAAGAAGGAAAGAAAGAAAAAAAGGGGTTTTGAGCGAGTTAAATCGAGATTCTTATACTTTTTACATATTGAACTATTTTGCAATAGTTCTTAAGTAAACATACAAAAAATTGTAATAATCTAATTATCAAACTCTGGTATATCCATAGGTCCTGTTAGTTATATATATAATATATATAAATGTAGGTAACGTGTAGAAAATAGAAAAACAAAGTATAAAAAGAAATAAGATGAATTCATTCTTGATTGAGAAATCGACGTTTAAACAATTCGGTTTATATTAAACCTTCATCAGGACAATACAATTGGAAGGAAGAAATTGTTGTCGGAACAGTGATGGATGTTTTTTTTTAATCACTTTTCAGATAATAGTTTTTTCTTTCCTATTGTATTGTCCTGAAGTAGGGTTAATATAAACTGAAATGTCC
>CM042142.1:51464610-51469610 GCA_023376005.1 Doryteuthis pealeii
AATTACGTTTATAAACAGTTAGTTCAAGCTGGAAATGTAAAATATGACGTTATCTGTTTGTTAGAACTAACAATCCGGACAACAATATATATATATATATATATATATATATATATATATATATATGTGTGTGTGTGTGTGTGTGTGTGTGTGTGTGTATATATATATATTATATATACATACATTGTTTGTCTGTTTATATATATATATATATATATATATATATATATATAAACATATATTCAATCTGCTGCATAAATATACACCATGTATTTATATACACGGTGTGTCAAAAAAGTATCAAGTTTTTTTGTACTTTTTGACACACCTTGTATTCTAAAAAAAACTTCCATTCATTCTTCATTTCTATCTTGGTAAATACTGTTTCAATCTCATTACTTTTTTTGACACAACTTATATATATATATATACATACATATATATATATATATATATATATATATATATGTATGTGTGTATGTGTGTGTGTGTGTGTGTGTGTGTACAATTAGGCTGAATATTCTATTGTATGCATTTTTATGACAGAAAAGGATTTGGCATTTAGCTTTTTATTCAGCTTCTCTTTTTGGCGGACGAGATCTCGCAAATTACGATATCTTGTTCGCCAAAAAAGAAAACTATATAAGAAACTGAATGCCAAATCCTTTTATGTCTTATATATATATATATATATATATATATATATATATATATATATATATATATATACGTCTCTGTGTATGTGCGTGCACCCGTGTGTTTGTGTGTGTGTATGTATGTGTGCATATGTGTGTGTGTATATATATATATGTTTGTATGTACATATGTCTATGTATGTATATACGTATATATATGCCATCATCACCATCGTCTTGTCACGCCAACAGAGCAGATATCCATGACAATCCCTCGTCAACCATCCCTATCATTCATTGATCCTGGGAGGTCCTCTGCACAGCATGCTGGTCTATGTAGGTATTCGCTGGACGGCCCGCATTAATATGTCCATGTGCTCGGGTGGTTTGTTTAACAGGAGGCAGGTGGCTGTATAGCTGTTTTCTTGTGTGATGTTGCTTCCGCGATTTGTTCAAGATCACACGCAGCATCTTTGTGCAGCTCCCATCCAGTCTATTTTCCAGGTGCCTCGTCAAGGTCCAAGTGGTGCAGCCATACAACAGCACCGATACCACTACAGCCTGGAAGAATTGTCACTTCAACTTGTCGGGGAGGTCTGACTTCCATATGACTGACAGTCTGTTTATAGCGGACCATGCCGTCCCTATGCGTGCATCAACATCGCTTTCTTTTGGATGAGATATTACTACATAGGTACGTGAATTGTTCTCCTGGCTTTAGAGGCTTACCGTCGAGCGTGAAGAGGTCACCTTTCTTTTTAAGGCAAATGAACTCTGTTTTATCGGAGTTCACATATAGACCGATGTTCTGTACTGCCTTCTCTAGGCTATGCAGCAGGGGTTCAGCCTAGGCAGGTGTATTTGTAAGCAGTGTTAGATCATCTGCGTAGTCCGCATCCTCGATCGTTTGTGCGGGGTATCTTCTGCTTCTTGCTTTTTAAAGTGTGAGGCCTTTTTCTCATGGGATCTAATGATGTTTGAAGTACATAGTCTAGGCATATTCTGAATATATACGGTGCTAGGACTCCAGCTATTATGTCAAAGAAGTCTGTATTACTGTCTGATGATCGTACCATTGCTTTAGTGTCTTTGTAGAGCATCATTATAGCGGTAACAGTTTCTTTGGAGAGACCATATAATAGTAGTATTTGCCCCATTATCCCTCTCTGTAGGGAGTCAAATGACTTAGAGATATCCACAAATAGTAGGGTTGCTTCGAGATTTTTGCTCGTACCCTATGATTCGACGAACAGTAAAAATCTGAGAGGTTGTGAATCGATTCTTGGGGAATCCGTTTTGGATTTTCTCTCTTTCGGTTCGGATGCGATTAAGAAGGGGGGAATTATATATATTGGCAGCTATAGCAGTAAGAGTTATACCTCTGTAGTTCTTGACGGTTCCGAGGTCTCTTGTTTTGGGTAATGGGATGATTCAGCCTTTTGTCCATCTATCTATCTATTTTGCTTATATACTTCATTGCATAGCCAAAGTAGAATGTCAACAAATTTCCTCATGTTCCATACCTCAGGGGGTATTTCGTCGAGTCCTGCAGCTTCCCTACCTTTTAGTTTTCTCAGAACTTCATTTAGTTCTTCTATCATGAAGTCTACCTAACTCGATTGGTTATCTATAATTTTTGGGGGTTTATTTTCTGATTTTAGGGGGATTTCCTAAGAGTTTCTGGAAATGGTCTTTCCATTTCTGAAGTCTATCTTTTTGGCTGGTTGCCTTTAATTTAGCTCTAGGGGCATTTTTCCAATCACTAATTTCATTTACGGTTTGCCATGCTAATCGCGACTGTTTTTCTTCTATATATATATATATATACGCCCTGCAAAATCCACTATTTAGAAGGTTCTTTTTTTCTTGTTAATTAAATCGAGATTAGGGTGTCTAGCCTGGAGTGAGATTCATTTGTATTTTAAAATCCCAGAGAATATTATTCGTCTGATTTTATTTATATGCTCCTGGATGAATTCCATTTGTTTGTTTTTTATTTTTTTTGTACGTTTTAATTAGTTCTACCTGGACTTTCTTAAGGTTGTATGTATTTGTGTTTGTTGGGTTTACTTTATTGCGTTGGAATGCTTTTTTGATATCGTTTCTCTTTAGCTGTTTCTGTCTCCAATTGGACAGTGTGTTTAGCTCTTAATTTGGTCGGTACGCATTCGGCTGCTGCTTCTAAGTGGGCACTGACAAAGTTTGTATATTCCTCATCTGGAGTCTGCTCTGGAGGATATCGAACAATATTTCTTACTGCTATTGAGTATCGGTTGCTTATATCACTGATGGCAAGTGAGACCCAGTCGTATCGTACAGATTTACTGTTTTATTCAAATTTCTACGTAGACTCAAGCGTAATTTTGCTGTGACTATTTTGTGATCGGAAGATACTCCTTCAAAGGAAGAGTATGCTTCGCAATTCATATCCCTATTGATGTACATATACATATATTTACCAACCTCTCCGCACGAGTAGATTGTGACACCGTGTCGGTTTCTATTGCAGAGTTTAACGGGTTTTAATTTAGAGATTTCCTTCATACCTTTCCCAAGGGTATTGTGCGATTTGAAATGGCTCCTCCAGTATTTTAACTCGTTTCACTGTGTCCATTTCCTACAACTGTAACCATTACACCACGCCCCTCCTGTGTACATATCTCTATATATATGCGTGTATATATGTATATGTGTATGTGTACGTGTATATGTATATAATGATCTCTCTCTCTCTCTCTCTCTCTCTCTCTATATATATATATATATATATATATATATATATATATATATATATATATATATATGCCCTGCAAAATCCACTATATAGAAGGTTCTTTTTTTCTTGTTAATTAAATCGAGATTAGGGTGTCTAGCCTGGATTGAGATTCATTTGTATTTTAAAATCCCAGAGAATATTATTCGTTTTAGATTCAAGGATATAGCCGCCTGGTTTGTGCATATACCATCTGTTCCATGTTTTGCACAATTCCCTGTAAGACACTTTCCTTATATATAATAATAATAATAATAATAATAATAATAATAATAATAATAATAATAATAGGGAAAGCGAATTACTGGGAATTGTGCAAAAAACTGTGCAAATGTTATATGCAAAAACCAGGCGGCTGTAATCTTGGAAAATTATATATATATATATATATATATATATATATATATATATATATATGTATATGTATACCTAATCCGCGCCACATAGTCGCGTTATTGCATTCACTTACAGTGTGTACCCCTAGGAAATGTATGCACTCACTTATTTCCCCAGTTATGGATTAAGTAGTACCATTACTGTTTTTTTTTTGTTTTTTTTTACAAAGATAGCTTTTGCATTGAATAACCCACAAAGATTGATATGCCATTAAACAAAAAACAAAACAAATCAAACTACCCCGCACGAGTAAGATGTGACAATAGGTCAATTATTAAGTGGAGTTTGATAGGTTTGCATTCAGAATTTTCCTTCAACCCGATTACCATGGTTAAAGCTAATAGTCTTCCCGACTATATTTTAACCATAGCTGGAGTAGCGAAGACATGAAATGATATATTCATGCTTTACCAATGGTATTGAGCTCTATTTAACAACAAAGATAACATACTATTTCATCAATCCAACCCAGGCAATTAATCCCCTGTGTAACTAACATATACCCTATCCCTCTCCTAGCCCCCTCGCCGCATTCAAATTACCTAGCCCCGCCCCTTCTACCATCCTAAACTAAGACACACCCAAAGAAAATTGAGAAATTTAAACTACTGTTTCTTGGGATTTTTTTTCAGTAATATCCATGATTTGCATATGCCTGAAGATGCTGCAGTAATGCAGTTGGAATGAATTATTCCAATTAAGCACATTTAAATTTTTTTAATAGAATGCACTAAATTAAAAATACATTCTCTATCAATGATATTGAGCACTATTTATTTATAAATATAGCAGACTATACTATCAATACTATCAATAAGCAACTTTATGGTCACCTGCCCCTTATCTCACAAACCATCCGAGTGAGACGGACTAGGCATGCAGGACACTGCCGGAGAGACGGGGACGAGCTCATAAGCGACATTCTCCTGTGGAAGCCAACACATGGACATGCTAACATAGGATGCCCACTAAGGACCTACATTGACCGCTCTCAGTGGTAATGAGTGATAGGGAGGGTTGGCGAGAGATTGTCATGGATATCCGTGCTGCTTGCGCGACATGATGATTATATATATATATATATATATATATATATATATATGTGTGTGTGTGTGTGTGTGTGTGTGACACAATATCTCCATTCCATACTCTCAATTCACCCATAGCTAGAGGGTGAATAGTAGGATGCATACCTT
>CM042142.1:51474610-51479610 GCA_023376005.1 Doryteuthis pealeii
CCCAAAAGACATCTCAATGTTGCTATATTTCGAAAGATATTGGATGCGCGTGGTGTAATGTTAGAGTCGCAGGAAATTTACTCATCGACCCGAGTTCAAATCCTGGACGAGGCTGTCTGCCTTTCACAAAGCCTTTGGAAAGCTATGTATCCAACTATTCTCCCTTCAGCAATAGTAGGGTGTACTTGGTTCTAACCTTGGCTAGGTAACCAGTCTAGGAGAAGGAGAACTCTGAATTTGAAAATCCTGAGGTTAGTCGTTGATTGGGTTGATTGATCTAAAATCCGGGATGTAAGTAGTAAGTAAAGAATACAGCATCAGCGAGAGAGTGAAGGAGTTTAACCCCTTTTCACTAGCACTAGACGCTTTTACGGCCGAGATGGAGCACAAAACCTACCATCAGCTCGCCACTTTACTACACAGATCCAAGCTGTGTCACTCTTGTACTGTCTGCATTTCACAAAGCATTGGGAAAGGTATGAATCCAACTACTCTCTCTTCAGCAATAATAGGGTCTAATTGACTCTAATCTTTCTTCTTTCCTTTTATTTTTATCTACTCCTTCTCTCTCTCTCTCTCTCTCTCTCTCTCTCTCTCTCTCTCTCTCTCTCTCTTTCTCTCTGTCTCTCTCTCATTCATTCTTTTTTTCTTTCATCGATTTTTATCCTCCTCTTTTCTTTTTTCCTTCTGTATTTCTCCTTCTCCTAGACTGGTTACCTAACCAGGTAACCAGTCTAGAAAAAGGAGAACTCTGAATTGAAACCTGTTAAACTCCGCTTAAGAAATTGACCCTGTGTCACATCCTGCTGCGTGTGGAGTGTTTAGTAAATATATATATTTCGAAACAGAACTAATTGCCGTTTAAATCCGTATACAGGGTGTCACATGATAATGGGACACATTTTTATTTCTAATTTTTAGGGGCATATTCATTTGTCAGCATGGAGGCGCGTGGTCTAATGGTTAGAGTCTTTAAAAATGGACTCGTCGACCCGAGTTCAAATCCTGGACGAAGCTGTTTGGATTTCCTATAGCACTTATAGCTTATACTATTGGGAAAGGTATGAATCCGAATATTCTCCCCCCAGCTATGGGTAAATAGTAGGGCAGACTTGGCTCTTTAACATTGGCTAGGTAAGCAGACTAGGAAAAGGAAAACTCTGAATTCAAACCTGTTAAACCCCGCTTAAGAAATTGGCCTCGTGTCACATCCTGGTCCTGTGTAGGGGTTGGTAAATATATATATATATAAGGGAAGGTTTCGGGCGGCCAGGGATGTCACGAAGCGGCCAAGTCACCCCCAACGCTTTTCGAATTCGCTAGTACATATAAGGGAAGGTTGCATGCGGTCAGGAGTGTCACGAAGGGGCTGGTGAATATATAATCATCTGTCAGCAATTAAAATACAGTGTATTTTAATGTTATAATTTCAGTCTCAATCAAGGGCGCCCCATCGTGGTATAATGGTTAGCAAGCTAATCTTGCAGTTCCATTGCTACTGAATAGTGAATTCAATCAACGATGGATGCCTCATACTTGCTACCTTGTGTCTAATCATGTCTTAGTTGGAGGCGCGTAGTGTAATGGTTAGAGTCGTAGGAAATGGACTCGTCGACCAGAGTTAAAATTCAGGACGAAGCTACAGTTCACATAGAGCTAATACCCTTGGGAAAGGTATGAATCCAGCTATGGGTAAATAGTAGGGCAGACTGGGCTCTTTAACCTTGGTTAGGCAACCAGCCTAGGAGAAGGTGAATTCAAACCTGTTAAACTCCGCTTTGGTTGGCAACTACTAGAATAGACTCAGTCCTAATTGGTGATCTGTACCTAGTATAATTAAATTATAAAATCCTAACCGTGGCACACAGGTTGGGTAATTGAAAAGGCATTCCATCATGGTGTAATGGTTCGCAAACTAGTGTCGTATATCCACTATAACTGAATAGCGCGTTCGATCCTCGCTGGATGTCCCATACTTGCTACCTTGTGTCACACCCTCCCCGCGGTGAACGGGTCGGGAAAATACACACGGGGTTCATTCAATGAATAAGGGTATTTTTGATAAAAGAAAAATACTTTTTTTTCGGGAATTTTTCTTTCTATATGTAAACTCTGCATTGTTTGTAATTGGTTCGTTGCAAAAAATATTTTGATCTCACAAAATATTTGTTTTGTGGCAGATCCACAAAGTTTGATGCAAATATGACATAGGAAGGATGTCCTTCTCATTGTATCGGGTGGATCAGATGATAAAATTTGATTCTTATGCACCACCATAAGGAAGCGGGTGGTGTAATGGCTAAAGTCATGGGAAATCCTGGACGAGGTAATTGCATTTCGCTTATCGCTAATACCCTTGGGAAAAGTATGAATCCTACTCTCCCTCCAGCTATGGGTAAATAGTAGGACAGACTGGGCTCTTTAACCTTGGTTAGGCAACCGGTCTAGGAGAAGTAAAACTCTGAATTCAAACTGTTGAACTCCGCTTAAAAAATTGACCTTGTGTCACATTCTGCTCGTGCGGAGGGGTTGGTATATATATATATATATGCACCTCCATATGACTCTTAAGACCAGAAGCCGACTTACAGATTTTGATTGTACATACATACATACATACATATATACATACAATAAAATGTAAGTTTTAATGAGAGAATCTCTTTTTGGTATATCCAAGAACTTTTCAGCAACACATATTTTTGTATACACTTACAAGCCAACGAAATGCATATTTAGACAGAAAAAATCTCATAAAATCTAGAATATTTTGCTTACATCAAAATATTGTGTAATGTCTTATGCGATATTTATCTTTGCTAATCAAGGCAAAAATGTTGAAAGTAAAAATTGCGGACGAGAACGGAATTTATTTCTCGGTGCATAAAATGGAATTTTGCTTTAAAAAGGAAAAAAATAAATGACATTAGAAGATATAATTACCGCTGATACGGGGGAGATTTGGAGTGTTCTTGTGGTTGATTCAAATGTAGAGGGCGTTGGTATACTTGTGATGTCACTAAACAGGAATCTGGAGAAAACGGAAAAGGAAAGAAAAGAAAAGAAAAATGACTTTTTTTAGAAAACAATTTGTCATAATTCGTGATACAAAGGCGTGGCAGTCACGTGTCCAAAGAAAGTTTTGAATTTTGAATGACACTGACAAAAAAATATCCCACAAAAGATATGCTAACATTTTTTAAACTAACATTTTATTTATTTATTTATTTACTTATTTATTTTTTTTTTTTGTATCTTTAAAAAATCTATATATTAATATTTCTATTTCTTTTGGAAGTCCGTCGCAGACGACGATGACGTCACTCCATATCTTCATTTGTGGACCCTCTCGTGGCTCATTAGTTCAATTCTGGACTTGCAAATGCGCTCACACACATTACAGGGGAAATTCCCCTCTTCATTTGGTTGTTCATGACAACGATGACGTCACTCCATATCTTCATTTGTGGACCCTATGGTGGCTCATTAGATTAATTCTGGACTTGCAGATGCGGTCACAAACATTGCAGGGGAAAATCCCATCTGCATTTGGTTGTTCATGACGACGAAGACGTCGCCGCTCTGCAGTCCTGTTTATCTCATTATTGAGCTGCTTAGCTCCTGTGTGGCAGGCGTCTCGCCAACCTTGTCTGTTCTTCTACGCTTGGTGTGATGTTACATTTCTTCAGCGTCGATATATATTAACACTGGTGTTCCTAAATCTCCCGTCCATTATCATCCTGCAACACTGTTTGTTTAAAAATGAGACCGTAATAAGTCAAATAAAAGTCACTTATGAATAGTTATATATAATATAAATATAATTTTGATATCTTATTACAGTGGTGATTGTATATTTTTCTGTCTCTAACCGAAACTATATTACTACTCAAGTCACAATTCCCTCAGTTATTTACGTCACATTCTTCATGATTATTATTTTTATTTAAACCTCAGTTATTAATAAAATTGTTTTACATTATTAATACTATTGACTATATCTACATACTAGAAATTTACCACGTACCCCACGTGTACAGGTTAGGCACAAGGCCCTATCAATGGGGGATCACCCACAAGCCGAGATTCATGGGTGGCGGGTTACAAATTCCGTTGATTTCGTCGGCATTCCCCTCAAGAGTGGCGCCTCAGACATTGGGCAATAAGCCCAGCTCTGCCCCTTTAAACCGAGGAGGGACGGCCTCCTGGGATCAACGATATTAACTTGCACGGTTCAGAGTAGAAGCCACCCTACCCCCGGTCGAAACCGGAGTTAGATATGTTGACCATTTGTACATACTAATAACATGCAATTATATTTATATATACAACAAAATAGCAGTTTACCGATTGAACAGGAAGGCTAATTTGCATATTGATATTAAAAATATGATTTTAATAAATATGTGCTTAGTATTATTGATTTCTAATTGTTTGGTTTTTTTTCTTAATGAATATGAGCAAAAATCTCGTGTATACATCTTAAATGAAATTCATTAACAAGAAGAAATAACAGTAATTTTATCATTCACTTCCTGTTTTAACTAAATAGTTAAATTAGGAAAATTTAGCAATCAAATACGAAAGTGATGGAAGAGTAAGAATTCAAATCCGTTGAATTTCTCTTAATTATTGATTTGTGTCACATTCTGCTCTAGTTGGAGGGTTTAGGTAAATACATACTTAAATGCCGCCATCTGCGGCTATTAACCTGTATCCTGATATAGATGCAAACAGTAAACTTGCCTGTATTTATGAAATGAGGCTTGATATGAATAATTTTGATATTTCGGACTGTTGTCCTCATCTTTATTGTGTATAAGTACACTGTTTATGTGGGTTTTTTTTTTCAATTACCTGAAAATAAGTAATCTTCAAATGTTTACCTTGAATTCAAATGTTGTTTTGGAGCTAAAATCGTTACCACTAGTCAAAGGGTGTAACAAGTAGCATAAATGCTACCAGACTTATTGACAGAAATGTATTTAGATATAAAGATT
>CM042142.1:51487110-51539610 GCA_023376005.1 Doryteuthis pealeii
AGATAAAGAGAGAGAGAGAGAGAGAGAGAGAGAGAGAGAGGGGGGGGAGAGAAAGGGAGAGAGAGGGAGAGAGGGAAAGAAACGTTATTTAATTCCTTTTGTTCTCTTTCGCCTGCTTTCCCATTCTTTCAGCAATGTAGCATTGATGTGCTACTTACTTGCTTCGGTCTTGATTTGATTTCAGAAAAGTGTTATAGTTATTTAATAAGCTTAACTTAGATGTGGCACAAGGCCAGAATTATGGGGCGCCCACTGAGAATTGAACTTACTAACAATGGTAAGCTAATCTAGTTCGCCAACCACATGAGGTGCCCTTCAGAAGAGTGAAAGACAAGGGTTGTAAAGTGTAGTGTTATGTATGTAGACCTGAAAAAAGTACCAACTTGTGACACCCAAAATATATCTATAACTCAGCTTCCGGTAACCGAATCGACACAAAATTACGGTCAATTTTATCCTCGAGAAAACCTAGGTATTCATAATTGAAAAGGTGCTCTTCATAGAAAGGTTTTATGCTAAAATTCTCCAATAATTCAGTTATAAACAGAAAGATGCAGTGATTTAACATTATACTTGACAGATATTGGAAATGTGGATTATTTTTTAAAAAATTATGTTCAGAGCGAACGCAGACCCAACAGTTATAAATTGGACAGGATGCTGATTTTGTTTGTTTGGTTGGTTGGTTTTTACGGCGTCGTGAGGTACAGGCAATAAAGGTGTACTTCACACTTCTTAAATCTACAGAATTACACATATAGGTGCTAGGGCTTGACGTGATCAACCGATTGATCGGAGGGGGTTTCTGACCGACCGTCTCGTCCAAATAAGGGCCAAAGTGGAGTCTTGCATGACTACACAGGCTCCAGGATTGCGTCCTTAAGCACTAGGCCATTTCACTTTAAAGATCGTTGTAACATGGTACTAGTTCTATATGTAACGACAGAAAAGCAATGCTTTGTATTTTAACATAATTTTAGATGTAATAGAAATGGGAATTTTAAAAATATATTTACAACCTTAAGCAACAGCAGGTACTGTACGTAAACCGAATATCAAAATGACTTGGCACTAAATGACTCGAAAAGTGTTGATATGCCGGAAAACAAAACAACAAACCAACGAACAACTTGGGTTATATCACACATTTTGTTTTATTCATTCTTGTTGGGTATTCATTTTTTTTTCGACTAAATTCTTTAAACGCATTTTTAATACTTATTTATTTATCTATTTAACGCATAGATGGGACCTTAACAGGTACAACCACTCCGGGTCAGGGTGAACCTGGGAGTATTGGCGATAAAGGGGCATTCCACATTCGCTAAAATTGGAAGTTCACAACTATTAGGTTGTTACAAAAATAATGGCTGATCGAAGTGCTCGATTTTGAAATGTCATATTAACAGAATTTGTTGTTTATTTCAGGTGAATTTTTGCATATATAATAATTAGTGTGTGCTGAAAAATGAAATTTAATTTATTTTCAGATAGAAAGTATTTTTGAAAAATAGGAGCCTTCAAAGATGAACATGCCTAAACATGACCTTCACCTTCTTATGTTGCATGTGTTCAAGCTTGGGCAAAATGCCCCCGAAACTGCTGCCAATATCAACAAAGCATGGGGAGATGAATCCATGAGTGATCGGACTACGAAGGTGGTTCCAGAAATTCCGCAGTGGAGATGATAGTCTTGAAGATGAAGAAGCTAGAGGACAGACATGCAGTCTTGACGATGAACAATTGCAGGCAGTTGTTTAGCAAAATCCACGACAAAGTGTCAGAGAGATGTCTCAGACACTTGGTGTCAGCATTGCAACAGTTTCACGCCATTTACAGAGTATTGGAAAGGTGAAAAAGCTCGATAAATGGGTTCTTCATAAGCTCAATGAGCACCAAAAACTTAGGCGGTTTGAAGTGTGCACGATGCTCTGTTTGCGTAACACCAATGACCCCTTTCTTGACCGAATAGTCACTTGTGGTGAAAAGTGGATCCTTTACGACACCTGTAAACGATCAGGTCAATGAATTGATCGTGATGAATCCCCCACACACTTCCCAAAGCCAAAGTTGCACCAGCAAAAGATTATGGTGACCGTCTGGTGGTCTGCAATAGGTGCTATCCACTACAACTTTTTGAAAACCTATCAGACCATTACTGCAGAGATTTACAGCAATCAACTCGCTGATATGCACGCTTGCTTGCAAAAAAGAAGACCTGCATTAGTGAATCGACGTGGTCCAATTCTTCTCCACGATAACGCGCGGCCACATGTTGCAAGATTGACAGTACAGAAACTCACAGACTTGGGATACGAGACCTTACCACATCCTCCATATTTTTCCGATCTTTCGCCTACTGATTATCATTTTTGAGGCACTTAATCACATTTTTAAATGGTAAAACTTTTCGATCTAAAGAAGAGGTGAAACCATCATTTAAAGATTTTGTTGCATCACAGCCAATAACTTTTTACCAACACGGAATAAATGACCTCGTAGATCGATGGCAGAGATGCATAGCTGCCCAAGACTCGTATTTTGACTAATTTTAACATTTCTACTGATAATGTTTCAACAATAATTATATGTACTAGCAAATATATGCACCCTCCGGGTGCAAGTATTTAAGTTTTAATGTAATGAAATATCGTATTAAATTAGAAACGCCAATGAAACTAAATAACAATGCAGATAAAAAGATTTGAAACAAAGGGAAGTATAATAAAAAAAATAGAACAACTGAAACTTACTCTTCCATCACCCTCGTCTTTGATTGTTATTTTTTCTAATTTAACTATTTAGTTAAATGAGGAAGTAAAGAATAAAATGACAGTTATTTTTTTCTTGTTAATGGATTTAATTGAAGATTTATTGAAGAGATTTTTGCTTATATTCATTAAAATAAAACCAAACAGTTAGAAATTAATAATACTGAGCACATATTTATTAAATTCGGTTTTTTAATATCAATATGCAAATTAGCCTTCCCGTTCACACTGTAAACCGCAATTTTGTTGTATATATAAATACGATTGCATGTTATTAGTATGTAGATATGGTTAACAGTATTAATAATTTAAAAACAATTTTATTTATAATTGAGGTTAAGATAAAATCAAATCATTGAGAATGTGATGTCAATAACTAAGGGAATTGTGACTTGAGTAGTAATATAGTTTCGGTTACAGACAGAAAAACACACAATCTCCATTATAATAAGATTTGAAATCAGCCATTATTTTTGTAACAACCTAATAGATGCAGTTTAACGTCATACCCAGGACACTAAGACCCTCCGCCACCGCCTTCTAGCACACATATGATTAAAAGGATTGGGTGCTTGCTATAAGGGCAATAGGGTTGGGACAATCTTTTAGGTGCTAGGGCTAGACGTGAACAGCCGATTGATGGGAAGGGATCTCTCCGACTGCCCGCCTAGCCTAAGTAAGAGCCGAAGTGGAGCGTAACATGGTTTGGATTGTTCAACAACCAGGGTTCCATCCTTAAACTTCAGGGGTCACCACCTACGCCCAACAGGTGGGCTCATGGGGGTATGCAGTTGGCGTATTCTACAGCCCCAGCCGAAAGGGCAGCTGGATGTTTGTAATCGGTTCACTTGATGACCAGTGTTGTAAAGGCATAGTATAGATGGGAACCTAACGAGTACTACCACTCCGGGTCAGGGTGGACCTGTGGGTTATTGTGATAAAAGGGTGCTCTACATTCCCCGGGTTCCAGTATATATCTGTCAATCACACCAAATTCCAAAAACGAAGGTAGATATGTAGTTATAACGGTATTAAGATATAAAAGAGTTTACAAAAAACAATTGGTCACTCGGCCTGTTTTACTTTTATCTATCTATCTATTAATCTGATCCCTCACTTTGACGTAACGCACTCTAAATTCCGAAAACGAAGGTAGGTATGTTGTTATAACGATATTAAGACATAGAAGAGTTTACAAGACTGCAAAAACAATTGGTCACTTGGCCGGTTTTATTTTTATCTATTTATCTATCTTTCTATTAATCTGATCCCTCACTTTGGTGTGACGCACACCAAGTTCCAAAAAAGGAGGTAGGTATGTTGTGATAACGTTATCAAGACATAGAAGAGTTTACAAGACTGTAAAAAAAATTGGTCACTCCGCCGGTTTTACTTTTTTTCTATCTATCTATCTATCTATCTAATCTGATCCCCCACTTTGGTGTGACGCACACCAAATTCCAAAAACGGAGGTAGGTATGTAGTTATAACGGTATTAAGACATAGAAGAGTTTACAAGACTGTAATAACAAGAAAGCATTGATAATTTAGAAGCAGAGAAAGAAAGTGTTTTTTTTTTCCAAGCTTTCATTGCCATGTAATTGGATGCTGTAAATGGTTTCCCAATTTTTACTTAAGTTTCTCCGTTGTCCGACATCGTACATTCTTGGTAATGTTTTTTTCCCAGGAATATACATGACTACCGACATAGAAACACGCAATATACTGGGGGATTCTTTCTTCTTTTTTTTTTAATTTATTTTATTTTATTTTATTCCAATTTATTTTTTGAGAGAAGGCCATGCTGATATTTTAGACCATCTGTTCATAGGTGTTGATGAACCGTTGATTTATTTATTCATTTATTTTATGTATGGTAAAGGTCGATCGCAAAGCTGAAGTAGTTACGTATTTCCTACCGGTAGTGGAGGTTCAATTCCAGGTAAAAGTCAGAATTACGTAAAAGCTGATTTTCTAAGCTGAGAGAAATTTTCGCTTCGATGATTGGCGTATGCCAATTATACACCACTTATTTAGCCGGTTGCAATACTAAGCTAAACCGTGTAAATACGAAAGTAATTCCAAAGGTAAGGTCTCTAAGATATTTAGAAATCACAGAAACGTTTATTGTTGTCAATGATGTTTACATCTGTTTAAAGTTTCTACATGAGGGGCACAAAGGTCCAATTAATGTTGGGGTGGGGATAAGGCAGAGCAAGCGAACCTGACGTGGGGTGGTGCAAAAGATTGCTAATTTTCCGTTAGTTTTTCTCTTCGGTGGCACCTCAGGCATCGGAAAATAAATCTAGTCCTTATCCCGTTTAGGAGAGGGAGCTGGTGCTTCTTGAGCGGGGGTGAAGGACTTCTGGAACTAAACTCTCATTAATTCATACCTATCCGGTGCGAAAGCAACTTCCACCTCTGATTTGGCCTTGTACCATACTTGTTATATAGCGGCATCAAATTCACGCTGCTAAATCGTGTATGTTAGTAGTCGGACTTAAGAAACCACAACACATGGGTATAGTAGGAGTTTTGACTTTATTTCTCTTCCTCGGCTGGGTGTGGGTGGCGAGCATTGACAATAGAAATGACTGAAGACCGACGATGACTACTACTGTTGGGATGACTGGTAAAGGGGTGGATGAACCTCACAGCCCGTTGGCTGCGATGGACCGTGGCGACGGTCGCCGTCTGCTGTTTGACTGACTTGTCTCTGCTATTGACCTCCTTTTTATGTATATCAGCCGCCTACGCGTTTTCTTTTGTTATACTTATCAGCGGACAAATCTATTTCTGAACTTATTGTTACCCATCCTTCTTTGTTTGCTTTACCCGGAAAAAGTCCTTTGTTATTTTTTTCGTCTTTTCTTTGTTTCGATTTAACCGGAAAATCCTATTTCCGTTTTCCCCTTCTTTTAAATATCTTCAATATACAACATACTGAGCTAAGCCTAGTAACTATAAAGATGATGATAGTGAAGAACCTGTTTAGTGGCTGAATCTGTTATGAATTTCCCGTTGGAGCCAGTTGGTTGGTTGTTTGTTTTTTTTTTGGGGGGGGGGGGGTTACGGCATATCAACCTTTGAGTTATTTTATGCCGAAGACTTTTCTATTGTATTAATTCTTAATGGGTATTCAATTTTTTATTTTAAACACATTTTAAACACATTTTTAAACTCATTTTTAATCTATTTAACCAATAGATGGGATGCTAACAGATACTACCACTCCAAGTTAGGGTGGAACTGGGAGTACCAGCAATAAAGGTGTACTTCACACTTCCTAAATCTACAGAATTAGAACCTCGCAGTTTAGCGTCATACCCAGGACACAAAGAACCTCAGCCACCGCCTTTTAGCATATATTTGATAAAAGAGGTTGGGAGTTTTCCATAAGAGCAATAGGGTTGGGACAAACTTGTAGGTGCTAGGGCTTGACGTGATCGGAGGGGGTTTCTGATCGACTGTCTTGTCCAAAGTGGAGTCTTGCATGACTACACAGGCTCCAAGATTGCGTCGTTAAACACTAGGCCCTTTCACTTCGAAGATTGCCGTAACTTGGTACTAGTTCTATATGTAATGGCAGAAAAGCAATGCTTTGTATTCTAACATAATTTTAGATGTAATAGAAATTGGACTTTTTTCAATATATTTACTCAGTCCCTCCGCAATGAGCAGCATGTGAAAAAAGGTCAATTTTTAAGCGGAGTACAGCTGGTTCGAATTAGAACTTTTCCTTCTCTGAGAAGGGATGCGATACCAAGCTTGAACAATCCTGTCTTCCTTACTATTTACCCATAGCTGGGGGAGGGGATTCATGCATTTACCAAGTTCATTAGAATGAAGTAAAACGCAAACAGCTTCATCCAGGACTTGAACTCGGTCCCCGATTACAACTGCTAGGACGATAACCGTTACGTTGGCATAGAAGAGCGTTGCTTTGTATACATTTACCCAACTCCTCCACCACCGATAGGATGCGACACGAAGCAAATTTTCCTTCTCCTATACTGGTTGTTTTACCAAGGATAAAGAACCCATAGCTGAAAAGAGAGACGGATAGATTCATGCCTTTCACGGGGGCATTAGCAAGAAATGAAACGCAAACAACCTCGTCCGGGATTTAAAATCGAATCGCAGATTACATTTCCTACAACGATAACTAAGGACAGTGTTTCCCAGTATATATTTATCCCCCTCCGCCACAGACAGGATGTGACACAAAGTCATTTTTAAGGGATTTGAATGCAGAGTTATTCTTCTTGACAGGTTGTCTAATTATGGCTAAAGAACTTAGTTTGCCCTACTATTTGACTATAGCTGGGGAGAAAGGAGAAAACTCCTTTTGAGTTTTCACATCAGCATTAGCTGATGGTCTTTCACTGGAGTCTGAGTCTCCTCGGGTCTCCAGGACTCTTCTGAGTATTCTGGCAGATTGCAGCAGTGCAGTGTTCTGAATGGTTTCAATCCTTCCTCTGATTTCCAAACTTTCCAAACCCCTTTCCTTTTGGGACCGTTCCAAGTGCACCAACTACAATTGGTATCACTTTGACTTTCATATTCCATAACTTTTTCAGTTCTCTGGCAAGGTCCAGATATTTGTCCATTTCTTCATTTTTCTTTTAGCTTCACCCTGTGATCTGCTGGAACTGCAAAAAACACCAGTTGACAAGTTCTTTCTTTTTTGTTTATTAACACTAGGTCTGGTCTTCTTGCTGGGATAAGGTGATCCGTTTTTATTTCAAAGTATTTGACTCCATTCGGGGTTTCCTCACCCGCCTTAGCCGGTGGTTCACTGGATGCTGAGTGACAGCAAATCCCCAGGACTCTTCTGAGTATTCAAGCCGATCTTAACAATGCTGTAGTTTGGATGGTCCCGATTCTACCTTTGATTTCCAATTCATCCAGACCCTTCGGGATCACTTCAAGGGGGCACCCATTACAATTGAAAGGGTGAGAGATAGTTAAATCAAGATTATTATACTTTTTACATATTGAACTATTGAGCTATAGCTCCCAAGTAAACATGAGACACTTTGATAATTAAATTATCATACTGTGATATATTCACAGGTCTTTCTAGTTATTATTATCATTCTGTACACATTGTGGACTGCTATGTTTATCTTTATATTTCACAGCGCTAACATACTTGGGAAAGGTATAAATCCAACTATTGGATGGGCTTGAAAAATGATTTATTGTGACTCAACTGTATCCTTAAGAATTTCATTGAAAGTGTTACTTTCTTTGTTCTCTCGCCACAAGAATTCATAAATATATGAATTTAGCATATCTGCTTGAATGAATTATCATTAACCCTAAACCCTAAACCCTAACCCTAACCAGTGTACAACGGGGTGTTCTGTAATTTTCCAACTTACGTTGGCAAAATAAAAAAAATCTTAATGATATAGTAACTCACTATAAAGCATTGTTCAAACCTATCTATCACTTAATGGTCTTATTCTTTTAAGGAATAAGAATTTACTGAACACCGCTCATACGGTTGAAGCAGTTCACGAGAATCGAAAAGAGATGGTTTCCATACTTTCCCGAGGGTCTCTAGCACGAACGCAAACAGCCTTGTCAAGGATTTGAACTCGGGACATCGATTCCATTTTTTACGACGATAACCGTTACGTAGATTATTATACGTATTGCTTTGTATCGTTCTTATACAGCGAATGCTACTCGCTGTAAATAAAATCTGATGATCTGGGATCGAAATAGATGAGCGAAAGCAACAAAAAACAAATCCGCCCAATACTTTAAGACCAAACTACAGTCGTGAGCTTATACGCTGAGCACGTTTGCTTATTTGATTCTCAACTGGTAAATCCAGTAAGTCAAGGATTCTATAACTTTCCTCCCACTTTTCTTATTTATTACATTACAACTACAATTTCTCTCCCCTGCCAAACCAGGAATATATATATATATATATATATATATATATATATATGTGTGTGTGTGTGTGTGTGTGTGTGTGTGTGTGTGTGTATGTATTCTATTGAGGATTTGGGCTTTTAGTTTCTATTTTTTTCACCTTCCTTCGTTCTCCAGATAAATTCGATTAGGCATTGTTTTAATTCTGAATCAAAGGGTGATACAAACGGAAGCCATCTAAGATTCTGCCATGCGCATGCGTAGAAGAATGCTCAGTATGACGAATTACACACTCACGGCCTCTTAACTTGCCAACGGACATTCACATCGGTTGCATACATAAACACAACCAATCTATCTTTCTATCTATCTACAGGGTATTTCCAGAAAACTGAAAGAATTGAAACGGAGGGATCAACTATTTGTCAAGTAGGACGCATTTTCCACGTTTAAAAAAAAGAATTATACATTGTTTCTACTAAGGGATCAACTGCAGGTGAACTCTTCAAACTATCTGCCAACACTAAAACCTATGGCCTTAAATCTATTATAGGATCCTGCATCAACGATTGGAATACACTAACAAAAAAATTCCAAACATTGATTTCACCAAAATGTTTGCTCACCAACTCAAATCGTTTATAAAAGATATAATTTTTAATACGTATAAGGAAACTTATAATCAATTTAAAAGCGATGTGAATGTCCGTTGGCAAGTTAAGAGGCCGTGAGTGTGTAATTCGTCATACTGAGCATTCTTCTACGCATGCGCGTGGCAGAATCTTAGATGGCTTCCGTTTGTATCACCCTTCGATTCAGAATTAAAACAATGCCTAATCGAATTTATCTGGAGAATGAAGGAAGGTGAAAAAATAGAAAATAAAAGCTCAAACCCTCAATAGAATACACACACACAATTTAATCAATGTAAAAAAACTGAGGTGATCACTACTATGATAGGCTCAGTCCTAATTAGTGATCATCCTCCACACATTACTACAACAACCAGCATTACGTTTTTTTTTGTTCTTTGTTTTTTGTTTTGTTTTTGTTTTATGTGGCATTGTTTATATTGCGTAATTTGCGAAAAAAAGCCCTGTCGACCGGAGCTTTAGAATACACCGACTGCATCTCTGCAGTGCGATAATAACTCCCAATGTTGCCACCTGTTGGCAGTGGGTGACGACCTGTGATGCTTCAGGGTGGAACCCTGGTGGCTGAGCAGTCTATGACATGCAACACTCCACTTTGGCACTTACTTAGGCTAGACGGTCAATCGGCTGGTCACGTCAGTTCCTAGCCCCTATATGATTGTCCCGACCCTATTGCTTTTATAGCAACCACCAACCCTTTTTATCATATATCTACTAGAAGGTGGTGGCTGTAGGTTTTAATGTCTTGGGTATGACGTGAAACTCTATCTAATGGTGAAGTTCCGATGCTGAAGCTCTGGGATGGTAGAGCACCCTTCATCACCATTACTCCCGGGTCCACTGAGACACGGAGTGAGAGTATCTGCTATCCATGAGTTAAATAGAAAATAAATGGATGTTAAAAAATGATTTTTTTAAATTTAGTTTTTTAAAAATTGAGTACCCATCAAAAATCAATAAATCAAAAAACATTTTCGACATAAAATAGTCCAACAAGGGTTGATATGCCGTAAAATACAACCAATAAAGACAGAATGAGAGTAGGGGAAAGATAGAGAGAGGGGTGATAACGCCAATCTATTTCAATTGAACTTAATAAAAAGAGAGAGAAAGACAAATAAGAGAGAGGTTAAATCAAGATTATTATACATTTTTACATATTGAAGTATTTGAAGTAGCTCTTAAGTAAACATATCAAACATTGTAATAATTAAATCACCATACTGTGGTATATCCACAGGCCCCACTAGTTCATTTCAATCCTTCTGTACCATGATCGTTGGGAATAAAAACATATTGTTTGAGTTTTTTTAAAAATCCATTTTACTGATTTATATAATTATTTGTCGATCCAAACAGGATGGATATTAAACAAAAAACGTCAAGCCGTGTTGACAGCACTGATTTCTTTGATTCTCTCTCTCTCTCTCTCTCTCTCTCTCTCTCTCTCTCTCTCTCTCTCTCTCTCTTCTCTCTCTCTCTCGTCAGTATTCGCTTCTGGAAGGTCCTCGTTAGGATATCGGTATAAAATAACCCAACAATAATTAACGTGCCGTAAAATCCAACCAACCAGCCAACCAATCTAATTACATCATCATCATCATCATCATCCTCAACAACAACAACATCAAGCCGAGCTGATAGCACAGATTCTTGAGCGCACGCGCGCGTGTGTGTATGTGTGTGTGTGTGTGTGTGTGGTGTGTGTACATATATATACAAAAAAAAAGAAAAGAAAAAAACAAAAGCAACGAAACAACACATTAAACAATCTATCACAAAAAAACATGGCCCACCAATAAGACATAAAATACAAATAAAAAGCAAAAGCTCAAGCAAACCGACCCCCCAGACAAGAATTCACAAACAACAGCCCTTACCTCAATACCATAAACAACAAGTATATATATATAACATATATATTATATATAATATATATATATATATATGTGTGTGTGTGTGTCTGTGTGTGTGTGTGTATAATTAACATATATAATTATACATGTATATATATTATATATATTATATGTATACAATATATATATATATACATTTATATAATATATATATATATTATCTATATATATTTACACATATACATTATCTATCTATATACATATGCATATATTTGATGCTTGTAGTATAAATTCTTTTGGCGCGTGCAACCGTGTAGGTTTACAATATTGCTATAATCTCGAAACATTTTCTTTTGCAAAAAAAAAAGCAAGATAATGAAGTTTATGAGCGACGTTTATCCATCGCTTTAATTTACCGTCGACTGTCAGACATGATTTTGTAATAATGAGATACCCGACTTCCTGCATTTCAATGTGTTTAGTAATGAATGGTAAGGAGAGCTTAGTGTACTTTCCATCCTCTTTCATCAAGAGCTGCCAAGATACCGTGTATTCAAATGACACGCTTATCATCTCACAATTCTGAATTTGTCTTTCAATCCACCTCTGAGAGTTACACTGTTTAACTTTTTTCATATCTGTTATTTCTTTTAACACAAACAATTTTTTAGTTTTTGTCCATACAATTATTCTTTCAGCCCATACAATTTTTGCTTTTAATCCATACATTTTCTTTTTAGTCCATACAATTTTTTTTCATTCCATACAATTTTTCTTTAGTCAGTACATTTTTTCTTTCCGCCCATACATTTTTCTTTCCGCCATACAATTTTTCTTTCAGGTCATACAATTTCTTTCAGTCCATACAATTTTTCTTTCAGCCCATACAATTTTTCTTTCAGTCGACACAATTTTTCTTTCCGCCCATACAATTTTTCTTTCAAGTCATGCAATTTTTCTTTCAGTCCATACAATTTTTCTTTCCGCCCATACAATTTTTCTTTCAGCCCATACAATTTTTCTTTCAGTCGACACAATTTTTCTTTTAGCTCATACAATTTTTATTTCCGCCCATACAATTTTTCTTTCAAGTCATACAATTTTTCTTTCAGTCCATACAATTTTTATTTCCGCCCATACAATTCTTCTTTCCGCCTATACAATTCTTCTTTCAAGTCATACAATTTTTTCTTTCAGTCCATAAAATTTTTTCTTTCAGCCCATACAATTTTTCTTTCAAGTCATACAATTTTTCTTTCAGTCCATACAATTTTTATTTCTGCCCATACAATTTTTCTTTCAGTCCATACAATTTTTCTTTCAATTCATACAAGTTTTCTTTCAGTCCATACAATTTTTCTTTAAGCCCATACAATTTATTACTACTCGGAGGAAGAAATATTTTAAAACATTTCTACTCAATGAGAAAAAAAACTAATAAAGAGGAATTACTACAAAATGCAGAACTTGAAAAACCGTGGTGTGAATATAGACCCTGAACTAAAATTTTCTAAACATATAGAAATACAAGTAGATAAAGCAAACAAGATATTAGGATTGATAAAAGGCCATAGGGATAAGAATGTTAAAAAATTTAATCATTGCATTGGTGATACCTCATTTGGAATTTGCTAATGTGGTCTGGAGTGTAAGACTAATCAAGGACGTAAAACTCATCGTGGGAGTTCAGAGGAGAGCTACTAAGGTAATGAATGAATTAAATAATATTTCGTATGAAGAAAGATTTAGGAAGACTGACTTGCCAAGTTTGGTGTATGACGAACCAGAGTAGATATGATTGAAGTTAATTAATATACCCATGGATTTTATTCAACAAATTTAATCTGTTGCCCAAAAATCAATACCAGGGGTCATAAACTGAAACTCTCAAAAAAACTTCCAACACAAATGTTAGGCAAAATTATTTTTAGTAAAAGGGTAGTAGACTCATGGAATAGACTAACATCACCAGTCGTGAATGCCCATCTCTGAACTCTGAACTTTTTTCTGCTGAAAGAATATAAACATTCAGTGGAAATAAGATGAATGTTTAATTATAAGGAACAGCTGACAGGTCTCAGACCTAATATATTGGTGAAAAGTAATTATTATTACTAGCAAATATATGCACCCTCCGGGTGCAAGTATTTAAGTTTTAATGTAATAAAATATTATATTAAATTAGAAGGATAATGAAACTAAATAAGAATGCAGATAAAAGATTTGAAACAGAGGGGGATATAATCGAAAAATAGAACAACTGAAACTTACTCTTCCATCACTCTCGTCTTTCATTGTTATTTTTTCTAATTTAAGTATTTAGTTAAAAGAGGAAGTAAAGAATAAAATGACAGTTATTTTTTTCTTGTTAATGGATTTCATTTAAAGATTCATTGAATAGATTTTTGCTTATATTCATTAAAATAAAACCAAACATTAGAAATTAATAATACTAAGCACATATTTATTAAAATCACATTTTTAAATATCAATATGCAAATTAGCCTTCCCATTCACACTCTAAACCGCTATTTTGTTATATATATATAAATATAATTGCATGTTATTAGTACGTTTATATGGTTAACAGTATTAATAATGTAAAACAATTTTATTAATAATTGAGGTTTAAATAAAAAATAAAATCATTGAGAACGTGATGTCAATAACTAAGGGAATTATGACTTGAGTAGTGATATAGTTTCGGTTACAGACAGAAAAACACACAATCTCCATTATAATAAGATTATTATTATTATTATTATTATTATATAACGTTTGAAGTGTTACTTAAGAACTATTGCATAATTACTTCAATATGTAAAGAGTATAATGATCATGATTAACTCTCTTTCACTGATTTATTTTTATTTCCTTAGTTTCATCTTTTTCACTATGTCTGATTTAAACAGATTAGTATTATGGCTTCCGCGCACTTGCTCCCCTTTCTATCTTTTCCCCACTCTTCTTTCTTATCGTATTTTTCTGTGTAGCATGTCCTTTTCTTCCCTTTCTTTCTTTATAAAAAAAAAAAATGGTCGATTATTCAGCTGAGGTCACGACACCATAAGAAATAAGAATTCGGTGGATAAGCAACACCAGATAATCAGGATGTACATTTTGCATTTCATCTCATACGATGTGGACGGTCTCATTTTTAACCAAAGGGTGTTGCAAGATGATGACAATCGTACAATCAAGCAAAGTATCATTAATTAATTATGTAATATCTATGGCTTTGTGTGGTTTTCATACTAGTATTAGATGGTGGCCTTTACTAAAATTCGAGTGATAGCAAGTTTCCTAAACACACCAGGACCCCTCCCAGTATCCTAGCCGATCTCAACAGTACTGTGATTTAAAGGTCCCAATCATTTCTCGTATCTCAGAGTACTGTCAGTGGGGCATATACTCCGCTGGCTGTATCCCAGCAGAGGCGTAACATCCCCTACAAATAGGGGTATCGTAGTTATGACACTAAACTGCATCTGATGGTGAGTGTCCAGTTATGGAGATCTCGGGAGTGTGTAGTACGCTTTCATTGTCATTACTCTCAGGTCCACTTTGACCAAAAGTGGTAATTTTCACCTTTAGTTGTCAACATTTCTTGCATAAAATTGTGCGTGCGCATTATCTGAAATGAACTTAATTGTTATTAAGAACACATTTTTATGATATTTTTTGTGTTAAAGCATGCAGTTGTATTGTTTTCGAAAAAGTTTCTAAGATTTCTTTATTTCGCACGGAGACTTTCAAAATAGCTACCGGCTTGGTTCAAAGTGAAAGTCATGGGAGGTTACTCTAATTGCCTTATTGGCTAGGAATTTTGACAACTAAAGGTAAAAATTACCGTACCTGTTACCATCTAAGGGTCAAATAGATCTGTTTAAAATTATTTGTATCCGATATGACCATTCCAGTATATAAACAGGTCCCGCTAGTAAAGACTTATTGAAAGGGGGGGGGAGTCTGGTAATTCTCTTATGACTATCGTTATGTAGCCATAAGACTATTACGTATTCCACTTATGAAATTGTTATTCTGAGTCGATTCAACTTGGGTAGAAAACTAACTTCAGTTGAGATCGTGCGATCTAAGAAAATGTAAGATGCATTTTGCTCGAGGAAGTTGCAATTTCATATTGTTATATTAGGGGCCGGGTTAGCTCAGTCGGTAGAGCGTTCGGTTAGAAACCACAAGGTTCCTAGTTCGATACCGGTCCTCGCCAACTCAGCGTATGAGTAGCACAGGGATCTGTGCGGTAAAGTAAGGAGCTGATGGTAGGTGTGGCGCTCCACCTCAGATGCTAAAAACAATCTCCTTGGTCTAGCGCTATTGAAAAGGGGATAGACTTCCTCGCTGATTGGCTGATACCGACTTTAGGCCGCCCCGTCGACTTTACTTACTTACTTATATTAGGTTTACTATTGGTTTAACTTGATGCGTGTGTGTATATATATATATATATATATATGTGTGCGTGTGCGTGTGCGAATTTGTATGTTTGTGTATGTATGTGGATGTCTGTGCGTACGTGGTCTCTATATGTGTGTGTACGTCTGTAAATGGGCGTATGTGTGTGTGTGTGTGTGTGCGTATGTGTGTGTGTGTTGTGTCTGTATATGTATGTGTGTGCGTCTGTGTGTCTCTGTCTCTGTCTGTCTCTGTCTCTGTCTCTCTCTCTCTCTCTATGCGCGTGTGTCTGTGTCTGTGTCCATGTGTATGCGTGCATGCGTCTCTGTGTGCGTGTACATACGTCTGTGTGTATCTGTGTGTGTGTATGTGTGCACGCACCTATGTGTGCTCGTGCTTCTGTTTATGTATGTGGATGTCTGTGCGTACGTGGGTCTCTATATGTATGTGTAAGTCTGTGAATGGGCGTATGTGTGTGTGTCTGTGTGTCTGTATATGTATGTGTGTGCGTCTGTGTGTCTCTGCCTCTGTCTGTCTGTCTCTGTCTCTGTCTCTGTCTCTGTCTCTCTGTCTCTCTCTCTCTCTATCTCTATGCGCGTGTGTCTGTGTCTGTGTCCATGTGTATGCGTGCATGCGTCTCTGTGTGGGTGTACATACGTCTGTGTGTGTATCTGTGTGTGTGTATGTGTGCACGCACCTATGTGTGCTCGTGCTTCTGTTTATATGTGTGCGCGTCCGTGTGTGTGTTCGTGTGTGCACGTATATGTGAGTGTGTTTGTGTATATGTGTGTACGTGTCTATATTTCTTTTGTAATATATCTTTCTGAAGGGAAAATTTGTTTTGACATGATGGTCCCTCTCACTCCCCCACATCCCACTTCTATCTCTCACCGTTCTCTCTGCCCCCTCTCTCTCTCTCTCTCTCTCTCTCTCTCTCTCTCTCTCTCTCTCTCTTCTCCCTCACTTTCTCTTTCCCTCACTTTCTCTTTTTCTGTATGTCTGTCTCTCTCTCTTTCTCCAAACACCTGACAATGATTAATGCTTCCGCAAACCAGAACTACATTACAACTAGTTTTCCTTTTTTTTTTCCTAAAACAATTCAGGAGAGCATATGTAGATCCGATGAGGAAAGCAATAATCATTTTTTCAAAAATGAATGAATAAATAAAAGAAGAAAAGAATGATCAATGACTTATGAATCTTTTGTCTTTATTGTTTCTTTTCATCGTCGATTCTTTCTGAATTCTGTGATGACGAAATACCGTAGGTTCAAATGTAAGATGTATTTTCGCTGATTGTTTCTTTTTTATTCTAATAGAAAGAGTAAGAGAAGCCGCACCTTAGTGTAATGATGTAGTGTTTATCCAGTGATCGTTTTTTGTACGATCGGTGATTGTCCTGTACGATCACATTCTGTGATTTGAAATCGTCTCGTGTGATTGGTGATCATCTTATGTGGTCGGTGATCGCATTTTGTGATCTGTGATTGTCTTAAGTGATTGATCATCATATTGTACAATTGACGACCGTATTATTTGATCTGTGATCATCTGCTCTGATTTGAGATCGTCTTGGGTGATTGGGGATCATCTTGTGTGATCGGTGATCGCATTTTCTGATCTGTGATTGTCTTGAGTGAGTGAGGATCATCTTGTACAATTGGCGACTGATTAGTGATCGTCTTGTGTGATCGGTGATCGACTTATCTGTAATCGCATTGTGCAGTCGGTGATCGTATTTTATTATTTGTGATCATCTTTTCTGATCGGTGATCAACTTGTGTTATCAGTGAACATTTTGTGTGGTATGTCATCGTCTTATGTAATCGACGATTGTCTCATGAGATCCGAAATCTTCTTGTCTAATCGCTGATCGTCTTGTGTGATTTTTGATTAATTGTGTGATTTGTGATCGTTTTTTGTGATTGGTATTCTTATTTTATCATCAGTGATCACCTTGTCTGATATATTCTAGCTTATCTATGATCGTATTTTATTCTGATCATTTTGCGTGATCGATTACCATATTCTATCATATCATCTGCAATCGTTTTCTTATATCGGTGATCATCATTTGTGATTAGTGATCGAATTTTATAATCGTTGATCGCTTTGTCTAATCTGTGATCGCAATCTATTATATGTGACGTCTTGTCTGATCGGTGATCGCCTTGCGTGATTGGTGATCCTCTTTTTGTGATCGGTGACCGCATTTTATTATCTGTGATCATCTTGAGTGATCAATGATCGTCCTATTTGATCGGTGATCATATTTCTGGACCAGTGATCATCTTACGTGATCGGTGATCAAATAGCGGAGAGGTATTTTATTCTTATTGCTGCCTGTACTAGCGAATTCAAAACTCGGAACCATCAATTCTTTATTAATCTGATCTATCTTTCGTCATTTTCTACACTACTTGACTAAGGGATTGAACTCACGACTTCTACTTCTTCTATGCGATTTTCAAAGCAATTGGTTTGAAAATCGCATAGACAAGAACTATTGTTGACTTCATGTTTAGCTACCCTGAAATTGGATATACATTTTCTATCAATGATACGAGCACTATTTACTTATAATATAGTAAACTATATATATATATATATATATATATATATATATATATATATATATCGATCATAATAAGTACATTCCTAACAATTTTTTTAGTAATAATTTATTTTTCCTAAACTAGAAAATATGGGATTTTATTATTTCTAGCGTATCATTATACAATCAATATTATTAGGTATTATTATTTACAAAACATTACAACATGAAATTCTCTGAGAAAAAAAAAATAACAAGTAAAATCTGACTTACCTCGAGAGAGAACATCTTGGAGATTTGGCTGAATGTCCATTTGTGTCCATGAACGGGGCAAGAATGGAGCATGTCGTCGTTTGTTTTCATCTGCGATTTCCTCCTGAAATATAAAGTAGGAATTCGCTTTAAAATTTTGAACATAGAAATAAGAAATAAGAAATAAGAAATAAGAAATTTATTTATCAATAGTAGGTACAAGTTATAAAGAATAAGTAAAAGAAAAACTTTATTTTTGTTAAACTACTATTGAAGGGAGGCCATGCCTAATAGCGTGAAGCTAAGCCCATGGACATGACCACACTTGGACGCTCACAGGAAATGATACACCAGACAACACAAACATATAGATATATATCATGAGACAAATTAGCCGTGTGAGAATCTAAATCCAAATCTATTTTTTATAAGAGACAATAAAATGCTTTTTTAAAAGTTTTTTAAGGACAAAATAATTTACCAAAGCAAGCTTCACCTTTTCCTCCTTTTCTTCATCACACAATACCGACTGAATAGTGTTCCAAGAATTAAGTGCATTAAAACGAATCGAATTATGCCCAAAACTAACCGTGTTGATGATAGGGAAATTTAAAAAAACAGTTTGGTCAGCACGAGTGACCTGAGCATGGGTGAAGTCAACTGCAAAAGCATTCTGAACAGAAACAGGCATTTTAGTGTGGAACAGTTTATGTATGAACAAAATATTTTCACAATGGACCATATCAGAAAATTTGAGAATCTCCAAATTTGCATACAGGTTGTTAGATGATGTCCTAGGAGGCACAAAGGTTGGCTGGTTGGCTGATTGGCTGGTTGGTTGATTGTTTGATTTTACAGCATGTTAATCCTTGTTGGGTTCATTCATATATCGAAAAACGACATTACGAAGTAGGAAATTATGAAATTTTCAAATAAACCGAAATTACGAAAAACGATCTACATTTGATCATTGACGAAGATGAGTGTTTGCATCGCATAATTTGATTGTGAAGAATGTTTATTTCGTCTGTCTGCCGCTCTCAGCTAGAGCTTATTTTGAAGGGGAGGGGGGGCTTTTATTAAAATCATCCTGAAAAATCATGCCAGGTCTTATTTTGCAGGTAGGTCTTATTTTCGGGGAAACACGGTATCTGTGGCGTCGGAAAAGCTAGCCTTCTCCAATATTGGAGTCATATTTCGTGGTTATATCCGGTAATGAGCTTTCTGTCTCAAACACAAAACATGGCTTACAAATACTTATACTAATTATGCAACGATTTGGCTCTTGTTTAACTCATGCAGCTAACGGAGCTATGTGTCATGGCTGCCGATTAAATAGACAACCATATTTCATAGAAAATAATATTCTCTTCATCTATATATCAGAGATTATATTGGCGGCTCGTTGTTTGGTCATATTTAGCGAGCCAGTCTAGCAAACCATTACTATCGTGTAGTGGGCACCATATAATCGAGGCCTTGTGCCAGGTTTCAAGTATTTCTATCTGATACGAATAATTTGCATGGTTTCAAGTATTATTATCGACTACAAATAATTATATGGTTTTAAGTAATTATTTCTGTTTGATAATAGCCATTTGTTTGTACACAGTTATATGGTTTTAAGTATTTCTAACTAACACAGATAATTTGCAAATAACCAGGGCGCCTGCTGAGAACGTCATTTTATCATTTTCCAAAATTCTATTTTCATTATTTGGAATTGTTCATTTTTAAAATTTGGATTTATTCTTTTTAATAACGTTGTATAACCTTCTTTACTTCCGCCCTGTCGGCTGGGGCGTTAGAATGCACCGACTGCACCTCTGCAGAGGGGTAAGACTACCCCAATGGGGCCATTGTTGGTCGTGGGTGGCGACCCGTGATGCTTAAGGATAGAGCCCAGGTGGATGAGCAGTTCATGACATGCAATACTCCACTTGGGTTAGACGGGCAGTCGGAGAGGCCCCCTCCGATCAATCGGCTGGTCACGTCAAGCCCTAGCACCTATATGTTTTTCCCAACCCTATTGTCCTTATGGCAAGCCCCAACCCCTTTTTATCATATGGGTGCTAGAAGGCGGTGGCTGCGGGTCTACATATCCTGGGAATGACGTTAAACTCTATCTGATGGTGAGGTTCCAGTTTTGGAGGTTTGGGGAATGTGGAGCACCTCTTCATCAAAGTGCTCCACATTCCCCAAACCTCCAAAACTGGAACCTAACTATCAGAGTTTAACGTCATTCCCAGGACATGTAGACCCGCAGCCACCGCCTTCTAGCACCCATATGATAAAAAGGGGTGGGGGCTTGCCATAATGGAATGATTTTTTTTATTTATTTTTTTTATAGAGAAACTAATAAAAATATAATCAAAATAAGTGTGAACTTTTTATATGCGTTCTTATTCAATTTCATTAGTTTTTTGAAATTTAATATAGTTAATTACATTAAAGCTAAAATACTTACGCTCGGAGGGTGTATATACTTACTAGTAAAAATAATTTTAAAAAATGTCCTATAATGCATAAAACTTTTAATATGGGTGGTTAAAAGTTTTGTTTTGTTTTTTGTTTTTTAATGTGAAAATGGAGTTCAGTTGGGAATATAGCAATTAATATACAGACGTTCTCTAATTATTCTTAGTTTAATCTCTGAGCCATTGTAATCCCCGCCCTAAAATCTAATTTCTCTCATAAATCGTTAAGACCAGACAGTCAATAACTTTAATTACAAACGCTGAATCTTAGGTTAAAATTAAGCAATGATTTATTTTGTTTTTGAATTCTTCTTTTTTCAAAGACATTTATTGATCCACTATTTTTTTCTGCATTTCTTTGTGAACGTTGATGGCCCTGTCGACTGGGGTTGTAGAATACACCGGCTGCACCTCTGCAGAGAGATAAGACTCCAACCCACCTGACGGTTGTAGATGGCAACTCGTGATACTTAAGCACGGATTCTTGGTGGCTAAACAGTCTATGGCATGCAAAAATCCACTTTGGTCCTTACCTGAGCTAGACGGGTAGTCGGAGAGACTCTCTTCGATCAATCAGCTAGTTACATCAAGGCCTAGAACCTACAAGATGAATTGATTGGAGACTATTTCTCTGAATGTTTGAGATGAGGCTGGAAGATTAGTATTATTAGTGTTATTCGGACTAATGTCCCCATTTTCATTGTTATTTGTACAACGTTTCGGCCGATATACCCTCCGGCCTTCTTCAGGTATTTCTTGTCGGACTCGGAACCTTCTCGGACTCGGAAACCTTCTTTTCGAACTCGGGAACTTTCTTGTCTTGTGTGATGGCTCCCGAATACGACAAGAAAGTTCCCGAGTTCGAAAGAAGGTTCCCGAGTCCGAGAAGGTTCCCGAGTCCGACAAGAAATCCTGAAGAAGGCCGGAGGGTATATCGGCCGAAACGTTGTACAAATAACAATGAAGATGGGGACATTAGTCCGAATAACACTAATAATATTGATTGGAGACGTATGGTGAAATCCTTGCATTTCACATAGCGTTAATACTCCCGGGAGAGTTACGAAGCCAACTACTCTCACTCCAGCTATGGATAAATAGTACGGCCTACTGGGCTCTTTAACCTTGGTATGGTTACTGGTCTAAGAGATGGAAACCTCTGAATTCAAACCTGTTAAACTTCATATAAGAAATCGACCTTGTGTTACATCCTGCTGGTGCGGAGGGGTTGCTAAATATGTATATGATACGATACCTATACACACGCAAGGTGTCTGATGGTGGTGAAATGATTAACAAGCTAGTCTCGCTGATATATTTCGATAGAATAGGGAGTTCTATCTTCGTTGGATACCCCATACTTGCGACCTTGTGCCATATCCTACTCGTGATGAACAAGGTGGGTAATTACCTATATTCCACACCGTCTTTCATAGGGAAAGGAAACGCATTGTATTTTCTAAAGTTACCCCCTTCAAATGAAAGGGGGTTTGCTCTGCAAGGCAGGGCTTTCACTGTTGAGGCCCTAAGCTATATGTAATTTGTTATATTTTATATTTTTATATTCATAATAATGAAAAATAATATATATATATATATATATATATTATTATTATTATTATTATTATTATTATTATTATACTAAAGCTGAGTGAATCAACTTTTGTTTCCTAAAGGCTTTTTTACTGTTTAGTTTAATGACACGAAAGTTATACTAAATTATTTTTTACTTTTAGGATTGAATTATGTTTGAAAAAGTTCCGTTTTGATTGGTTCTAATTCGTCGTAATTTGCAATTGAGTCAAAAACTTTCTGCCTATTACTTTCTTCCCATATATTTCTTGATTACTTCCTGGTTATATAATGTTAGTTTCTCTGGGAGGGAAGAGAGAGAGAGAGAGAGAGAGAGAGAGAGAGAGAGAGAGAGAGAGAGAGAGAGAGAAGACGGGAAGAATTTGAAAATGTACTTTATGTAAATTTCACAAGCAGCAACCCGTAGCTTAAATTAGGTCAAATATTCGCTTTCTTAGAAAGCTTACAAAATGATTTTAATGTTTTGTCCAGCCGTATCCGCTTTGCTAACTCACTTTTCCCTAATCTCAATTATCTACCCAGAGCTGAATGGATGACCCAACGGGTCATGTTTTGTCTAGTATATATATGTATATATATATATATATATATATATAAAGATGTCTGCAAGAGAGACATGAAGACATGTCACATCGATATAAACACATGGGAGGCTTGTGCAGAAGACCGTGCGACCTGGCGCCTCCTCGTCAAACAAGGAACGAAAGGAAGTGAAAAAGAGAGGAAAGAAGCCGCCACAGAAAACAGAGCTAAAAGGAAGGAGAGACAACAACACCCCCAACACCTACAAAAAGCTTCACCTTTTGATTGCAATCACTGTACCAGAGACTGCCATTCAAAGATCGGTCTGTTCAGTCACTCACGTAGCTGTAGCTAAACAACAAAGGTAAACAAAAAAAAACAAAACAAAAAATGGACACTACGCCATCGTCTTATATAGACGGAAGGTTGCCAACACATATATATGAGCAATTCCATGTCAAATCATCTAGAAAAAAATAAAATTATCACCCACCCCTTCAGTTTTTCTGAAATTTTGTACAGTTGTAGACTAGGTTGGAATTAGACAATCCCCCAAATTTGAGCTTCTAATTCAAAAAATTCGCCGAGTTATGTCGATTTTAAACTCGAAACATTTGAGGAGGGGTGAGAAAATTGGCGCCATTTTGTAATCTATTTCTGTCTATAAAATGGATTCTAGAGCTCCTCTACTTCTGAAAATTGACTTCTAGAAGCTTTCTGACTTGAGAAATCCGAAAATGTTATCAGAATAGGTATAAAATTAACCCTTTTAAAGTTATTAAGGATTTTTGATTTTTTCAATGCAAGATCAACAAGTGAAAAAATCACAATGTGGCACTGCATATAATTTTCTTTTTCCTTTAAATTATTATTCTACATATATTGAACATTATTTGTACCCTCCTCAAATGTTTCGAGTTTAAAATTGACATAACATGGCGAATTTTTCGAATTGGAAGCTCAAATTTGGGGAATTGTCTAATTCCAACCTAGTATACAACTGTACAAAATTTCAGAAAAATTGATGGGGGTGGGTGACATGGCCCGGATGATTTGACATGGAATTGCCCATATATAAACTGAATAATGAAAAAAAAATTGTTTCTTCTTAGATTTAGAATAGAGCAACAGATGATCATTTTCCCGCGGTTACAGAAATTCGATTTCATATAAAAAAAATTTTTTTTTTAATATACTCACGGCGTTCTCTTCTGTTCTTTGCTGTTCTTGGAAGCGTTGCTTTATTTCCATCATTCTCTACAAAAAATAAAAAATAAAACAATCGAAATTATTCATTTTAATATCAAATGCATTGCAAGGGCTGTTGCATCCCTGTAGGCTAGGGCTTTAGAATAGACCTCTGCAGAGGGATAACCCCCTTAATGGGACCACTTCTTGGTCATGAATGTTTGAGGATAGAACCCTGGTGGCTGAGTAGTCCATGACATTCAATACTTCCCTTTGGCTTTTATTTAAGCTAGACAGGCGGACAGAGAGGTGCCCTCCGATCAACCGGTTGGTCACGTCAAGCCCTAGCACCTATATGATTGTCCCTATACTATTGCTCTCATGGCAAGCCCCAACCCTTTTTTATCATATAAGTACTAAAAGACGGTCGCTGAGGGTCTTGGTGTATTGGGTATGACGTTGAACTCTATCGGAGGGGAAGTTCCAGTTCTGGAGCTCTGGGGAATGTCGGGTATCTCTTCAAACCATTACTTCCAGGTCCACACAGATTTAGAGTGGTAGTACCAGTTAGGGTCCCATCCATGGGTTCAATAGAAAAAATTAGTTTAAATATGTTTTTAAAAATTGAGTTTTAAAAAAATTGACTACCCATCAAGAATGAAAAAAAAAGTCTTTGGCATAAAATAACCCAACATAAGATGACTTGCCATAAAATCCAGCCAACTAACTAACCAAGAATTACTGTAGATTGATTAAATGAAAATAATTAGAGTAAAAGGTTGGCCCCACTCTTGGTTAAGTTTTTTTTTTTAGTGACCGAGGTAAGCATTCTCATTTCTGCATCTACGAGGAAGAGTAAAATAATTCTCCGAAATCAATTATCCGAACGGATGGATGATTTGATAGGCATAATTATGATTAATCTGCTGAGAACAAGTTGACTTATCGATGGTAACTCGCCGGTTTGCCATACCATCAACTCAAGCTTGCTGAATCTTCTCAATGATGGAAAAGGTTGACGGGCGTCCTGCTCCCTCTTCATGGGTCACCAGTCTAGGCAAAGAAAAACTCTGAATTCGCTTAAGAAATTGTGAGAAATTATTAGAAATTAAGAATTATATGTTTTTAACCCCCCCCCCCATATATATATATATATATATATAATAATATATATATATATAATAATATATAATATATATATTGTTCTGGTTCCAACGGAGAAAAATTCAATATTTTATAAAAAAGAAGGTCCGCAAAATGTATTATGTTTTCAGAAAAAAAAAAAATCATTCTTTTTATCTTACATATGCAACACGTGTTTCAGATCTTCTGGTATCTTCTTCAGGCTTTGATCGATAATATTATTGATCAAAGCCTGAAGAAGATACCAGAAGATCTGAAACACGTGTTGCATATGCAAGATAAAAAGAATAATTTTTTTTTCTGAAAACATAATACATTTTGCGGACCTTCTTTTTTATAATATATATATATATATATATATATATATATATATATTATATATATATATATATATATATATATTATAAAAAAGAAGAATCAAAAGATTCAAATCTGTTAAACTCCGCTTAAAAATTGACCTTATGTCACATCCTACGATATATATATATATATATATATTTATAAAAAGAAGGTTCGCAAAATGTATTATGTTTTCAGAAAAAATTTATTCTGTGCGAGTAGGATGTGACATAAGGTCAATTTTAAAGCGGAGTTTAACAGGTTTGAATCTGCCTTCTCCAAGACTGATTGCCTAACCAAGGTTAAAGAGCACAGTCTTCCCTACTATTTACCCATGAATGGGAGTGGAATATAGTTGGGTCCATACATTTCTCAAGGGTATTAGTGATATGCAAACAGTCTCGTCCAGGATTTGAACTCGGCTCGCCATGTCCATTTCCTAATATGATAAACATTAAGCCACGTAAGTAGATGCCAAGCGTTTGTTTGTTGTTTGGTCGGTTGGATGGTTGGGTTTTATGGCAAGTCAACCCTTGTTGGGTTATTTTATGCCGAAGTCGTTTTGTTTTATTTATTCTTAATGGGTATTTAAAAAAAAACAATCTTTTTTTAAAAGATTTTTTTATAAGATTTTTTTTAAAAACTTATTTTTTATTTAACCCATAGTTGGAACACTAACATGTACTACCACTTCAGAGTGGAGCCGTTGTTATATACCCACTTAATCTGCTGGGTAAATATTGGAGAAAGATTAGACAGGTGATGAGATGAGGAGATAAGATGGGTTCTTACTTTTCTGTTTGTTCAATCGCCATCTTCTTTTTTCTGGCCTGATCATTTCTTTGGTGGGCTGATTTTTTTCTCAGGGCTGATTTTTTTCTTTGGGCTGGGTGTCTACTCATTTCTTGTTGAATAATTAATAAAGATTTTGTGGTTTTTATATACTTTATTAAGAACCCACAGCCCCAAAAGGGTTCTAACCGCGTGGTGAGAGGCCAGCATCTTACGAGCGTCTGATCCCGCTGATTAATAGCCGAAATCTGCTTAACTAACTTAATTTCTTTTCTCCCGCCTTCCTTCAGCTAATCAAAAGTTGGCGTACAGGTCGATGGGAGATTAAATACAGTCAATAACTTTACCGGCTAACGGTATCTTTCCATTTACCCTCATTATTTGAATCTTCAACGAACTTCGATTCAAAATTTAGTTACACTTACATACATAATTCGTAGGCTACCTGCGAAACTATGTAACACCGCCGAGCGTTTGTGTTTGTATGGAAGCGTATGCAATATAATTTATTATACAAAAGTCAACAAACGCTTTCAAACAGGAGAAAACTATTTATTTCTCACACGAATGCACTCGACTTATGAGATAGTTAAATCAATATTTTATGCCTTCTTTAATTCGTCCAACTCGTAAAAAGATGTGCGTTTTTGGAAGCGTTTTAAAAAAAGGTAATTGAACGATATTGAATGGCGAAGATGAACTCAGTTGAACACGTCAATATTTTAACAGCAGTTTGTAGTGCTTTCAAAATATTCTACCAAACATTTCGAAGATAAATAACGTTGTTTTATTTGAAAAATGGTCTTTTTCCCCGTCTTTTTCTATTTTTTTTTTTCGAGAAAAAGAATTTCAAATCGTGCAACAGTTGAATTATATCACTTGATCTTATATGAAAATAGTTTAACCTTTTCATAAAGGACTTCAAACAAAACGTTTCGCGCGCACACACACACACACACACACACACACACACACACACACACACACACACACACAAAGACACAGAAACCGACACAGAGTAGACACACACACACACACACACACACACAGATATATATATAGATATAGATATAGATATATATTAAAACTACAACTAATATGATATAAGAATTTCAGTTGAGTAATTATATTTTGTTTAAACAATATGATCAACTACCAAGAAGAGAGAGGAATAAATAAATAAATTATACACACACACACACACACACACACACACACATATATAATATATATATATATATATATATAATGGAGAAAGTAGACACGGGTGTAGTACTGGATGGATGTTTATCATAGGTAATGGTGTCGACGTTGTTATATGTATATATATACATATATTTATTTACCTCTTCTTCTTATATCATATATATATATATATATATATATATATATATATATATATATACATATAATAATATATATATAATATATATATATATATATATATATATTAGATTAGATAGATAGATAGATAGATGCAAAAAATGTTGTAAAGGAATCCGACAGTATGTTAAAAAATAAGAAAATGATGATTTAATGAATATTGGTAAAATGTTCCGACACCGAGTGTTTAAATTCGTGAATGCACAGTACAGGTTGGTTGGATCTTACAGTATGTCAACCCTTGTTGGATTATTTTATGCCAAAGAGGGTTTGTCTTATTCATTCAACATTTTTTCTAAAATTAATTTTTCAAACACATTTTTGAAACTCATTTTTTTAAATATTTAACCCATAGATGGACCTAACAGGTACTAACAGTCCTGGTTAGAGCGTACCTGGTGCTAAGGAAGGGGCACTCCAATAATCGAAACACACAGTATCAGAACATGTTACCAAATATCAATATCAATATCAATATATATATATATATATATTGATACACACACACACACACACACAAGCTAGGAAACTAGCTGAATTAAGATGGATCATTAGACTAGACACGCACAGAAATGGACTTAACACAGATACCGGCACATTAAAGGCATACACATATTTCCAAGACACCCCCACACCACCAACCTCATGACCCCTATCAGATTACTACACACACAGTACAAACTCATTAATCACCAACTAACCAATTAGCATCAAGCACCTCCATATCATTCAAACAGAGCAACAAGCAACCAGAAAATCACTACTATCCACGGTCTTGAAGAAGGGATGTCACTATCCTGAAAATTTACTACTACGTCTAAATAAAAGAAACTAAAAACAAAACTACCGAGTTTTCTGATATTTATTCCCAGATTAATATATTATGGTAACTACATTATCATAATATAGCAATTTAATGCTTCACACCAATGCCCAAACCTGGTATATGTACTTCCAAAAAACGAATACAGATACAAAAATATATCTCAAATATATATATATATATATATATATATATATATATATATATATATAAAACTTTTGTTCCTGTGAACATTGTTTTTTTTTTCTTGGTATTTTGAAGCATGGAAAAAACAGGACAGAAACAAAACAAAAACAGAACAAAAAAATTTTTTTATATTCAGCTGTTGTTCTGTCCCTGTTAATTCCGATATTTCCGGTGAACCTTCACCCTTTGTCAAGGTATAGATAATAAAGACTTTCTGGGGAGAAGTGAAATACAGTATATGGGTGAAAAAATAATGAATCGAAAGGATCTGGTGTTGTTTATCTTTTATTTTTCTTTCGAAATTATGTGACGTAACTCATCCGAAATCAATCACGATATATATATATATATAATATATATATATATATATATATTACAAAGTAAGTATTACAACAGTGTGCGCTTAGCATTATCTCACTTGATGAGTTAGTGGTGTGCCAATATATGTAGTATTATTTGGAGGGAGCTCAATATCTGTGATAGAGCTCTTTCATTTTAAAAAGTATAAGTATTCTAGTTTTTGTATATATATTACATTGAAGTTTATCTGCGACTATTTGGTTTCATGCACATCTTTACGTGGCAATCTTCAGACAGGAAAAGATAAAATTTGAAGAAATTGAAAAAAAATCGAAAAAGGTCGAAAAGATATGGACAAAAGAATTTGTACGTTGGTGTGTCGAAATTGCGTATCAGTAGGCACAGGCCTTTGGGTTTTACTTAAATGTAAATCTGGCCGCGGACATGAATTCATGTAATCAAATATATATGCAAAAACTAATATATATTGAAAGGAAAAATAAACTAAGAAAAGAAAATGCTGAATGGATAAAATAGGTTTATTTTACTAACACGTGATTCGGCCAGGAGTTTGTTCATGTACACATGTATTCTATTTATTATTATTTTAGATATAGAATAAAATAATAATAAAAGAAAACTAATTTATATATATTTTGAAATAATAATAAATAGAATACATGTGTACATGAACAAACTCCTGGCCGAAACATGTGTTAGTAAAATAAACATATTTTATCCATTCAGCATTTTCTTTCATTTGTTTATTTTTCCTTTCAACATACCGTTGGATTCGCTTCCATTTTCAACTTACATATATATATATAAGATGTCTAGTGAGGTCGTCTAAATGTATGCCTATGGTGTGTGTGTGTGTGTGTGTGTGTGTGGTGTGTGTGTGTCAGAGACAGAGAGAGAGAGAGTGAGAGAGAGAGAGTAGGTGTTTGAGTATAATGACCACACGTGGTGTTTGTGAGATTGTCAGTGTGTCTCTGCGTTTGCTCGCCTCTCTACCCACCCGGGTGTACATTGACTGTGTATGGGCCTGAGTATGATTGCGTTCGTGCGCATCTCTCCGCGCATGCGTATGGCTGTTCATGCAAACGAGAGAGAGAGATAGAATGTCGAAAAGATCGCATCACGCTGACACGATATCATTAGTCACATTGACCTTTTGTTCCTAATAGCATTTCTGCTAAATGACATCGAGTTGCACTTGCCACAATGCAATTGATCTAGGAATAATTATATGGTTAGATTATATGGCAGAATAGAAGTGGAATAAAAGACCAATTTACTTACAAAGTAAGTAAAAGTAGCCTATTGTCGGTAACGGTCAGAAAGCGAGAGAGAATATCCCTTTTTCCCTTGCGCTAGACCAGAGAGATTGTTTTTAGGTCTGATGTGGAGCGCAACGCCAACCATAAGTTCCCAACTTTACCACACAGATCCAAGCTGTGCTACTCATGCGCTGAGTTGGCGAGGGACGGTATCGAACCAGGAACCTCGTGGTTCCTAGGTGGATGCTCTACCATCTGAGCTAAACTGTATGATTTGGAAAAAATTATGAACAAATTATTTGGAAAAAAATGTATGACAATAATTTAGGAAAATATTTTGTTGGTGGGTTGGTTGGATTTTACGGCATATCAAATTTTGTTGGGTTATTTTATGTCGAAGACGTTTTGTTTGATTCATTCTTGCTGGGTATTCAATCTTCTTTCTAGATTCAATTTTTAAACATATTTTACCGTCTTTTTTCTATTTAACTCATAGACGGGCCGAACACAGGTACTACCACTCCCGGTCAGAGTGGACCTGGGAGTAATGGCGATGATGGTGTACTCCATACTCCCTAGAGCTCCAGAATTGGAACTTCACTATTAGATAAAGTTTAACGTAATACCCAGGACACTAAGACCCACAACTACCGCCTTCTAGCACATATATAATATGTGAACACTAATAATAGAACTTTATCTGAATAGAAGTTTTCAGATGAATAGAATGTGAATTTTGAAATATCGCATCAAAAAGGTAAAAAAATACCAAGAAGTTTGATAAAGCCATGGGGGAGACTTGGTAGGCAAGGATTTAAAGAGCCCAACCTGTCCTACTATTTACCCATAGCTGGAGGGAGATAAGTTGGATTCATACCTTTCCCTAGAGTATTACAATGATAATAGGACTTTATTTGAATAGAATAATTTCTGAAGTGAATTGATTGTGAAATTTGAAATATCCCATCGTATAGGTATAAAATAAAAACACCAAGAGAATTGGTAGAGCCGGGGGGGGGGTTGGAGTTAAATTTAGATCAGACATGGCCGCATGTGACAGCAAGCACAGGTGCGGTACGCACGCAGACTGCATGTTTTTACAGTACTCTAGGTTTTTTTTAATGTTCTTTCCAAACATTCTTGAGCGAAAACGGTCGTTATTTTCATTAGCGTAATGTGTTAAGAAACAGAGTCTGTTATTATCACATTGTCTCTCACCTCTTTTTTGTGTTGTGGAAGGAGACTAACACAGTCAATGAAAGGAGGTGAGTCTATCCTCTTGCCTTCACCAGATTTCAATGGTTATAACTGAAAGTGACAATGACACTTGTACGTTTTATTGTTTGAACTCGGCCAGTATTTTTTCCTTTCTTTTTAACAATTTTTTTTATATGTATTCATAAGTTTTTAGTTAATAATAAAGAAATTGATGATATCAATCTTCACTTTGTTCTGTTAATATAGAAGAAGGATTTAAAGACTTGGTTGTTATGTGCGGTCCTCATGACAGATATATGTAATCCATGCGGCCCTCATGACATACATATGTAATCCATGCGGCCCTAGGGTGCTACTCAGTTTGACATACCTGATGTAGATTATTATAGCAGTTACAAGGATGACCATTAGTAAGTCCTTCAAAAAGATGAGTGCTCAGTTAATTTTGAGTGACACTTGAGATAAAACCGCAGCTCTACCAATATCATTTCTTCTTGTTCCTTACTGATAAGTGAAGATTGTGGTTCAATCAGGAGTGGATGTGGTATAGTCACAAACGACTGCAATGTTAGTGATGGCTATTCGTTAGCTGGGGAGGTGCAAAACGCAAAAACACAACCCGACCTTTAGCGTTAGGACCTTCGATATTTTATTCTATCCGTTCAGTCGATGAAATGAACAACAGATACCACGTATGGGGTAAGCTTCTTCATTCTTTTAGGAACTGTTACTTCTCGTATCTTTGATTCGTTCCTCGTTCCCCGTTTATTACACCACCCTGTCACCCGGGGCGTTAGAATGTTCCGACTGCAGAGGAGTAAGACTCCCCCCAATAGGGCCATCTGTTAGCCGTGAGTGGCGACCCGTGATGCTTAAGGACGGAGTCTTGGTGGATGAGCAGTCCACGACCTGCAATACTCCACTTAAACCCTTACTTAGGCTAGACAGGCGGTCGGAGAGTCCCCCTCCGATCAATCGGCTGGTCATGTCAAGCCCTAGGACCTATATAATTGCCCCAACCATATTGCCCTTATGGCAAACCCCAACCCCTTTTTATCATATGGGTTCTAGAAGGCGGTGGCTGAGGGTCTACACGTCCTGGTAATGACGTTAAACTCTATCTGAGGTTCCAGTTTTGGAGGTTTGAGGAAAGTGGAGCACCCCTTCATCACCATTGCTCCCTGATCCACCCTGACCCAGAGTGGTAGTACCTGTTAGGTGTATCCATTAAAAGTTAATTTATTTCAAAACTTAATCGGCATTAAATGACCCACTGAGGCTGATCTGCCGTAAAACAAAACAAAACAACCCAAATCGTTTATTACATAATGGACAGGTATAGCCTGTCATTTTTAGCAAAACGAAAAACCAGCTTTCTTTCCAAAAATTCTTGAGCGAAAACGATTGTTTTTTAGGTGTGAAAGGAGGCTAACTCAGTCGATGAAGTAGAGTGAGTATATCCTCTTGCCTTCACCTGATTTCAATGGTTATAATTGAAAATGATAATGACACTTGTACGTGTTATTATTTACCTACCAACTAATTTATACTTGGGGAGGAAATGACTGCCCCCCCACCAAAAAAAAAATTAATGCTTGAAATCTTTACCTTTTACTTGAGGCTGAACACCGATCGCTAGTGTCACCAGGAAATATGGTGTACTGGGTATGACCTTAAACTGCATCTAGTGGTAAAGTTTCAATTCTAGAACTCTGGAGAATATGGAGTACCCCTTTTTCGCTATTACTCCCATGTCTACCCCAACCCGAAGTGGTAGTACCTGTTAGGGTCCCATCTATGGGTTAAATAGATAAAATCATGACTGTTGAAAATGTGTTGCTTTTTTTAATTAAATCTGAAAAAAATTGAATATCCATCAAGAATGAATAAAACAAAATGTATAATTATGATATTTTGGACTGTTATCCTCATCTTTATTGTGTATAAACACAACGTTCATACCACTGTGACCTCGAGCCCTGTTTTAGTTGTTTTTCATCTATTATTTTAATTACCTTAAAATAAGTCATCTTCAGACGAATACCCATGAATTCAAACGCAGTTTCGGAGCTTAATCGTTACTCCTCTGAAGATTACTTATTTTAAGGTAATTAGAATAATAAATAAAAACACCTAAAACAGAACCCGGGGTATCAGCGGCCGGAACGTTGTATTTATACGCAGTAAAGATGAGGACAACACTCCGAAATATCATAATTATTCATATCAAGCCTCATCTCAAAAATACACACACAAATACATGAAGCAAAATATAATATATACATAAAATAACCCAACAAGGGTTGACATGCCGTAAAATCCAATCAACCAGCCAGGAAATATGCAACTATTTCAACCCATATATTTTGCTTATGCGTCTAAAAGAATATTTTGCAAATTCTAAGAAAAATGGGCGTAACTGTTATTGAGTTCATGAAACAATCGGTTTCAAATTTTGATGAACTCATATATTTTCTGTACTTTTATCTATCTATTGCGATAATAATCGCTTACAGACCGCCTTTGGTGGGCATTATGCTCGATGTCTAATTGTAATATGGTGACACGGTGTCGCTAGACTCAAATTTTATCAAGGACATCCAATGGCAGGTATGTGATTTAATGACCCCTGTGTTGTCGAGTGCAGGTCGTTGGTTGCTTATTTCGATTAATCTGATGGCCATAATGTCCTATATGTGATTTGTAAGCAAATAAAGTAAAGTCGTCGGGCGGCCTAATGCCGGTATGAGCCATACAACGAGGGAGTCTATCCCCTTTTCACTAACGCTAGACCAAGGAGATTGTTTTTTTGCGCCTGAGGTAGAGCGCCACACCTACCACCAGCTCCTTACTTTACCGCTGAGTTGGCGAGGGCCGGTATCGAACTAGGAACCTTGTGGTTTCTAGCCGAACGCTCTACCGACTGAGCTAGCCCGACCAGTTTGGTTTTATAAACTAGGAGGAATCATTTTCATTAATTTCATGTGCATCAATAAACTGGTAGAAATAATTTTCCCTACCAGGACCTGTGGATATACCACAGTATGATAATTTAATTATTGCAACGTTTGGTATGTTTATTTAAGAGCTATTGCGAAATAGTTCAATATTTAAAAAGTCTAATAACCTTGGTTTAACTCTCTCTCTCTCTCTCTCTCTCTCTCTCCTCTCTCTCTCTCTCTCTCTCTCTCTCTCTCTCTGTCTGTCTCTCTCTCTCTCTCTCTCTCTTACTTGTTTTAATCTTTTCATTATGCTCGATTGAAACAAATCAACGTTTTCGCTTCCACAAACTCACCCACTCTCTCTATCCACCCCTACTATCTTTCTTTCTTTCTTTCTTATTATATTTTTCTGTGTAGCATATCCTTTTTCTTCCCTTTCTTTCTTTCTGATAAAAATGGATGGTCCATTATTTAGCAGAGACGACGATACTCATAAGAAATAAGAATTCACTGGATAAGCAACACCAGATAATCAGGATTTAAATTTCTGTATTTCATCTTGGACAATTTGGACGGTCTGATCTTTAACCGGAGTTTGTTGCAAGATGATAGCGGACGTACTTTTTAGGAACACGAGTGTTATATTTTTATCAACTTCATGTGTATTAATAAATTAAAAGAGATAACTTTATGTATATTAATAAACTGATGGTTAACCTTCAGCCACCACCTTTGAACACCTTTAAGATAGAAAGGGCTGCGCGTTTGTTTGCCATGTGATCGGGGTTTAATTATATCCTTTCTAGGGCTTGACATGACCAGCCGATTAACCGATTAACCGATTCGTGCTCCTCCGACCACCCAACTAGCCCAGGTAAGCATCGAAGTGGAGTACTACTGGTCATGTGAACATTTAGTACTCGAGCAACCAACATTCCGTCCTCAGGCCAACAAGAAACCCCATTGGGAGTGTGGGTTGGGGGTCTTACCCGTCTGTAGATTTTGTTTTGGTTTGTTTTGTTTTACGGCATATCCACCTCAGTGGGTCATTTAATGCCGATAAAGTTTTGAAATAAATCAATTCTTAATGGATAATACAATTTATTTATAAATACATTTTTCTATTTAACCCATAGATGGGACCCTAACAGGTACTACCACTCCGGGTCAGAGTGGACCAGGGAGCAATGGTGATGAAGGGGTGCTCCACATTCCCCAAACCTCCAAAACTGGAACCTCACCATCAGATAGAGTTTAACGTCATTCCCAGGACATGTAGACCTGCAGCCACCGCCTTCTAGCACCCATATGATAAAAAGGGGTTGGGGTCCTCTATAGAGTTGCAGTCAATGTATTTTACAACTCCAGTCGACAAGGCGGTCGAGTGCAGAGACACATCGGAGACATCTGAAGTGTTATAGGGTAAGCAAAATATTCCGTACCGGAAACCGAGGTAAAACTTGGTGTCACTGTTTCTTTTCTACCTGGATTCCCCAATATACCGTAGTAAACGTGGCAACCTAGTCACACCTCATATTTAAAATTAATATTACAATTAATTAACTATAAATAAATAATAATACATGCGAATGTCATCAAGGGTGTCACGAAGCAACTAAGCCCACTCCTACGCTTGTCGATTTCGCTAGTACATATAGATATTTACCAACCCCTCCGCACGAGCAGGATGCGACACAAGGTCAATTTCTTAAGCGGAGTTTAACAGGTTTGAATTCAGAGTTTTCCTTCTCCTAGACCGGTTGCCCAACCATGGTTAAAGAACCCAGTCTGTACTGCTATTTACTCATAGCTGGAGGGAGAGTAGGATTCATACCTTTCCCAAGGGTATTAGCGCTAAGTGAAATGCAATTACCACGTCCAGGATTTGAACTCGGAGCGACGAGTCCATTTCCCATGACTTTAACCATTACACCACGCGCTTCCTAGTATATATAAAGTATGTGTGGTAGTACGGAGATATGTGGTGTAATCGTTCGAGTCTTAAGAAGTGGACTCGTAGACCAGAGTTCAAATCCTAGACCAGGCTGTTCGCACTAATACCCCTGGGAAAAGTAAGTATCCAACTACTCTTCCTCCAGCTATAGCAAGATAGTAGGACAGACTGGGCTTTTTAACCTCGGTTCGGTAACCAGTCTAGGAGAAGGAAAACTCTGAATTCAAACCTGTTAAATTTCGCTTAATAAATTGACCTTGTGTCACATCCTGGTCATGTGTAGGGGTTGGTAAATATATATATATATATATATATTATATATATATATATAATATATATGTGTGTGTGTGTGTGTAAATGTATAAGTAGTAACTTACCGGTGGGTATGAGTACGATTGTTGGAAGCGTACAGTATCCAGAGGTTAAGATTGAGAAAAAACAAATACAAAGTGCTCAATACAATATATATATATATATATATTATATATTATATATATATATATTATATATAAGGTAAGGTTGCATGCGGCCAGGAGTGTCACGAAGCGACATAGCCGCATCCTACGCTTGTCTAATTCGCTAGTATATATAAGAGAAGTTTGCGAGCGGCCAGATGTGTTACGAATCGACCTAGCCTCGTCCTACGCTTGTCGAATTCGCTAGTATATATAAAGGAAGTGATTCAAATGTTTACAACGCGAATTTTGCTCCGGGCGCTAAAATAGGCAATACCCTAATATTGTTGCTTTGGTTAGTTCATGTCAATGACGTGAACAGGACAAATCAATAGATATTCAGCTCTGACCAAAGATAAATAAAATCTAGTTCAAATAACAGATTCTAAAGTTGATTAAACTGAGCCTCGAATGTCCTCTTCGCTCTTCTAATGGTACTTAACGAGAAGAATAAACGAGTCTGGTTAGTAATTTCTCAGAATAGCCATCATTCCAAGAGCCGCTCATTGGAATTGCGCCCTCACAAGAAGAACTACAGTGGCGGGGGTGTTCGGGGGACCAATAAGATAAGATTTATTATTGACTTACTTTTGCCGCTATTCTTTCCAGACAACGCTCTTGGGAGAAACATGGAATTCCACCATTTGTTCGTCCGTCGAATTTGCTCACAAAATGAGGGAAATGTCGTGGACCTTTCTGTTCTCGAACATCTAAGGGAATCTGAAATAATTGAAAATAAATGTTAGACTCTCATGTACATGTACATTTAGTTATACTGTAATTTATTTACACACACGCATATATATATATATATATATATATATATATATATCGTCCCCTTGCCTCATATGGTAGAGACGTCTCAGTATCATTGACAGGTTAATTTCGCAGGAATTCTTCCGTGCTGTACCGTGGCTGAAGCGGTACAGTTTCTGACTATCCTGCTGAAGTCCCGGTTTCGATTTCTGTCGGAGGGAAATCGTTAGTATACATCGCTGATGAGACTAAATAAAGTTGAAACAGTCTGTACGATGTTCTACACACCGAATAATTCTTTGCGAAATGCACTTGTCATTATTATCTTCTATAATTATCGAATTTTATGCGATATGCGCATTGTAATTGCCTTCAAGCAAAAATATAAATATTAATATATACTTTATTCAACAATGCTTCTAAAATAAACAAACATCCAACAATCTATATATATATATATATATATATATATATATATATATACATATATATATTATATATATATATATATATAAACCAGCCAGATTGAAACCATCACCACCAGCTGGTCACTAAACACTAAACACCGCCCCCTAAGGCAATGAGAAAAACTGAAAACGAAACCTTTTCAAGATTTCCCTGAAAAATTGTATATAATTTTCTGTTTACCATTTTCAATAAAGTTAGTAGTCTGATGAAACTCATAGTTATACGCAGATACCTGTGAGTAGAAATAGATCTATATCCGCAAAATGCCCAATCTTTAAGCCTTTTTCTTTACCAATAACACACACACACACATACACATTTGAGTAATCATTTTCCTCTCTTACTCCCATTTTCTCTTTCTCACTCTCTCTCTGGTGTTCCTATTTTATTTCATAGTCCGGTCATGGATCGGGTACTTTTGCTAGTATATATATATATATATATATATATATATATATATATAATCCAAAAGTCCAGAGAATAAATCTTCCTTACAACACAAGAGTTTTATTTAAAAAACCTGTCGCAGTTTGAGAGGTCAATATGTGCTCTTAATGTTAGAGTCACAGAGCAAATATATAAGTAAAGAAATAACAAAAGACTTAGAGATTTAGCGTTATAGTCTATTTCAGGGAGCTTAGACAAAGTGTCTAACTCTCCCGACTTATCAGATCTGATGAGTCGGGAGAGTTAGACATTTTGTCTAAGCTCCCTGAAATAGACTATAATGCTAAATCTCTAAGTCTTTTGTTATTTCTGTACTTATATATATATATTTGTGTGTGTGTGTGTGTATTTATTTACCTGTCATTTACCTGTACATGTAACATTTAGGTATATCGTAATTCATTTATATATGATAAATACGAAAAATCAGTGTGTCACATTTTTTTGTATATTGATCAATCTTTCTATAGAAAAGCATTGTAAATCATTTTAGTATAGAAATGCATTGTAACTAAAAAAAAAAAAAAATATTAATAGTCTGTAGTCGGAAATTGATTCAAGCGTTACCGACAGAATGAGTCTGTTTTATGTATATAAATTCTGATAGAAACGAAATAGACAGTAAAGTATTAACTATTCTATCTTTCTACGCAAACCTGTTAATATCGATCTCTTATGAACACCACAGATGCGGAAGAGCCACTCACTTCACTCAGTCTCTGTCACAAATCCTATACATACACACATACACATTCCTTTCTTTCTTTTTTTTTTTCGTGAATGTCGAACAAAAGTTTATTATAAATTTCTTATGAGGTCTTGTCTGTAAGACATCGATAAGTTTCGCCTGCCAAAGCAACAGGAAGTCAAGTAAGCATTCAGAAGGCAAAGGAAAAATGGTTACAGTAGACAAGCGCATCTTCACATAACTTGGCTTCAACACCTAAGAGATTTTTTTTATCTATTTTCTTCTTTTCTTCTTCCAGGGTTCATTGGCTTTTTTCCCCAAAAATAAGAACTTGGCTCGAGACAGCGATTCAAATTGGACTGGTTTTGAAACCTTGTAAAACAAATTATATATTATTATTATTATTATTATTATTATTATTATTATTATATATACAGGAATAACCTACTCGATTTTCACCATAAGGATCTTCAGGGTTAAATCCACTGAATTAATCAAGACATTGATTAATTCCAGCCGATTGTTCGCCTACAATAATAAATTTGCTCTACTTACGTATTGAGCACTTTGTATTTGTTATATCGCTGTCTTATCGTTGTGAAACTTGTATCAACTAACCATTGTGACTAATTTCACCGGTAAATCACATTTTATATAGAAAATCATATATATATATATATATATATATATATATATATATATATATATATATTTATATATATATATATATATTTATATATATATATATATATATATATATATATATATATAATTTGTATTATAGGGTATTATGACATAAGCAGTGGCGTAGCTTCGGTTAAAGACAGAGAGACACCGAATCTCCATAATATATACTAGCAAATATATGCACCCTCCGGGTGCAAGTATTTAAGTTTTAATATAATAAAATATCATATTAAATTAGAAAGGCTAATGAAACTGAATAAGAATTCAGATAAAAATATTTGAAACAGAGGGGGTATGATTCAAAAATAGAACAACTTTGAAACTAACCCTTCCATCATTTTCCCTTACTCCCGTCTTTCATTGGTACATTTTCCTAATTTAACTATTTAGTTAAAATAGGAAGTAAAGAATAATATTACAGGTATTTCTTCTTGTTAATGGATTTCTTTTAAGATTTATCCCCGAGATTTTTGCTCATATTTAATAATATAAAACCAAACAATTAGAAATCAATAATACTTAGCATATATTTATTAAAATCAATTTTTTAAGATCAATATGCAAATTAGCCTTCCCAGTCACACTGTAAACCGCTATTTTCTTGTATATATAAATACAATTGCATGTTATTAGTATGTAGATATGGTCAACAGTCTTAATGATGTAAAACAATTTTATTAATAATTGAGGTTTAAATAAAAATAAAATCATGGAGAATGTGATGTAAATAACAAAGGGAACTGAGACTTGAATAGTAATGTAGTTTCGGTTACAGACATACAATCTCCATTATAATAAGATAAGATATATATTATGGAGATTCGGTGTTTCTCTGACTATAACCGCCACTGCTTACGTCATATAACCCTCGGGAGTTACGTAAGTCTATCAATAAATATTTAATTCATAGTCATATAGAATAAATCTTATTTATTAATGTCTCTATGAAAATCTGAGTTTGATTGCCTCAAAGCAGCCCATGTTATTAGTGCGTTTAATAATCTGCAAAGTGTCTTATATATCACTAAGAAATAAAGGTCTACATAATACATGTAGTGGTTAAATTGCATACTGACTTTAACAAAACCAGATTTAATAAACAATTACTTCGTGTTATTGATCTTTAATATTATTGTTTTATTCTCCAATGTATTAAAATAAATCCTATGAATGATTTTATATAGAAAATAATAATAAGTATAATTAAAGTAAGTGTAATCTTTTTATATATATTCTTATTTAATTTTGTTAGTCTTTCTAATTTAATATATTTCATTTCATTAAAACTTAAGTACTTACGCTCGAGGGGCGTATATGTTTGCCAGTATTAATGATGTACAAAAAATTATTTAGAAATGAATAAAAAAGGATTAATAGCATTTAAGTTTATTTCAATGGGGTTAATTGATTTGATTATATTGAGTTACAAGTTGAACGAATTAAAGTAAGTCAGGGTATCACTTTATATACATTTATGTTAGGTGTGCACAAAAAGCGGACATTTTTGGTGGGAACTTCACTAACTATATATATATTCACCAATCCCTCCGCACGCGTAGGATGTGACACATGGTCAATTTCTGGTTATTTCCTAGTTGAGTAACATGATATTACATGGTGACCCAGAAAAACAGAACCCAAATTATTTATTTTCCCATTAAACTAACCCTAACCCTAACCCTAAACCCTAACCCTAACCCTAACCTTAACCCCCCTAGTTGAGTAACATAATATTACAGGGTGACCCAGAAAAAACAGAACCCACAAATTTTGTAATAAAACTGTTAATTTTAATTTTAATTTTTTTTCTTTGGGTTCTGTTTTTTCTGGGTCACTCATGTTACTCAACTAGGAAATAACCCAATTTCTTAAGGAGAGTTTAACAGATTTCAATTCAAAATTTTCCTTCTCCTACACTGGTTACTGCATCATCATCATCATCATCATCATCATGTCGCGCCGATGGCACGGATATCCATAACAACTTCTCTCCAAGCATCCTTGTCACACATTGTCCCTGTGAGGTCCCCCTCGCAGCATCCAGTATCTGCACAGAACTGGTCTATGTAGGTCCTTGCTGGACGACCTGCGCTAGCATATCCATGAGTTGGTTTCCATAGGAAGAGGTCACTTATGAGTTCATCTTTACTTCTCCAATAGTGTCCAGCATGTCTTGTCTGTCTTACTCGTATGGTTTGTGAGATAGGTGGGCGTATAGCTGCTTCCTTGTGGGTTGCTATTTCTACTATTTATTCAAGATCGCATGCAACATTCTTGTGCAGCACCCATCCAGCCAATTCTCCAGGTTCCTCGTCAAGCTCCATGTGGTGCAGCCATACAGTAGCACTGATATCACCACGGCCTGGAAGAATTGTCATTTTAACTTGTCTGTGAGATATAACGGACTGTTTATAGCTGACCATGCCTTCCCTATGCGTGAATTAACACCGCTTTCTGTGGAAGAGATATTACTACCTAGGTACGTGAATTGTTCTACTGGCTTTAGAGGCTTACCTAACCAATGTTAAAAGACACCAGCCAGACTTACTACTTACACATAGCTGGAGGGAGAATAGTCGGATGGATACTTTTCCCAAGGGTATCAGCGCTATGTGAAATGCAAACAGCTTCGTTCAAATTTTGAAATCGGGTCGTCGAGTCTATTTCTAGTTATAGTTACGACGATAACCATTACACCACACGCACGCCTCTATGATAACTTTACTTAAACATGAATTAGAAATGTAAAAGTATACTTCTTAGCTACACAAGAATGCTGCATGTGACCAAATGGTGAAAACAACACCACACAAGAAAACAGATGTACGACCACTTGCCCCCTATCACACAAATCATTTTTGAGTGAGACGAACAAGACACGCTGGACACAGCTAGAGAGGCAAAGACAAACTTATAAGTGAGGTTCTCCAATGGAAACCAGCATATGGGCATCCAAAGATCTATATTGACCAATTCTGCGCGGATACTGGATGCTACACAGAGGACCTCATGAGAGCAATGAAAGATAGGGACGGTTGAAGAGAAATTGTCATGGATATCCATGCTACTATCGCAATATGATGATGATGATGATGATGATGAGGATGAGGATGAGGATGATGACGATGATGATGATGATGTCTAGAATGAAACAATCACAAATTTCTGTCAAAAAATACTTTCATCTAAAATAACGTAAACTGTTGCTGATAATTGGGCAGTTTCTTGTGTTTCGTATACATTTCTTCAACAATCTATTGTCTTATTATGTATGGGAGATCAAAAGCGTAATAATTATGTGTGCCTTTTAAGTCTTGTGTTTCGGCTGTATGCCCCCTACCTAAACGGTATATCTTCTGAATTAAATTAAAGAAATTAAAGAAATGAAAGTATTTATCGCTAAACAAGAAAATAAATAAAAGCTTAAAGACCTCTAAAAAGAAATGTACAAAGACAATTGTCTTGCAATTGAAGGGAAAAATGTCAAGCTCTTAAATTATCAAAATAATTATTTTCCTTTCTTTATCTATAGCCCTTATAGACATCCATACCAAAAATATAATCCAAATGCAACATCAATAAATAATACAATTTTAGAAAATATGAACTGTCTATATTTGTTCACCATATCAATCATATTTATTCATTCATAGTTTTTACATTAAATAACCAAAATTCCAGTCAGTTGCAGTAAAAAGAATTTAATCTACGGTTGTCAATTATATAAATATCTCCTCCTCCTCCTCCTCCTCCTCCTCCTCCTCCTCTAACAACAACAACAACAACAACAACAATAGTGAATATATGAGACCGTATTCTTCAAGTTTACGAAACTAAACAAAGAAGAAAAATAACTACAAAACGCTTTGTCTTTCAGTCATAAAAGAGTTAAACAAAATACATTTCTTGATGTAATTATCTTTTTTAAATCAAAATCAACTCAAAATTATTTATTTTCACATATTACACAATATAAACAATGTGTTTTAATTTTTTTATTGTAACTACGTAGCCTGGGCGGGTTCATGTGGAGGATGAGCTGTTGCCCAAGCAGCAAATTCCCCTCCTCACACTGCTGCTGTGATCCAAAGGAATTGCAAGAAGCCAATGCAGTTTGGCAGCGGAGGTGTCGCAGGATTTGCTGGGTAGCAATGGATTTCAGCATCACACCACCTTAGGGACTCCGGCTCCTGATTTGTTTTCGGGGTTTACTCCCCTAGCCTTTCCTTTGGATTAGGTAAAGCCGCTCAGCAGCGGATGTTTTGTATCGAACTTTTCCTTGTCCTAGATGGCTTGCTGACCAAGGCTAAGGAACCCCTTCTTTGCGGTTTCAGGATTTATGTGAGTAGTAAGTACCCCAATCCTATTACTGAAATTTTCCATTGAAGTGGCATTAGTAAAGTATTCAAACGTGCTCAATATATCACGAACATAGAGAAATAATGATAGTAGCAATAGTAGAAAAGACACACCATTAAATACTGATCATTTAAAAAAACACACACAATAATTAATTAAGTAATAATTAATAGGTTAAGCCATCAGATCTTTGTTGGGCTTCAGGGCAGGTTTGTGACATTAATGCTGGTTGTTGTAGTAATGTGTGGAGGATGATCACTAAATAGGACTGAACTTATTATACTAGTAACCACTTCAGCTGATCCAAATTTTTAAAAGATTTTTCTATATTTAAAACAATTAGAATAGCATATTTTGTTTCCTGTTGTCTTTTTGTTGTATACTGGGGTTTTTACAGTACCCAATCTATATAACGTTGTATACCCTTCTTACTTCTTACTTCTTACTCTGGTCGTCTGTTCTTCTGGCCGGCTTTCGTTCTATCTTCTAACATCTTGGTCTGGTATATCTTCTAAGGTCTGGTCGTCTATGAGGATTCCGGTCTGGTTTCTGTTAGGGATCTCTCTTTATCAGAAGCCCTGTGTTATTGTTAGATTTTAGGTAATAAACACAAGACTTCGATTTACGTTGATGTTACTTTATTTATAAATCCCCAAATCAGACAATCTGCGCAGATCCTTACATCTTGCTAGCTCGGCTTCTAACTTCTAACTGACTTAAACTTACTATATCCTTAAACCGGAAGAGGGCCTTCTATGGGGGTTCCGGTTCTCACGAATTTATCCTCGGAAAGCTAGGTCAAGCGTTGTCACTCACTCTCAAGGCCATCAGCTGCACTAATCGCCATAATGATTTCTACACTACCTTAAAAATGTATTAGGGATCCAATAATTATGTAACATTGTAAGAAACAGGTACCTGGAAAAGATAAAACTAACAAACAAACAAACTTAGACAAACAGACAAAAAATATCAAAAAATCATTCTGTTTTGTTGCAACTTGAATAACTAAGACAAAGCGGAGTTGGCGCATGTCAACAAAACAATAAAAAGAATTGTCTCGAGAATTTTTAGGGGAAATATCTTTTGAAAATAACATCGTCTTTTATGGCTGAAACGGTGTGTATATAACAATAAAGATGAGGACAACAATCCGAAACAAATAAAACAAATTATTGAACTTCTTTCTTTTCTTCTTTTTTAAAATCAGTAATTGTTTTATTGATAACTTTTACAATTATTTTCTGTTGCGATAATGTTATTAACCTTGGCTGTGTGAACCTTAACATACATGCAAATCGAACCACCTAACTCAGCGTATGAGTAGCACAGGGATCTGTGCGGTAAAGTTAGGAGCTGATGGTAGGTGTGGCGCCCCACCTCATATGCTAAAACAATCTCCTTGGTCTAGCGCTATTGAAAATGGGATAGACTCCCTCGCTGATTGGTTGATACCGACTTTAGGCCGCCCCGACGACTTTACTTTTTTTACTGAAAAAGTTAACTAATTTTTTTCAAAAATGATATGAATATATTTACACCCAAAAAATGAGCTACTTACGTCACAAAGACGTGTGTTTCATTTTTCCATTCATTTCTTGTTTCATTAAAAATCCGAATCATCATCATCATCATCATCATCATCATGTTACACTGACAGTACAGATTCCCAGGACTCTCTCCCCCCCCTCTCTCTCTCTCTCTCTCTCTTCTCTATCTATCTATTTATCTATCTATCTCGCCACCCGTCCCTATTGTTCATCCTGACAAGTCCTCCTCGCGACATCCAATATCCTTACAGAGCTGATCAATGTAATCGTTTGTTTTTCTTGTATTAACATTTTTTTAAACGACTACGCTAGATTCTAAAGAAATCTATGGTTTGCATGCATGATATTGTTTTTATTCGTTTTATATTGAAAATAATTTTCAATAGAATATTCCATGTATGTGGTCAAAACCTGATCGAAACACGTGTTAACTAAATAACAGCAATAAATTTCATACAAACCAATATATATATATATATATATATATATATATATATATATATATATATATATTGAGAATATGTGCTTAATTGAAGCCATACAGGTATGACTTCAATTAAGCAACATATCCTCCAAAAATTGTCGGCTAAAAGCCATATCAAATAAACACATTTGTTTATTTACTTACTCTCATATATATATTATATATATATATATATATATATATATAATATATATATATATATATATAAACAGATTTTTGGTACAGGTAATTTTATACGAAAACTTGAACAATATCATACATTTATTAAATTATGATCAGCTTTTTCAAACGAGAGGTTCAAAAGAGGCGAAAAAAAAACTCAAAGAAATGGAGACTTAAGGGCCCTTTCGCCCGGTGCATTTTCAAACGTTTACAATCAGAATATCGTTTAAAAGTCAAAGTCAGATTAAGTAAAAGGGATAAGATAATATCAAGGTTGGAGCAACAAGAAGTGAGGGAAATATATATTATATATATATATATATATATATATATATATATTATATTACTTAAGCAGGTTTTGAAGATGAAGGTCATGTCTTTGAGAGAAAAAAGCAACAGCATGAAATGATCTAGTCAATACGCCGAGTAAAAAGTAAAAAAAGACAAACAAAATGAAGCTCAGCTCTTATAGATGAAATATATGCATTTCATTTTTTTCTTTCATGATGTTTTCTTCCTTTTATCATTTGTCATCCTACTCCTACTCCTTCTACCACTTCATCCTTCATCTTCCTCGTTTTATTTCTTTATATTCCATTCATAAATATCCTTCCGGTTACTTCATCTTCATTTTATTTTCATTCATATATTTGTTTTGGTTTTCTTTCTCTTTCTTTTCTATGACATTTCTTTTTATAATTACTTCTTCTTTTTTTTTTCGTTCTTCTTTTTCATTCTTTCATTGGTTGTCTCTCAATGCATTCTTTTTCCTTTATTATTGCTTTCTCTATCTCTTTCTTTCTTTCTTTCTTTCTTTTCTTTATCATTTTTGCAGCTGGAAGACACCGGTTCCAGGTCACGAAGTACTTTTCTACTTATATTGTGCGTGTTTTCCACCCTTTTTTCTTTCTTTCTTACTTTTCTTTCTTTCTCTTTTTGTCGACTCATTCTTCCTTCTTTGTCTGCTCTCTTTCTCTTCTCTTTCTCTTTCTCTTCTCTCCCTCTCTCTCTCTCTCTCTCTCTCTCTCTCTCTCTCTCTCTCTCTCTCTTCCTTTCTTTGTGACTGCTTTCTTTACTTCTTTATGTCTTTATCTATTACTACTTTGTCTGCTTTCTTTCTTTCCTTCTTTCTTTCTTTCTTTCTTTCTCTGTTCTTTCTTTCTTTCTTTTCTTCTTTTCTTTCTTCCTTTATCTGTTACTACTTTCTTTATGCTTTCTTTCCTTCTTTCTATCTTTCTTTCTTTTATTCATTCTATCTTTGTCTGCTCTTTCTTTCTTTGACACTGCTTTCTATACTTCTTCTTTTTCTTTCTTTCTTTCTTTATCTGTAATTAATTTCTTTCTTTCTTTCTTCGGCTGCTTTTACTTTCTATCTTTCTGTGTTTCTTTTTTATCTCTTACTAATTTTTTCTTCTTTTTTTCTATCTTTCAGTCTATTTTCCTTCTTTCGTTCATTCATTCTTTCTTTGCTTCTGTCTTTCTTCATCTGTTACTTCTTTCTTTCTTTCTTTCTTTCTCTGTTATTTCTTTTTTCGTCTGCTCTTTCTTTCCTTCTTTTTTTCTTTCGGTGTTTCTTTCTTTCTCTCATACTACTTTTTACTGCTTTCTTTCTTTCTTTCATTCTTTCTTTTTTAACATTTTATTTTTTAGCTCTTTCTTTCTTTCTTTTTCCATTCATTTCTTTTTCGTTCTTTCTTTTCTTTCTTTCATTCATTTCATTTATTCTTTCTTTCTTTCTTTCTTTCTCTCATTCATTTAAATTCTCCAGTTCTTTAAAGTTGTTTTTGTTATCGTTGTCATTCTTTCGTTAGAGACTTCCTGCTTCCCCCAGATTTTCTAACACACTAAAAACAACAAACAAACAAAAAAGACTTTCTTTTTGTCTTGCTTTCAGCTCCCCTTGTACCTCCCCTTACACCTTACATCCCTCTTCCTCTCTACCTACCATTCTTCCTTCACCCTTACCCATCGTACCATATCCTCTACCTTTTTTTTTACTTCTCCGGTCATTGATATTGCCACTGTCTATAATAATGATTACTCTTCCACAGTGAATCTGGCAAATGTTTTTACTTACTCTGTTTACGTCGCTCGTTCATTTTTGAAACTGGAAGACACGCGCACACAAGTCACACGGCTCTCATTTTTATTTATTTCATTTCATTTCATTTTCATTTGCTAATATTCTGCGTATCTTTTTTCCCCGCGTTATTCGAGGTACTTTTACACCCCTGTTCATTTTTCAGACGATTTCTTGACTTCGTTGTTCGCCTGTGTCCGCCATCTTGGGATTTTTCCCTCCTTGATTCCAACTAACGTAGAAGCTTACTCCCCCCCCTTTTTTTTTTTTGTTTTTTTTTTTTTGTTTCCCCCTTGTGTTTGATGTCATTAGTATTTGCTTCCGGTTATTGACCGAGATTTCGGCAAATATAAAAGCTTATTGTAACAGTTATTCGCCTCTCTCTCTCTCTCTCTCTCTCTCTCTCTCTCTCTCTCTCTCTCTCTCTCTCTCTCTCTCATTTATTGTCACTTCTTTTTTTTATTTTCATCGTTTAATATGATTTCTTCTTCATTTTTATGGCGTTGTTGTTGTGTGTTGCTGTTGTTGTTATTGTTGTTGTTGTGTTGTTGTTCTTCTTCTTCTTCTTCTTCTTCTTCTATCTTTCTTTCTTTCCCCCCCCTCTCTCTCTCTCTCTCTCTCTCTCTCTCTCTCTCTCTCTCTCATTCATTGTGTCTTTTTTTTCATCGTTTAATCTGATTTCTTCTTCATTTTTATGGTATTATTGTTGGTCTTCTTCTTCTTCTTCTTTTCTTTCTTTCTTTCTTTTTCTCTCCCCTCTCCTCTCTCTCTCATTCATTGTCTCTTCTTTTTATTTTTCTTCTTTATTTTTATGTTGTTGTTGTTGTTGTTTCTTCTTCTTCTTCTTCTTCTTCTTCTTCTTCTTCTTCTTCTTCTATCTAATCTTCTCTTGTCGTTCTTCTTTTTCTATTATATATGTATTTATTCATCTATTTATTCGTCCTTTTGCAACGTATTTCTCTTACTTTTTTCTTTCCTTTTTTTTTCTTCCTTTCGTTTTTCATTTTTCATTTAATCTTCTTTATTTCTTTTTCCTTTGGATTTTCGTTTTTCTTTCTTTCTTTCTTTCTTTTTTTGTTCGTCTTTTTACTTTACCTTTTTCTTTCCCTTTTACTTCGTCATTTTCTTTCTTTCTTATTCGTCTTTTGTTTATTTTTTCTTCCTATTTGTTTTCACCTGTCGTTAATTTGTTGTTTTTTTTTTTTTTTTTGTTTTTTATTTCATTTCCTTCTGGCTTTTCGTTTTTCTTTTTCTTTATTTCTTTTTTCTATCTTCTTTTCTAGATTTTTTATTTTCTTTTTTGTTCTTTTCTTTTTCTTTTTTTTTTAATTTAATTTGTTACTTTAATTAATGCAAACAAAACAAGAATTGTTTAATTATGATAATATTCATTAAAGTCAAAGAAAAACTTGGTACAAGGTCACATTTTTTCGAGCATTTATTGAGAATTTAATTCAATGGTTAGAGTCATACTTTTGTTTATCATAACTGAATTCACTATTCATTGAACATTTACATTTTTTGTGTAGTTATTTCTTAATAGTTTTTGGTACACAGTTATATGATATCAAGTCATCATCATCATGGTCATCATCATGTCATGCTAGCAGCACAGATATCCATGTCAATCTTTAACAGGCCGTCCCCTATCTCTCATTGTCCCCAGAAGGTCCTCTGTGCAGCATCCAGTATCTGCGCAGAGCTGGTTGGTCGATCTACGTCTTTACTGGACGGTCCACGCTGGCGTGCTCATGTGCCGGCTTCCATAGGAAAACGTCACTTATGAGTTCGTCCTTGCTTCTCCAGCAGTGCCCAGCGTGTCTTGTTCGTCTTACTCCGATGATTTGGGTGATATGAGACAATTGTCCGTACAGCTGCTTTCAGGTGGAGTTACGTTTCACACGTCTTGTCTAAGATTGCACACAGCAACTCCTATCTAGCTTTTTCTCTAGGTATTTTGTTAGGATCTAAGTTTTGCAGCCGCACAGTAGCACTGATATAGCCATAGTCTGTTTTGTTTTACGGCATATCAACCTCAGTGGGTCATTTAATGCCGATAAAGTTTTAAAATAAATCAATTCTTAATGGATAATACAATTTATTTATAAATACATTTTTCTATTTAATCCATAGATGGGACCCTAACAGGTACTACCACTCCGGGTCAGAGTGGACCAGGGAGCAATGGTGATCAAGGGGTGCTCCACATTCCCCAAACCTCCAAAACTGGAACCTCACCATCAGATAGAGTTCAACGTCATTCCCAGGACATGTAGACCCGCAGCCACCGCCTTCTAGCACCCATATGATAAAAAGGGTTGGGGCTTGCCATAAGGGCAATAGAATTGGGAAAATCATATAGGTGCTAGGGCTTGACGTGACCAGCCGATTGATCGGAGGGGGCCTCTCCGACCGCCCGTCTAGATAGGGCCAAAGTGGAGTATTGCAAGACATGAACTGCTCATATACCTGGGTTCTATCCTTAAGCATTACGGGTCGCCACCCACGGCCAAAAGGTGGCCCCATTGGTGGAGTCTTGCCCCTTTGCAGAGGTGCAGTCGGTGCATTCTAACGCCCCAGCCGACAGGGCAGTTTGACACCAAGAATTCCACAGTATGATAATCTAATTATTACGTTTGATATGTTCATTTAACCACCCCAAGCGGATTTAACTGGTTTCGATTCAGAGTTTTCCTTCTCCTAGACTGGTTGCCTAACCAAGATTAAAGAGCCCAGTCTGCCCTACTATTTATCCATAGCTGGAGGGAGAGTAGGATTCATACATTTCCCAAGGGTATTAGCGCAAAGTGAAATGCAATTACCACATCTATTTACCCATAGCTGGAGGGAGAGTAGTTGGATTCATACCTTTTCCAATTGTATTAGCGCTATGTGAACTGTAGCTTCGTCCAGGATTTGAACTCGGATCGACGAGTCCATTTTCAACGACTCTTACCACGGCTTTCCAACATCATTCAGAAAGTAAACACACATTGAATAGCGAGAAAAATATTATTAGATAAAACAATTAAAAACAATTAATCAAATCAAATAAGTTGAAATAAGAATTAACAGTAACTTTTTTTGTTATCTAGATCACAGAGAGTATACATAAAGATATATGATGACGTTGAGTACATTTCGTTAATATGCACCATGTTTCCTGTAGAGAATTTTAAAATGAAATCAAATTACAACGAAGCATGTAAAAAAAATCAAATCAATAACAACTCAAAAATAAATCAAACTATTTCTAATCCATTCAAGTGGAGAGAGGGTTACATTTTAGATCTTAAAACGCTTTGTCACGTGATGTTTATGAATAAATTTTTTAAAAAAATAAAAAAAAGCTTTTATTTTAAAGTCTAGAATTGAAACTAAAATTTCTAGATAATTTTAGAAAATCGAATTAACTGACGATTAAAATTTTAAAAAAAATCTTCTCTATATTAATACTCGTGTTGCTTAAAAGTATGTCCGTTATCATTATCTTGCAACACCATCTGATTAAAAATGAGACCGTCCAAATCGTCCAAGATGTGAGGCTCCAATTCTAAGGATCTTAGAAGAGTTGTGTATGGCTTCATTACTATGACTCCCAGGTCCATTTTGTCCTGGAGTGGAAGTACCTATTATGATACTGTTGTGGGGTTTTAAGGGGTCAAATAAGAACAAAACGACGGGTAACAAATGTAGGAAAATGTATTAACAAAAGAGTAGACAATTACAGTATAGAGAAGTGGGAAATTACGTCCGACAATAGAGTTATGAGCTGACTCGCATTAGCTTACTCTTCAAGCCATAATTGTCCCTGTTACTTATAGTAACCGTCGG
>CM042142.1:51544610-51564610 GCA_023376005.1 Doryteuthis pealeii
TTGGTGCGTTTGAAGAAAGAAATCGCCAAAAAATGGCCACAAAAGAAGGAGAAAAAAGTGCTCTTTCACTAAGACAATACACCGTGTCACAAGTCGATCGTAACGATGGCAACTACATGAATTGCACTTCGAATTGCTTCTGCACCCACCCTATTCTCCAGATCTGGCCCCCAGCGACTACTGGCTGTTTGCAGACCCCAAAAGAATGCTTCAGGGAAAGAGATTTTGCTCCAGGGAAGAAGTGATATCAGAAACTGAGACATATTTTGAGACCAAAGTCAAATCGTTCTACAAAAAAGGCATCTGATTGTTAGAAAAGCGTTGGAATCAGTGTATCGACATAGAAGGAGACTATGTTGAGGAATAAAGTTTAATTTTGCCTAAAAGTTCTTGTTTTATTAGTTATGCCCGGGACTTATTGAGTGACGTGTCGAAATATTTATTGGTTTTAAACCAAGTGACAACAAAACTCATTAACTCTCCAGGAATATTCTTAGTATACTATCTAATCCCAGCTGTGCTGTGGTCTGGGAGATTTTATATTTTCATCAGATTTCTAGTTCCCCCGTCTTTTTTTTTTCTTCAGTATTATTCCGAGTTCTCCAACTACGATTGGTATCATTGACACCTTCCATAGCTTTTTCAGTTCTCTGTAAAAGTGCAGGTATTTATCTAGTTTCTCACTAGTCAAGTTATTTTCTTTTTAATTACTAAGACTAAAATCTGGTTTTCTGGCTAGGATTAAATTAATCTTTAAAAATATTTATATTATTTTTTTAATTTTTAGGCAAGAACAGGTGATATCATGCAGAAGCTATTACAGATGCAGACTGCACAGATGATCTAGTGCTTCTCGCGAATACGGAGTAAACTCAGAGTTTTGTGAGTTTTAAACAAGATGGAGACATCACCAAACTGGATAGCAAGCCTCCGAAATTGCTTGACTTGTCACGTACCTTGGTAGTAATGTCTCATCTACAGAAGGTTAGCATATTATTGTATGCAGGGTCGGATCGTACTACTCATGAACTCATTGACCGTTGGCAAGCCTACCTAGGGTGAAAGAGTCGGTTTTGCTCAGTTAGTATCGCATCCGCCTAGGAACCACAAGGTTCCGGGTTCGATATCATTTTATTGTTAGCATCTAGTGCTTAGGTCATATATCACAAACACTTAGAAATGCTTGTTAGTTTGACTCTTATTCGGTTTCCTCATAGCGAGATAAATTTAAGCTGAGAAAATACCCAAAGATTACACAGCTGTTTAGTTTTATTATTATATTACCTCAGTTTAATTTGTGATCAATGTGTAATACTTCAGTTTCATCTGCAGATGCGCATTTGAGTACGTCTGAACGTCAGCAGAAATACTTGATTCTGATTGGTCCAGAATATATTGTGACTAACCAGTACATAGGTCCTTTACTAGTTGCAAATTGTAAAGTTTGAGACCCTCACAAAAATATATGAACCATCATGAATATTTTTTTTAATTGATTTAAAAAATGTTAATTAAAGAAGAAGAAAAACAAGGGGCCGGGTTAGCTCAGTCGGTAGAGCGTTCGGCTAGAAACCACAAGGTTTCTAGTTCGATAGCGGTCCTCGCCAACTCAGCGTATGAGTATCACAGGGATCTGTGCGGTAAAGTAAGGAGCTGATGGTAGGTGTGGCGCTCCACCTCAGATGCTAAAAAACAATCTCCTTGGTCTAGCGCTACTCAAAAGGGGATAGACTCCCTCGCTGACTGGCTGGTACCAACTTTAGGCCGCCCCGTCGACTTTACTTTTTACTTACATTACTAATCAGTACGTGGATCCTTTACTGGTGTTAGCTATCTAGTCTCGTAGATCCAACCTTGTGTCACGTCCTGCCCGTGGTGAACGGGTTGGGTAATATGAGCGTCTCATCGTGGTGCAATGGATATCAGGTAGTCTCACAGATCCATTATTGATCAGTACCTTAGCCCTCTACAACTTGCAAGTTGTTAAGTTTGAGACTCTCCCAAAAAAATTGGAGCCTACTTGGGTGTTCTTTAAAAAAAACTGAATTAAAAATTGTTAATTAAAAAAGAAGATAAACACAATAATATTAATAATAATACTAGTCAGTAAGCGGATCTTTTTTTGGAGTAATGGTTAGCAATCTATTCTGGTAGATCAATTACCATTTAATAGCGAGTTCAATCCCCATTGGAGACCCTATTCTAGCAACCTTGTGTCACATCATACCCGTGGCGAATGGTTTGGGTAATATGGGCGTCTCATCGTGGTGCCTTGGTTATCAGGCTCGTCTAACAGATCCATTATTAATCAGTACCAAGGCCCTTTACTTAATGCAATTTGTTGAGTTTGAGACCCCCACAAAAGTACCAGAGCCTTCATGGGTGTTCTTTACAAAAAATGAAAAATAAAAAATAATAATAAAAATTATGTAGATAAAAAAAGAAGAAAAGTCACTATAATAACATGGGTTTCGTATATATTTACCCACAATGCTCACTGTGGGTAGCGTGTGACACAAGGTCACTAGTATGGAGCATCCAGTGGGTATCTAACTCGCTTTTCAATAATAGAGTGACTGTGAGACTAGATTGCTAACTATTACGCCATGATTGGACGCTTGAACTTGTAAAAAAAAATTTTACTGTATTTAACATTGTCATTTGTAAGAATGATTTTTTTTTAGAAAATAGAGAATAAAAATGGTCCCTGTTAATGCTACCCCACAACCCCGCCCCCCCCAAAAAAAAACACTCCTCTCCTCAAAAATCCCCCCCCCCCAATAGAAATCCCGGAGGATTTTGTATTTGAAAATTATGTTTATGGATAAGAAATTAAGATAAATCTGTTGATTCATTGGTTGGGTTATTTTATGTCAAAGACGTTTTATCATATTCATTATTGATGGGTATTTAAGTATTTTCTGTTTAAACTCAATTTTTAAGCACAATTTCATAAAGTATTTTTATTTAACCCATAAATTTGACCCTAAAATGTACTATTGGAGAAATTTCAATTCCACCGAATAGTTTAATCTCATACCCATGACATTAAGACCTTCAGCCACCGCCTTCTAGCACATATGATAAAAAGGATTGAGGGTTTGCCATAAGGGCAATAGGGTTAGGTCAATCATATAGGTACTAGGGTTTGATGTGACAATCAGAGGGGGTACTCCAATCGCCCGTCTAGCATAAGTACGGGCCAAAGTAGAGTGTTGCATATCATGGACTGCTCAACCACCATGATTCCGTCTTTAAGTAACACGAGTAACCACCCACGGCCAACAGGTGACCACATTGGGGGGGGGGGTACTTCTCTACAGAGTTTCGGTCGGTGTATTCTACAGCCCCATCCGACAAGGGTGGTAAATCTGTTGAGAAATTACACCTAAATTTCAATATTAATGTTTGTAATAAGGAATAATAGAGAAAATATAGTTTTTTTTTTTTAATTTTACTGATTAAAGGATACAATTCAATAATTAAAACTCAATCGATTCGTGAAATCCTTCACGAAAAGAATAATGGTACACTTTACTGAGAGATTATATACTCTTGTAAACGCCAAAGAGTTCTCCAAAGGGGAGGTAATAATAAAATAGGGGAGATAACTCTCAATTACTTATTACACGTTTATTCAAAAAGCACGTGCATGTTTAGATATCACACAGATTCCATGGCCGAAATTTAAATTTAATGTTTTTTCGAAAATTATTGTTTTGTAATTTAGCACAAATTGCAAAAAAATTTAATTTTTCGAAGAACTAAAAATAAAAAAAACAATAATTTACATGTTTCAAACGCTGTTTTAGATTTAAATAAAAAAAGAACTTTTAATAGGGAAAATTTTACATATACGAAAAAAAAAAACGAAAAGCGCTGTTTATTTTTAACTCAAAAACTGATATTTCTAAACGAATACTTAACATATTTCTTAGAACAAAATAAGGATAATCAGTGTATCTGAAAAACTTTTTTTTAAAGAAATAAACTAGTCATAGAATAAACGAATAATTTTGATTTGAATTAATACGTTAAATCTTTTACCCACAAATAAGGACACATATTTAAATTTAGCCTTTTATTATTACATTTTTAGTAACTAAATAACTAACTAACTAAAAGAATATATTAAACGAATACATTTTTTATCAGTTTAACTCAACAAGCAATTAAGAACTTTATTTAGATTTTTGTTATATGCACAAAAGAAAGATTTTTGAAAAATTAAATTATGCTTCAAAACACTCGCGAGTTTTGAGCTACATTTTAAAAAATGATAATTTAAAATTAAACAAAAAAGAAAAACAATTCCTAAAATAAAGATACATTGTAAGACGCAAATTCTTAGCGGATTCTTTTTTTTTAATTTGATAAGGAATTTACTATATTATTTTCCCATTACTCCCTCTCTTACTCCTATCTCCCCCTTTCTCTTTCACTCCCTGGTGTTCCTAAATTATTTTTAGACTAGTCATGGACCGGGTATTTCTGCTAGTACACACACACACACACACACATACATATATAAATAATGTTGCTTATATATATATATATATATATATATATATATATATATAGGCACCATTCAAGTATATGTATCAACAAGAATCTTTCGTGATGTGTCGTTTTCCTCTTGGCTTCAGCTGGATATAAAATTAATTGTTGTCATTCCTTTCCACGAAATATTGACGGAAATACATTACGTTGATATTGTTCATAATAAAGAAGGGAGAAAGAAGAAAGAAAGGAAAAAAGAAAAAAGAAAGTAAAAAGATAATTAGATGATATTAAGGCGGCTAGTCGGGTTTGGTAGATTGGAGCCCTACCAAGCTGAAGATATACTTAGGCAATAATGTATTTTTTTCTTTAATTTCATAGATAATCTTTAATGACTTATATGTATATTTACCAACCTCTCCACACGAGCAGGATGTGACACAAAGTCAATTTCTTAAGCGGGGTTCAACAGGTTTGAATTAAAAGTTTTCCTTCTCCTAGACCGGTTGCCTAACCAAGGTTAAACAGCCCAGTCTGCCCCTACTATTTATCCATAGCTGGAGGGAGAGTAGGATTCATACCTTTCCCAATGCTATTAGCGCTAAGTGAAATGCAATTACCATATCCAGGATTTGAACTCGGGGCGACGAGTCCATTTCCCATGACTTTAACCATGCGCTTCCACTTTAATTACTTATATGCTCTATTAAAAAAAAAAACATTTTCGGCTATTTAAGGTATAAGATGTACACAACAGTGGAATGTTAGAGTTATTCAGGTCAAAGTTGAGATCTCGATATTCAATATTATTGAACAGAGCGATATGACTGGTAAAGAAAAAGACTTAAAAACCGGCCATTTTATAGATCTGTTTCTACACACAGGTATCTGTATATACTTATGAGTTTCATCAGACCACTAACTTTATTGAAAATGGTAAATAGAAAATTTATGAGACTTTATATATAATTTTTCTGTCAAAAAAAAAAAAAAAAATAGAGAAGTAATTTTTAAAAATCCAACAATCAAAAGGGCAAGATAACCGATTTCTCTCAGTAAGAATTTATTGAGGGGACAAAATCACCCAAAGAGACAACATCACCATCACCTGGTTAATTATTTCCCCAGTTTATAAACACCACCCACTAAGACGATAAGAAGAACTGGAACCGAAACCTTTTCAGGATTTCCCTGAAAAATTATATATTGCCTTATGAATTTTCTGCTTACCATTTTCAATAAGATTAGCGGTCTGATGAAACTTGTAGGTATAAAAAGATACCAGTGGGTAGAAATAGATCTATAACCACAAAATAACCAATTTTAACCCCTTTTCTTCGTTAATTATATATATACAAAGTGTGTCATAAAAGTATTGAGATTGAAGCTGTATCTACGAAGATAGAAATGAACAATGAATGGAACGTTAATTCTTTTCAGAATACAATGTGTGTCATAAAAGTTCCAAGTTTAAAGCTATATTTACCAAGATAGAAATGAACAAAGAATGGAACGTTATTTTTTTCAGAATACAAGGTGTGCCAAAAAGTACAAAAATGTCGATACTTTTTTGACACACCTTATATATATATATATATATATATATATATATATATATATATATATATATATATATATATATGAGGAAGAATGAATAAAGAAAAGAAAGAACAGAATGGATAATAAAAGATGAATTTAATCAATATCATCATTTATTATCCATTCAGTTTCTTTTCTTTATTCATTCTTCCTCATATTGTCGGATTCATTTCCAACTTCCATTTTTACACACACACACACACACACACACACACATATATATATATATATATATATATATCGATTTTGTTCCCAAGGGATTTATTTATTATTTATATTTGGGGGGGGGTATTCTTATGTATTACGCCCTCGGAGCTCTGGTGCTCTCTTGCAATTGCAGATCCAATACACTGCCTGTGGATTAATAATATTTACTTAATAGACGTCACAGACGCAGATCAGACCACACCCATTTTGTCTTGTCAGGATTTAATTTTACTTCCTTTTTTTGTTTTTCTTTCTTTTTAAAGTAAAACGAGAAATATAAAGAAAATACGAAAGCCAGAAAAAATAACACGAGGGAATTGAGTCAACATCTAAAGCGTTATTTGTAGAAAATGGGGAAAAAAAACTGTCATTAATTCTACCGAAACTGATGACGTAATCTATACATACATAAAGGGCAGTTGATATGTATGTATGTATGTGTGTATGTCTGTGTGTATGTCTGGATGAAGGCGTCGCAGAGTAGCCGCTTCTAGTCTATACATATATAAAGGGCAGTTGTGTGTATGTGTATGTCCTGAGGAAACTTCGAAAATAAAACAATTAACGACAAAGTAAATACATATACGCATTAAATATTACCAGGGCTTGGTTTTTGAGCAAAAATAATGAAGATTCCATTTATATTCGTGAAGATAATTTTTTTAAATAAAATTTAAATGATAACAACATGGATTTTTTTTTTTTTTTTGCATTTAGTATTTTAAATAGGAGACATTAATTTTTCTTTTCAAATTGTCTGGATCAAGGCAACGTCTTTTTTTACATAGGGATTTTAATGGGCATCCTGAGAGGATCTAACCCGTTATTCAACAATAATGGATCTGCGAGACTACCTTTTTACCCCCTCCTCTTATCTAGGCGACGCCAGTAGCCACTTTTAGTACATATATAAAAGGCAGTTGGTGTGTATATATGTGTGTATGTCCGAGTGAAACTAGGAAAATAACAACGATTAACAAAGTAAATATATATATATATATATATATATATATATATACACATTAAATATCATCGATTCTTGATTCTTGTGAAAAACTATTAAGATTTCATTTATATTCAAAGATATTTAAGAATTAGAATATGCATAGAAATAACATTGAAATTCTACTTAAAATGTTTAGCTTATCTAAATATGTTATATACTTCACCTATGAACATTAATTGGTATGTACCAATCCTCATAAATACGGGAGTATTATACTGACTGGATAGTCTTATACCACTAGCAGTGGTTTACCTTTCTTGACGCCGCTGGAGAGTATTGTATTTTGTTAATGTTATAAAGATTCCATTTCATTTTCCAGCCTCCGTTTGGTTATTCCTCATTTAGTAACCTTTGTTAAGTTACAACAAAATATCAAGAGTCAACAAATCAATACACCAGGGTTTCCCCATCCTCCACACAAGCACCGCAGAGTAGCCACTTCTGTTTTGGAAACACAGACATTCATTAAATTTAAGACATTCATTTATATGGGGAAACAACTTTAATGAGTTTGATTCTCACCGGGTGTTCCTAATTTGTGTTTTTGTGTCACAACTAAGCTAACATTATTAAATAAGTACACCTATCTTGATGTAATGGTTAACAAGCTCGGCTAACAGATAATTTTTAATGAGTTCGATTCTCACCGGGCGTCCCTTACTTCTGGCTGTGTGTCAAAACTAAGTTAAACTTATTAAATAAGAACGTCTGCCTTTATGTAATGGTCAACAAGTTAGGCTAGCAGATAGTTTTTAATGAGTTCGATTCTCACCGAGTGTCCCTTCCGGCTGTGTCAAAACTAAGCTAAACTTACTAAATATGCCTATATGTAATGGTTAACAAGCTAGACTAGTAGATCATTTATTGTGAGTTTGATTCTCACTGGGTGTTTCTAGATTCTGATAAAAGCGCCCGCTTGACGTAATGGTTACCAAACTAGGCTAGTAGACCATGAAGAGTAAGTTTGAATTACACTGGGGGCTCCATACTTCCTGCCTTGTGTCGGAATGAATCAGACTTAAATATCTAAATGGGTTTAGCTATCATCAAAACAGGAAATTGTGTTGAAAGTGCTTTGTCATAAAATCGTTGTTTTTGTATTTAAAGATTTTATTTATAGAAAATCGGCAATTTTATTGTCGTATTGAAACACCTGTTTCGTATTTGTGCAGAAAAGAAGAAAAAAATGATTTAATTACATCATTTTTAAAAAGAGAAATATCAAGGACGTAAAGATAACTAATTTACTGTGCATTTTTCAATTTATACTAATTTAATTAGTTCAGCTAACTGACTTAACTAAACCGATTGATAATTACTAAGTTTAAGGCAGCAAGTAGCGTTGGCCTCAATGTGAACTCAGATAAAACGGAGTTCATCTGTTAAAACAAGATGGAGTCATCTCAACACTAGAAGGTAAACCTATCAAATTACCTGGTTGGTTGGTTGGTTGGTTGGTTTGAAATACGGCATGAAAATCCCTTGGATTATTCTATGTTCAATATGTTTTTGTTTTATACATTCTTGTTGAGTATTCGAATTTTTAAGACAATTTTTAAATACTTTTAAAACTCATTTTTTATATATCTAATCCATAGTTGGCGCTCGAAAAGGTACCATCACTCCGGATCAGTATATCTGGGGATTGTGGAGTACCACTCATTGCTATTACTTCAAGGTCCACTCTAACTCGTAGTGGCGGTAAATGTTACGGTCCTATCAATGGATCAAATTGGTCTATTTAAAAATTATTTTTATTAGATAAAATTGCATATACATATATATATATATATATATATATATATATATATATATATATATATATATATATATATATATATATAATATGTCATATGTATGTGTGTGTGTGTGTGTGTGTGTGTGTGTGTGTGTGTGCAGGTTTTATTAAAGACCACAGAATATTTTTCTTTATGATCTTCAGTTGTAGACGTTCAAGTCTTCTGGTAGTTTTTCGTAGATCGGGATCTAGATGGTGACGCTTTCAACCAATTCGCTGTCTAAATAACAACTTCTGCCAAAATACACAACACACACACACACACACACATATATATATATATATATATATATATTAAGAGACAACTACACAAAAGTGTAAATATGAACTTATGATGAACGCAATTTTTGACCACTAACAAAATAACCCTAGACAGATTGGCATGCCGTTAAAATCAATCAATCAATCAATCAAACAACTTAGTTTAATACAGCAGAGCGCTACATTTATGGGTCACAGAGCGAGGAGCGAATTTACCAAAGCATTAATGATAAGCCAACGTAACTTGCTTATCCCTCCTCTGAAGGTCACCTGGTGAGGAGCAAATTCACTAAAGCAGTAATAACCAACACAATTGGCTTGCTAAACTCTACTCCTTGGTGATGCAGAAATAAGTTATAATATAGATATTTACTTAATTTGATACCGCACAGGGTCCCAATTGTGGATCACTCGGTGAGGAGTGCTTTCAATAAAGCAGTATTAATGAGATAAACTAGCCTGCTAACCACTACTACACAGCGAGGCGGAAATACGATATCTAAAGAGTTATGGTAGAGTTTTTTGTTGGTTTTGTTTGACACGCCACAAAACAACAAATCTGTGTCACCCTGGTGAGGATCGAATTCAGTGCAATCGCTATTTTCTGCAATTTAAACTGACTAATTAATATGCTGACTCAGGCCGGTGATTCATTTGGGTTATTTCAGAATGAAAAAATAAAAAAGACAACAAAAGCGGAAAAAAAGCAGCAACTACAAAAACGATGATTTGCAGCCGTTGGTCTCAGCCAAGTGCACCAAAGCGTAAGGGCTGAAACACTATATATATATATATATATATATATATATATATATATATATATGTGTGTGTGTGTGTGTGTGTGTGTGTGTATGTGTGTGTGTTTGTGTGTGTGTGAAGAAAAAATGGCAGTGAATCCGACAGTATGTAATATTGTAACAATTGAAAAAACACAAGTTTCATAAACGAATAATGTTTATTACGCCTACGCTGCAGTGTTTCGGTCTGTTTTGATAAACCTTCATCATGGCTTTTGTTGGTTTAAGGAAATAAATAAATATATATATATATATATTATATATATATATATATATATATATATATATATATATATGATATAGTTTCGGTTACAGAGAGACAGACACCCAATCACCTTTATAATAAGATAACAATAAAATTTGCCTCACATTGGAACCAAAGAGAACTGCAAATATTACAAGCAAATATTTTAGAAACCTATATCTATATATATATATATATATATAGGTAGATAGATAGATAGAGAGAGAGACAGAGAGAGAGAGAGAGAGAGAGAGAGAGAGAGAGAGAGAGAGAGAGAGAGAGATTGATGATATAAACGGATGTTCCATTATTTATCTGAGAACAACCGTATTAATATATAGATAAATATTTGCTTAGTATTATTGATTCCTAATTGTTTGGTTTTATCTGAATAAACAGGAGAAAAATTCTCGGAGATGAATCTTAAAAGAAATCCATTAACAAGAAGAAATAATTGTAATTTTATTCTTTACTTCCTAATTTAACTAAATAGTTAAATTAGGAAAATTTAGCAATGAAAGACGGGAGTGATGAAAGAGTTAGTTCCAAAGTTGTTCTATTTTTCGATTATACCCTTGTCGGTTTCAAATCTTGTCTATCTCATATATATATATATATATATATATATATATATATATATATATATATGAGAAAGTAAACAAACAAACAATGTGTTTGATATGGCTTTTTTTTTTTTGGGAAAATATGTGCTTAACTAAAGTCGTACTTAATTTTTGAAAATTAATTAATTAATAATTAATGAATTAGGCGAGCATACCTATTCAAATGTAAGGCTAAATGTAAGGTGATTTTTATCGATTTGTTTAGGCTTACATTTGAATAGGTATGCCCGCCTAATTCATTAATTATTAATTAATTAATTTATATATATATATATATATATATATATATATATATATATATATATATATATAAAGGGCAGTTGATATGTATGTATGTCCGGAAAAAACTATGAAAATAAAACAATTAATGACAAAGTAAATATATATAAACATTCACTATCACCATATCTTGTTTTTTGAGCAAAAATAATGAAGATTTGATTTATATTCATGAAGATAATTAAAAAATAAAATTTAAATGATAACAGCATGAATTTTTTTTTTCATTTGATATTTTAGATAGTAGACATTAACATTTCTTTTCAGAGAGCTGGATCAATGCAAGGTTGTTGTTTTTTATATCCGGATTTAAATGGCGGCATTCCACGAGGATTCAACTCACGATTCAGTAATAATGGATCTGCAGACTAACTTTAAAAAATCCCCCTCTACCCAGGCGACGCCGGGTAGCCGCTGCTAGTAAAGAAATAAAGAGAAGAAAAGAGACATGCTACACAGAAAAATATGATGAGAAAGAAAGAAAGAGAGAAGGTGTGAGACCGCAGAAGCGATAACGCTAATCTGTTTCAGTCGAACATAATGAAAAGATAAAAAGAAGGAAAGAAAGGAAAAAAGAGTGAGAGAGAGTTAAATAAAGATTATTATACTTTTTAAATATTGAACTATTTTAGCAATAGCTCTTAAGTAGACATATCAAACGTTGTAATGATTAAATTATCATACTGCGGTACTAAGGTAGGTTGATTTTTCACTTTCTTTAAATATCAAATTCTCTCAAACAGCAGAAGTTGTATGTTGGTATGATAAATACTGATACAAAAACTAGATCTTTTACTTGCACCATTATTTGAGAAATAGCATCAAAGATAATCAGTTAAAATGCACTAAAAATCCTCGTTTTCGCAACATTTCAATATTTAAAACAGAAAATGTTGGCATTTTATTTTAAGAAGATGAAATTAATAAAATATTATAGCTAGAATTTAAATTGAAAAATAAAACTCTATCATCACCGACACCTCTGATATGCTACTTTTTATCCCATTAAGTTGTAACAGGGATAACATTTTATATAATTGAAATCTTTTTCCTCAAACGAAGGTAAAATTTTGAAATATTATAGCTAGAATTTAAATTGAAAAAAAAACTCTATCATCTCTGATATGGAACTTTTTAGCCCATTAAGTTGTAACAGGGATAACATTCTATATAATTGAAATCTTTTTCCTCAAACGAGGGTAAAATTTTGAAATATTATAGCTAGAATTTAAATTGAAAAAAAAAACTCTATCATCTCTGATATGGAACTTTTTACCCCATTAAGTTGTAACAGGGATAACATTCTATATAATTGAAATCTTTTTCCTCAAACGAAGGTAAAATTTTGAAGAAAAACATTTTGTGTGGTAATGTCTTATGTTTATTTGCAAATTTTCTCCACTTGGGGGCCATTACAGTTTTAAAATCAACATACCCTACTGTGGTATATCCACAGGTCCTGCTAGTATTACTTTATATCCAAGTACGTCTACTTGCTTGAATGCATTTGTTTTGGTACACAGGTATATGATGACATTTTATAGCTATTGCGTCAGACACCTGAAACGTTATTCAATCTTTACTGTTAAACAATTCAAGTTTAGGAGCAGGTGTTTTAAAAACGTCTTTACCACTTAGGAACTGAAATGACGTCAACATCGTATAATATAACAAGCGGTGGCCAAACCGAGGCTCAAGAGCCACATGTGGCTCTGTGACATTTAATATGCGACGCGTGGAACATTCTAGAAAATTCGAATACATTATTATAATGGAGATTCGGTTTCAGTCTGTCTGTAACCGACACTACGTCACTGCTTACGTTACAATACCCTCAGGAATTGCGTAATTTTACCAAACGGGTATTTGATTTAATTTACAGTCAAATCGTTAATACATAGAATAGATGCTATTTATTAACGACGTCTATGAAAATCTGAGTTAGATTCGCCTCAAAACAGCCCATGTTATTAGTGTAATGAGTTTAAAATCCTGTAATTTGTCTTATGTATCACTAAGAAATAAAGGTTTACATAATAGACGGTGTGGTTAATTTTCATACTGGTTTTAACAAAACCGGAGTTAATAAATAATTACATGGTGTTATTGATCTCTATATTGTTGATCTCTAATATTATTGTTTTATTCTCCAACGTATTAAAATCAATCCTGTGAATGATTTTATCGAGAAACCAATTAAAATATAATTAAAATAAGTGTTATTTTTTATGCGCTCTTATTTAATTTCGTGAATCTTTTTAATCTAATGTATTAAGGAACAAGACTTTTAATATATATATATATATATATATATATATATATATATATATATATTAAAACTATATATAACATGGCTGTGGGATAAGTACTATAAAAAAACACCTACTACTTTCAATAACTCTGATGATGGAATTTTATTTCCGAAAATATTTAGAATTAAAAAAAAAAAGTTAAATAAATATAATTTTCAACACATATTGCATTGTAAATTGTCTTCAAAAATCTTTATATTACACATACGCACAATGCTTCAAAGATACTATATAAAAAACGTTTATATATATATATATATATATATATATATATATATATATATATATATATATATAAAACAAAATTCAAGTATATGTATCGACAAAAGATTTTCCTCATGTGTCGTTTTCATCTTGGCTTCAGTTGGATACAAAATTAATTGCTGTCATTCCTTTCCACGAAATATTAACGGAAATACATTTCGTTGATAAAGAAGGAAGAAAAGGATATATATATATATATATATATATATATATATATATATATATATATATATTATATATATATATATAATATATATATATAATGTAATATAATAAAATAAATATATAAAGGTTTTCCATATCTATTTATTTGTTGTACAAAATTAATTGTTGTCATTCCTTTCCACGAAATATTAACGGAAATACATTTCGTTGATATTGTTCATAATGAAGAAGGAAGAAAGGATATATATATAAATAGATATGTAAAACCTTTATATATTTATTTTATTATATTATATAACAGCTCTATTTTATATTGAGCACTCTTCCAATAATATTGCGTTTGGCACACCGTTCCAGTAAAAGGTGAAACAGTGACAATCCCACACTCACTAGTGTTTCACTGTGTCTGCTGAAGTCCCGGTTTCGATTTCTGTCGGAGGGAAATCGTTAGTATATACCGCTGATGAGACTTAATAAAGTCGAAACAGTCTGTACGGTATTCTACACATCGAGCCATTCTTTGCTGGAATTACACTTGTCAAGTTCATTTTCTATAAGAAAAAGTATCGAATTTTATGCGATACATGCGTTGTAAGTGCCTTCAAGTAAAAATTTAATATATACTTTATTCAGCAACGTTTCTAAATAAACAAACATCCAAAAATCTTATTCACTTCGCCGAAGGGCATACGTTCTGTTTGTTGTTATTATTCTCTCAATAACGCCCCCTTACCTATTATGGTAGAGGCGTGTAGTAGTATCATTTGACAAGCTTAATTTCGCTAGGATGGTCAGCTGTGTACTGTGGCCGAGGCGATAAAAGTGTTTCACTAGTGTTTCACTGTGTCTGCTGAAGTCCCGGTTTCGATTTCTGTCGGAGGGAAATCGTTAGTATATACCGCTGATGAGACTTAATAAAGTCGAAACAGTCTGTACGGTATTCTACACATCGAGCCATCCTTTGCTGGAATTACACTTGTCAAGTTCATTTTCTATAAGAAAAAGTATCGAATTTTATGCGATACATGCGTTGTAAGTGCCTTCAAGTAAAAATTTAAAATATATATATATATATATATATCCTTCCACTCCTACCCTCCAAAACTGAGACATCATTCCACCCACCCCAAAAAATATATATTCAAACCTCTTTTATTCTCGGGAATTCTTTCAGTAATAACAACGTTTTTATTCATACCTGATGCTGATGCATCAATGCAGTTGAAATGAATTATTACAATAAAGCAAATTTAAAGTTTTATCCTTCATTTATTCAGTATATATATATATATATATATTATATATATATATATATATATATATATATATATATGTAAGAAGGTTTTATAGAAAAACAACAAGATGTTACAAATTTTTGCTGACAGATATCTGTTTCGACATTATGAATATGTCTTTTTCAAAGCAACATTGTAAGCGGAAAAACGAAATGAATATATTAGTAATTACAAGGCACAGAACGCTCTCGATCAGTACCGGAATTTTTTTTAATTTAAAAAAAAACATATGTGTTGTTAAAAATATAATAAATTTTATTTTTAAAATGTTTAATCTACAAACTCTTTTGAGCTTTTTATGATAAAAATGCTTAAACATTTTAAAAATAAAATTTATTATATTTTTAACAACACATATGTATTTTTTTAAAATTAAAAAAAAAATTCCGGTACTGATCGAGAGCGTTCTGTGCCTTGTAATTACTGATATATTCATTTCGTTTTTCCGCTTACAATGTTGCTTTGAAAAAGACATATTCATAATGTCGAAACAGATATCTGTCAGCAAAAATTTTTAACATCTTGTTTTTCTATAAAACCTTCTTATATATTGTCGGATACAATATCCATTTTTACCTTCATATATATATATATATTATATATATATATATATATATATATATATATATATCTGTCTGTGTGTGTGTGTGTGTGTGTGTGTGTGTGTGTGTGTGTGTGTTGGCTGTGTGTTTGAAACAGGAAGATAGTTGACAAAAAGGAGTGTTGCGACGGCGTACCTGCAGTGTGTTATTGTTCGGGGAAAGTGTTTGATAATAAACGAGAACTGAAATTTAAATACAGTGCACAACAATCAAAATCTAGTCGCTGGCATTGCGCTCGGATAACCAGTCATCGACAAGGGCGTTGTGGTTGTTGCTAAGTTTTAAATCCAGGTAAACAGAAGTTTCGAATTCACTATTCCGCGATGTAAACACGATCCACCTGGATTTGAACGTCATACTACTTATCAGGCCCGCCCTGTCGGCTGGGGCGTTAGAATGCACCGACTTCACCTCTGCAGAGGGGTAAGACTCCCCCAATGGGGCCACCTGTTGGCCGTGGGTGGCGACCCGTGATGCTTAAGGATAGAGCCCAGGTGGATGAGCAGTTCATGACATGCAATACTCCACTTTGGCCCTATCTTGGGCTAGACAGGCGGTCGGAGTGGCCCACTCCGATCAATCGGCTGGTCACGTCAAGCCCTAGCACCTATATGATTTTCCCAACCCTATTGCCCTTATGGCAAGCTCCAACCCCTTTTTATCATATGGGTGCTAGAAGGCGGTGGCTGCGGGTCTACATGTCCTGGGAATGACGTTAAACTCTATCTGATGGTGAGGTTCCAGTTCTGGAGGTTTGGGGAATGTGGAGCACCCCTTCATCACCATTGCTCCCTGGTCCACTCTGACCCGGAGTGGTAGTACCTGTTAGGGTCCCATCTAATGGTTAAATAGAAAAATGTATTTATAAAAAAATTGTATTATCCATTAAGAATTGATTTATTTCAAAACTTTATCGGCATTAAATGACCCACTGAGGTTGATATGCCGTAAAACAAAACAAAACAAACAAACAAATACTTATCAGGCACATTTACTTTTTAATCTATTTACAACAAGACCTTCAATTAATAAAACTAGCAAGAATATGCAAGTATTTAAGTTTTAATGTAAAGAAATATATTAAACTAGCATATAACTGTGAATATACCACAATACGATAATTTAATTAATAAAAAAAAAGTAAAGTCGTCGGGGTTGTCTAAAGTCAGTATCAGCCAATCAGCGAGGGCATCTATCCACTTTTCACTAGCGCTAGACCAAGGATATTGTTTTTGCGTCTGCGGTAGAGCACCACACCTACCATCAGCTCCTTACTTTACCGCACAGATTCCCGTGCTACTCATACGCTGAGTTGGCGAGGGTCGGTATCGAACTAGGAACCTTGTGGTTTCTAGCCGAACGCTCTACCGACTGAGCTAATTGATATGTTTACTTAAGAGCTATTGGAAATATTTCAATAAGTAAAAACTATTATAATCTTAATTTAACTCTCCCTCACTCTTTCTTTCTTTCTTTTCTTCTTTTCATCGTCGATTGAAACAGATTAATGTTATTGTTTTCGCGTTCTCCATTTTTCTCCTACTCTCTTTCTTTCTTTCATATTATGTTTTTTCTGTGTAGCATACCGTGACTTTTTTTATAATAAAAAACAGAATGGTCCATTATTTAGATGAGGTGACGACACTCATAAGAAATAAGGATTCCACGGATACCCAACACCAGATAATCAGGATTTACATCTGATCTTGAACGATTTGAATGATCTCATTTTTGACCAGTGGATGTTGCAAGATGATAACGGTCGGAAGATTAAGGAACATCGGTATGAATATAATGATTAGAAAGACTAACGAAATTAAATAAGAACGCATATAAAAAGACTACACTTATCTAAATTATATTTTAATTGGTTTCTATATAAAAATCATTCATAGGATTGATTTTAAAACGTTGGAGAATAAAACAATAACATCAGAGATCAATAATACCAAGTAATTATTTATTAAACCCAGTTTTCTTAAAAACAGTATGCAAATTAACCACACCATATATTATGTAAACCTTTATTTCTTAGTGATATATAATACTCGTTGCGGGAGTATAAATTAGATACCCATTGATAAACTTTCGCATCTCCTGTGGGTAAGCAGTGGCGTAGTTTCGGTTACAGGCAGACAGACACCGAATCTCTATTATAATAAGATTTTTTTTACTTATCTAACTAATTTTAACAATAGAAAAATAAGAGAAAATAGAATATCTCTCATTTAATGTACAGCCACACTAAAAACAGTATAACACCTGCTATAATCAAGCAAAGGTAAGTTTTGTTTAACTCATTAAATCAGAATCAGTATTCATGAGCAAAATAATTTTTGTTATGCCCTTAAATATATTGAGAAGGTCTGTTCTCCCCTTAAATTAGACACCATCAAATATTATCTACAAGATCTTCCGGGGCTCCTCCAAGTCTGACGATCTGAAGCAAGTAAGGTTAATCCGACCCTGTTATGTAGGCAAGATTTGACAGACGGATTTCAACTGCAGTTAGATACAAATAAAAATCCTAAGTTAGTAGAGTTAGATATCAGTTAGTACAGTTAAATCAGTTAGATACTAGTTATCAGTTAAATTGGTTATCAGATATCAGTTAATTTTAATTCAGTTATCAGTTAAATCAATTAGATATCAGTTAACTGTTAAATTAGTTAGATGTCAGTTAACTATTAAATCAGTTTAATATCAGTTATCAGTTAGTCAGTTAGATATCAGTTAACTGTTAAATCAGTCATATATTAGTGAACTGTTAAATCAGTTGGATATTAGTTAACTGTTAAACCAGTTAGATATCTGTTAACTGTTAAATCAGTTAGAATATCAGTTAACTGTTAAATCAGTTAGATATCAGTTAACTGTTAAATCAGTTATCAGTTATCAGTTAGTTAGATATCAGTTAACAGTTAAAATCAGTTTGATATCAGTTATCAGTTCAAATAGATATCAGTCATGTGTTAAAATCATTTATCAGTTAAATCAGATCTCAGTTATCAGTTAAATCAAATGTCAATTAAATCAGATATCAGTTAAATCTGTTGGATATCGGTTATCATTTAAATCAGTTAGATATCAATTATCAGTTAAATCAGTTAAATATCAGTTAGTGCAGTTAAATCCTAAGTTACTACAATCAGATATGAACAAAAAATCTTTTATCTGAGCAAAGCTTAGTAAATAACTAATATTAATAAACAAAAACTAATATAATATAAATAAAGTAAGTAAGTAAAGTCGTCGGGGCGGCTTAAAGTCGGTATCAGCCAGTCAGCGAGGGAGTCTGTCCCCTTTTCAATAGCGCTAGACCAAGGAGATTGTTTTTAGCATCTGAGGTGGAGCGCCACACCTTCCATCAGCTCCTTACTTTGCCGCACAGATCCCTGTGCTACTCATACGCTGAGTTGGCGAGGACCGGGATCGAACTAGGAACCTTGTGGTTTCTAGCCGAACGCTCTACCGACTGAGCTAACCCGGCCCCTCATAATATAATATAACTAATGATAATAAACAAAAACTTCTTGCATAACACACTTCGCGACTTATTCAGCAACGGCCATTGACTAATATAAAGAAAGCTGAATATAGCGCTATTTTTAGGGGCAATCAGTGCAAAGGCAAAAAAAAAAAAAAGAGTCGATGTTTAGTCTAGTTAATAGCTGAACAATTGATCGTTTCTAGAATTGCTAGATAATAAGATTAGAATAAGACTTGGCTATTTTAGAAATTCCGAGCAATGTGATCAAATCTAGGAAATGCCTTTAGGCACAAAATACGTAAAACCATAAAAGATGAATGCTACAGTCTGGATAAAAGAAAGGAGAGAAATAACGACGTCATTTTATGTGAGGCTCACGTGATTCACAGGAAGTAGGCGTGAGAAAACTGCGTTTTTCTCCCTTTATGTTGCTGGACAGGAGCTTTTTGTGACGTATAATAATAATATTATTATTATTATTATTATTATTATTATTATTAGAGTTTTTCACACCAGCGTTAGCTTATGGTGTTTCACTGGAGTCTGAGTGACAACAAA
>CM042142.1:51569610-51582110 GCA_023376005.1 Doryteuthis pealeii
ACTAAGCTGAGTAAATAACTAAATAGTAGAGCAGACTGTATTATTCAACCGTGGGGTGGTAACAGACCTAGGAGAAGGAAAAAGCTGTTGATTGATTGGATTTTACGGCATGTTAACAATTGGGTTATTTTATGCCGAAGACGTTTTGTTTTATTCATTCTTGATGAGTACTGAAGATCTTTTTAAACTCAGTTTTTTAAAACATATTTTTTGTTAACTCCTTTTTTATTTATTTAACTCACAGATGGGACCCTAACAGGTACTACCCCTTTGGCACCTGGGAATAATGGCGATGAAGTGGTACTCCACTCATCCCAGAGCTTCGGAACTAGAACTTCGCCATTAGATGCAGTTTAACGAATTCCGATGAAGGTTTAGATAAAAACCGAAACCTTTTAACGTCGATTCACCATCAATAATAAACTTGTTTTTAGTTTAGAATACTTTGTTTTTTCATTTTCTACACACACACACACACACACACACACATAATATTTCGAGATAAAAATCTCATTTACAGAAGATCTCTGAAACTGGAGAGTTGTGGCTTTCCATTTGGACAGCCACTAGCAACAACTTCAGTTCTGGAGATCTTCTGTAGAAGGGATTATTATGCCGAAATATTAAGAATAAATCACAGGTTAACAAACAAAACCATAGTTACCTTATTTTTCTTTACACTTGCATTGTGATAGCTTTTAAAACCAACCAGTAAACCAATATAAACACAATGCAAGTAAATTATAAAACCCTTATATATATATATATATATATATATATATATATATATATATATATATATATATGTATGTATGTATATATATATATATATATATATATATATATATATATATATATATACTAAAACATATACATATATATATCTGTGTGTGTGCTTTAAAAAATGTTAATGATGCTCCTATTTTTTAACATTGTGATAGCTTTCAAAACCAACCACTAAACCAATATAAATACAATGCAAGCAAATTATAAAACCCTTTTATATATATATATATATATATATATATATATATATTATATATATATATATGTGTGTGTGTGTGTGTGTGTGTGTGTGTGTGTGTGTGTGTGTGTGTGTGTGTGTGTGCTTTAAAAAAAATGTTAATGATGCTCCTATTTTTTAACATCTGAGTTTCCTGTTTATCAGGTACATTTTTATCAAAAAAATTATTTAAACTTTTCTTCTTAGCATTACTTCCGCGGGCGATTCCCCGGTTGGTGTTTTACGAGTTTAGACATTTATTTAAAAAAACACAAAATAGACCTGGTAAACAGGATATTCAAATGTCTAAAAAAAATAGAGAAACCTCACTGAGAGCTGAACGTCTGCTGAAGGCGGGGCTTTGGCCGCTACCTTGCATTTTTTTTGGGGGGGGAGGGGAAGCATTATTTTTGTTTACTACTTTTCTATGTTTTGTTCATAAAAAAAAACAAAAAAAAAAAAATAACGTACGTACGGAGTGTGTTCAAAAAGTATTGAAACTGACACAGGGTTTACCAAGACAGAAATGAACAATGAATCAAACGTTAATTTTCTTTAACGTAATCACCTTAGATTTTCTCTAGTGTCGTTGGCCATACAAGTCTTTTGCACTCTTTTATACTCAAGCAATGGGATCAACCATATCAAACATGTCAAACTCCCTACACTAGCAAACATTTCTTCATGGATTGTAAAATTTCCAATTCAATCAGAAATAAATATTTCTACGCAAATAATATGAGAGATCTGTTTGAGAATACTAACGTGGGTGACATTTATCCTTCTTGAGAGAAATAAAAAAAATATATCGAAAATTATGAATCAAATATAAAATGCATCCATGAAATACATCTACAAAAATTACAACTGTAAAGGAAATTAGCGTACCAACTTTTATTACATATTCAATGTTTTTTTTTTTTTAATTAAATAACCCACAGTTATAATACCGTTAAATAAACTAAACCAAACCAAATCAAATGAAGTTAATAAAAATCATGTATACCAATTTGAAGATATTAAGAATTAGAAACATTTTTTTTTATCAAAATGACCTGACTCCGAATTAAATGACCCGAAAAGGGTTGATAGTCGTAAACCAACCAACTAACCAAACAAATTATAACAAGGTACGCATGGCCGGTCCAGCTCAGTCGGTAGAGTGTCCGACTAAGATCCACAAGATTCTTAGTTCGATACCGGTCCTCGCCAACTCAGCGTATGAGTAGCACGTGGATCTGTGCGCTAAAGTGTGGAGCTGATGGTAGGTGTGGCGCTCCGCCTTGGTCTAGCGCTAGTGAAAAGGGGATAGACTTTCTCGCTGTCTGGCTGATACAGACTTTAGGCTACCTCGAATACTTACGTAGTGTGTACACAAAGTATCGAGACTGAAGCTGTGTTTATTAAGATAACAATGAACGAAGCTTTAATTTTCTTTAAAATAGCCCATTTAGCATTTCACTAGGTATAAATATATACATATATATTTACCCACCCCTGCGACAAGAATCTTGCCCTGATGAGCTAGTAAGCGAAGCTATTAATTTGTATATCTGACTCATTAGGATTAATATTGATATATATACAAGGTGTGTCATAAAAGTATCGTAATTGAATGTGTATTTACCAAGATAGAAATGAACAATGAATAGAACGTAATTTTTTTCGGAATACCAGGGGTGTAATAAAAGTGCCGAATTTGAAGCTGTATTTAACAAGATAAAAATGAACAATGAATAGAACGTTTATTTTTTCAGAATACAAGGTGTGTCAAAAAGTACAAACAATCTCGATACTTTTTTTGTATATATATATATATATATATATATGTGTGTGTGTGTGTGTGTGTGTGTGTGTGTGTTTAAGTTGGGCGTTATTACGAAGCATCTAAAAATAAATTAATGAACTCGATGTTATGGAGTATTGGATTCACTTATTTTTTAATTATTTGTTATCATAAATTTTCGGGTTCGTTAGATACCCTTTTTGAAATGAATGTTGCTCCTGTTCAACGGATCTTTTGTCTTTGTTGTTATTGACAGCGGTAGCGTCTGTAAAATATTTATAATAACGGAGTATTCCGATGTCAGCGTTCAGTCCGTTTATGTGAGTTTGTAATTTTAGAATCCATTTAGTTTCTGCTTGTTTTCGAGATTGCGTTGTTGGAAATACGTGTTCTATTAAAATACATATGAGGTGTGTAAGGTTGTGTGGTAGGTTGTTAAAGTGAAGTGCTATCGTATTATGCGGGGATTTGAGTTTTATTGTGGATTTGTGGTTATTTAATCTTAGTCTAAAAGATGTAGATGTTTCTCCCATATATATCTTATTATAATGGAGATTGTGTGTTTTTATGTCTGTAACCGAAACTACATTACTACTCAAGTCATAATTCCCTTAGTTATTGACATCACTTTCTCAATGATTTTATTTTTTATTTAAACCTCAATTATTAATAAAATTGTTTTACATTATTAATACTGTTAACCATATCTACATATTGATAACATGTAATTGTATTTATATATACAACAAAATAGCGGTTTACAGTGTGAACGGGAAGGCTAATTTGCATATTGATATTAAAAATTTGATTTTAATAAATATGTGCTTGGTATTATTGATTTTTAATTGTTTGGTTTTATTTTAATGAATATAAGCAAAAATCTCTTCAATGAATCTTAAATGAAATCCATTAACAAGAAAAAATAACTGTAATTTTATTCTTTACTTCCTCTTTTAACTAAATACTTAAATTAGAAAAAATAATGAAAGACTAGAGTGGTGGAAGAGTAAGTTTCAGTTGTTCTATTTTTCGATTATACCCCCTTCTGTTTCAAATCTCTTTAACTGCATTCTTATTTAGTTTCATTAGCCTTTCTAATTTAATATAATATTTTATTACATTAAAACTTAAATACTTGCACCCGGAGGGTGCATATATTTGCTAGTATATATATTATATATATATTATATATATATATATATATATATATATATATATAGTTTTGCATTATATAACTCACAGGTTTAATTAACTAAACCACACCAAACCGAACCAAACCATACAGATTATCATATTTAGTAAGCCTAGAAAAGATTGTAACCTTCCAATTTTCGTCGGGGGTCATACTTTTTAAAACATCTTCCATGTGTTTCTTGGATTCTTCATCGTTTTTACTCGCGATTGCATAATGTCATATAAAAACCAACAGCGACGTCAAAATCCCCACAACATGGCGCCCATGATCTGTCGAAATATTTTCTGGTGCACATTTAACACCAAACAGTAGTCAGTTAAACTGACAAAGAAAAAAACCTGGGCATGGGATTTTTTTTTTTTTAATAAATGTTTGCGATTTTCTACGACTTCTACTTTCAGATCCCGCGCCTGATAAATTAATCTTTCGAGGGTAAAAAAGCGCAATTTAGCAGAGCAAACAACTTCTACAGTCGATTGTAAGTATTCGTGAATCTCTGATGCTTTGTTTAAAAAGATCGAAAAAAAAAAAAGGGCAGCCCACTGACGTAATTTATTGGGTTTTTTTTTTGGTTTTTTCTGACTATAAACACTGGTGCCGCCCAGATCACACATCAAGCTTTTCTAGAAGATCTAGTTCTCGATTCACACTCTCGATCGTTGCCATAAGAAAACAGGTCTTTTTGGAAAAGGAGACTGGTTTTACTTCTGAATAAACAAGTAGAGACTTTACAGCTTCTTTTTTTTTTACTTCATTCATACGCATTTATACTACAAGATTATATCAGTAAAAATAAGACGTCATTTTAAAATCATATTTTACTACCTTCTCTGGTCAGGGTGGACCTGGGAGTAATAGTGATGAATGGTTACTCCACGCTCCCCAGAGCTCCAGAATTGAAAATTTGATATTAAATGCAGTTTACGTTATACCCATGACACGTATCACTTTATTTCATATATATATATATATATATATATATATATATATATATATATAAACAACCTTTTGTTGAACTCAACGGACAATTCTTGTCCGTCCGTTGACTTCAACGAAACATGTTTGAAAGAAAAAGTGCTGCCTAAATATACTTATTTTAATATATATATATATATATATATATATATATATATATATATATCCCTAATGAAGCCACCTGTTTGCCGTTTCTGGCAATCCGTGATGCTTAAGGACGGAATCCTAGTGGTTGAATAATCCATGATATACAACACTCAACTTTGACCCTTACTTAGATTAGACGGGCAGTCGGAGGGGCACCCTCCGACCAATTGCCTGGTCACGTCAAGCCCTATGACTATCACTACTCTATTGCCCTTATGTCTACCTTCCAACCATTTTTATCATATGCGCTAGTAAGCGGTGGTTGAGGGTTAATGAAATTAAACCACATCTAATGGTGAAGTTCCAATTCTGAAACTGTGGGGAATGTAGATCACCCCTTTATCGCCATTACTCCCTGGTCCACCCTGACCCAGAGTGGTAATACATGTTAGGATCCCATCTATGGGTCAAATAGATGACAAATCAATATAAAAAATTGTGTTAAAAATCCCCTCAATGGGGCCACCTGTTGGCTGTAGTGTCGAACCGTGATGCTTATGGACGGAATCCTGGTTGCTTAGCAGCCCAACATATGTAACACTCCACTTTAGCTCTTCCTTAGGCTAGAATGGTAGTTGGAGAGGACCTTTCCTATAAACCGGCTGGTCACGTCAAGCCTTAGCACCTATATGATTGTCCCGACTTTATTGTCGTTATGGCAAACCCTAACCTTTTTTATCATATAGTTATTTACTAAGCTCAGCTTTGATGTGGCACAAGGCCAGAATAATGGGGCACCCAGTGAGAATTGAACTCATTAACAATGGTCTGCGAATCTAACTTGCTAACCATTACATCACGTGAGGTGCCCCTTTTTATCATGTGTTAAATGTGTGGTGGATGGGGTTATTAATGTCCTAGGCATGATGTCTAGTGGTGAAGTTCCAATTCTGGAGCTTTGGGGATTGTGGAGTACACCTTCATCCCAATTGCTCCCAGGTACTCTCTGAACTGGTGTGGTAGTACCTCTTAGGGTCCCATCTATGGGTTTAATAGAAAAAAATTGAGTTTAAAAAATGACTACCCAAGAAGAATTAACCAAACAAAATGTTTTTGGTATAAAATAGCCCAACAAGGGTTGACATGCCGTAAAATCCAACGAATCAACTAGGCAATATTCTTGATAAAATCTTTTAATCATATATCCATAGCATAAATCTATGTTACGATTTTATGGGCCATCCTCTAGGCTTCAAGCAAGAGCGCTTGTCCAGCGGAAATCCTTGGTAAAGAATCTTTTGGTTGTAAGTTCATTCGTCCATGATTGCAAATGGACGTCTGTTCAGTATCAGTGATTAAATAGTCAACTAGCCACGCATTATGGCTGTTGACTGGCAGAGGAATAGACCACGTGACCTCGCCCGGTCTATAAATTTAGGTGGTGAATTGTAGCACACCTTATATACACAAAATATTCCAACAATTTTCACTGCCGTTCTTGCAATGACAGATTTCAGAGTTGTAATTCGAGAGTCTGACCATTGTTTTTGTTTTTTGTTGGCAACCTTCCGTCTATTAAAGACGATGGCCTAGAGTCCATTTTTTTATCTACAGCTACGTGAGTGGCTGAACAGACCAATTTTTGTATGGCAGTCTCTGTTACAGTGATTGCAAATAAGAGGTGATGCTTTCTGGAGATGCTGTTGTCTCTCCTTCCTTTTAACTCACTTTTCTGCGGCGGCTTCTTTCCTCTCTTTTTCACTCCTTTTCGTTCCTTTGACGAGAAGGCACCAGGTCATACGGTCTTCAGCACAAGCCTCCTATGTGTTTAGGTCGATGTGGCATACCTTCATGTCTCTTGCAGACATCTTTGAAGCGTAGGCGTGGTCTCCCTACCGGTCGGGTGCCCTCTACTAATCCACCATACAGTAGGTCTTTGTGGATGCGGCCTTTGTCTATCCTCCTGACATGGCCAAGCCATCGCAGGCGTCTCTCGCAGATGATGGAGGGCATGCTGTTTATGTTTGCTCGTTCCAGCACTTCTGTTTTGGGCACTTTGTCCTGCCAGCGAATACGTAGAATGCGGCGTAGTCTGACTGTTAAGTTTTTAAATGCCATACTTGGCCAGTTGAAAAGGGCTTCAAGTAAGTAAGTCCTGAGTTGTGGAATCGTTTGGTAAGTGAATAAGTCCTATCCTGCATATAAGTCCTGAGTTATGGAATCCTTTGGTAAGTGAATAAGTCCTATCCTGCATATAAGTCGTGAGTTATGGAATCCTTTGTAAGTGAATAAGTCCTATCCTGCATATAAGTCGTGAGTTATGGAATCCTTTGGTAAGTGAATAAGTCCTGCATATAAGTCGTGAGTTATGGAATCCTTTGGTAAGTGAATAAGTCGCATATAAGTCGTGAGTTATGGAATCCTTTGGTAAGTTAATAAGTCCTATCCTGCATATAAGTCGTGAGTTATGGAATCCTTTGGTAAGTGAATAAGTCCTATCCTGCATATAAGTCGTGAGTTATGGAATCCTTTGGTAAGTGAATAAGTCCTATCCTGCGTATAAGTCCTGAGTTATGGAATCCTTTGGTAAGTGAATAAGTCCTATCCTGCATATAAGTCGTGAGTTATGGAATCCTTTGGTAAGTGAATAAGTCCTATCCTGCGTATTGTTAAAGATCCAGTCATTCAATCCTATGTCCGTCGTCCACGAAGGTTCAATGTAATTATGGCCAGTATGCTCAGTATGCCCAGTTTAAGTATTGTCTCAGCAGCAGAGTACTGCCAGTGATTGGTCAAGAGAAAGCACATGGTTCTTGCCGAGTCTATAAGTATTAGTGGGCTTTTAACACACACCTTATATACAAAAAAGTCAACACTGACCATAAGACGAGAAATTAAATCAAGTATTCTATTGTAACATATATCACGTAAATGTAACATATATCACGGTAAAATACATTTGTTTTAATTGTTTGGTTTCAGGTGACATATTTTTTCACGCACTTGTGTGATATCAACAAAAGGAAAACATTCGGACAACATGTGAGTCAAAATTCAAATGTCTAAGCGGCGTTGAATTGTCACGTCAAAGCAAATCTGTGGGAAAAGGCTGCACTGGATATGTACATAAGTGTATATACATAAATGCATATGTATATATACACAAATACTATATATTATAGCCAGATATATATATATATAAATACGTATATATCAACTAAGAAGCATACGTGGATTCCACTACAACACACACATATATATATATATATATATATATATATATATGAGTAAGTAAACAAACAATGTGTTTATTTGATATGGCTTTTAGCCGACAATTTTTGGAGGATATGTGCTTAATTGAAGTTATACCTAATTTTGAAAATTAATTAGTTAATAATTAATGAATTTAGGCGGGCATATATTTTCTAATCTAAGGCTAAACAAATCGAGAAAATGTCAATCCCTGAATGTACATTTCGACCTATTCAGGGATTGACATTTTCTCGATTTGTTTAGCCTTACATTTGAAAATATATGCCCGCCTAAATTCATTAATTATTAACTAATCAATTTTCAAAATTAGGTATGACTTCAATTAAGCACATATCCCCCCCCCCAAAAAAAAGATATATATATATATTGGTTTGGAGGTTGATTTTGAAGAAGCATACATGGATTCCACTAATATATACACAATGCTTCAAGCAAATTATAAAACCCTTATATATATATATATATATATATATATATATATATATATATATATATATATATATATATATATATATATATATAATTCTTTCATTTATTCATACAGTGATAAATTGGGAGAAAAATAATTTTGTAGACAAGATCATGCTCTCTTTAAAGTGCTCACATTTTGTATTTCCTATAATTTATCATATGTAAAGACTTTTTTTTTCTTATAGTCTTAACAGAAGGAGAACCCGATTGTCCCGATTGTGCTAGTCCAGTACAAAACAGAGAGTGAGCGATGCCGAAGGGACAAGCGTCCAAATCCAAAGTGTTGCCCTCAGCAAACCTCAGTAAAATCCGACATCCCAAGTTTTCTACGCTACACAATCCGCATTGAGAAGTGAAGAAACAAAAGGTATCAGATAAAAACAATGGCCAGATCTTACGAGAAAATTACCCTGGATTAAAAAGAGTATTTACTATTTTGTCTTTTTTCGTTTCGTTCAAAACAATGGGCACTTGTTTCGAATTGATTTATTAACTGTGTCAACCAATGAAGACAAATAGTGTTCTAAAAACAGTTAGATGTGACAATTGAGAGAGAGAAAAAGAAAGAATAAAGGAAATATACATAAAAATAAAAGAGGAATAAAATGCTATGAAAAAGGATGAATAGCAAATAAAGAAAAGGAGAGATAAAAAGAAAAGAAAGAATGAAAAGATAAAAGAAATAGTAAGGAAAATGCAAAAGAAAGAAAATAAACAAAAGAAAAGATAGATAGATAGATAGATAGATAGATAGAGTGTGTGTGTGTGTGTGTGTGTGTGTGAGAGAGAGAGAGAGAGAGAGAGAGAGAGAGAGAGAGAAAGAATCATGCTGGCTGAAGAGAAAAGAAAGAAAGAAAGAAAGAAAGAAAGAAAGAAAGAAAGAAAGATAAAAAGGAAATTACAAAGAAATAGAAAGGAGAATACAAAATAAAGAAAATAAACAAAAAGATAGAGAGAGAGAGAGAGAGAGAGAGAGAGAGAGAGAGAGAGAGAGAGAGAGAAAGAGAAAGAGAGAAAGAAAGAAAGAAAGAATCATGCTGACTGAAGAGAAAAGAAAGAAAGAAAGAAAGAAGAAAGAACAGATAAAAAAGGAACTTACAAAGAAATAGAAAACAAAAGAAAGAAAATAAATAAAAGGAGAGATACATAAATAGATAAATATATAGATAGATAGATAGAAAGAAAGAAAGAAAGAAAGAAAGAAAGAAAGAAAGAAAGAAAAAGATAACAAGAAAAACAAGAAAATAATGAACAAAAGAAAATGTTCAAAAAGGTAAAGAAATCCACACAACAACAAAGTATGACGTCACAGCGTTATGTTGAAAATGGAATAGTGCCCTAGTTTTAAGTTAACAAACCCAGACCCAACCTCAACTCATACCGTAACCGTGACCTTAAAATCTCAAATGAAACAAACCTGCGAATGTATTTTTCTTGGTTATGAAATTGTCCTATCCATAATATATTAAGTCTTTTTATTTTATTTTATAATGGTATCACCCGTTCTATTGATTTCAGTCAAATCTAAAAATAGATTTCCACGTTGTTCACAATGCTGAGTGACGTCATACATCGTTGCGAACATTTTTTTTGCATTCCTGAAAAGACACTAATTCTATACAAGTACCAGACAATGACCTAAACTCCAATTTTAACATCCTACCCGGGGTGAACGGGTTGGTTAAATACCTACGCTGACTGCTGAGCTAGGGTGTCCCATCGTGGTGTGATGGTTGGCAAGCTAGTCTTTCAGATCCATTACTGCTGAATAGCGAGTTCGATCCTCGCTAGGTGTAGCATGCTTGTCACTTTGTGACACATTCTATTCGTGGCGAACGGGTTGGGTAAATAAATACCTACCCTGAGTGCTGAGCTCGAGCATCACATTGTGGTGTAATGGTTAGCAAACTAGATTTTCAGGTCCATTACTACTGAGTAACGAGTTCGATCCTTGCTAGATGACTCATACTTGTGACCTTGTGTCACATCCTACCCATGGTGAAGGGGTTGGGTAAATACCTACCCTGACTGCTGAGCTAAGGTTTATTTTCCCAGTACCCCACGCGTACCGAGTCAGGCACGAAGGCCCTATTTATGTGGGACCACCCACAAGCCGAGACTCATGGGTGGCGGGTAGAAAAATTGCGTCGATCCTGTCGGCATTCCCACTCAAGGGGGAGCCTCAGGCGCTGGGCAATAAACCCAGCCCTGCCCCTTTAGGTCAAGGGGGCAGGTATTGCCTGGAGGGATGGCCCTCTGGGATCGACGCTATTAATTTACCATCTCACCGGTCCAGTGGCCGAAGCACACTGGACCCCCGTCCCAAAAGACTGCTGAGCTAAGGCGTTCGATCGTGATGTAATGGCTAGAAAGCTTGTCTTTCAGATCAAACACTACAGACGAACGGGTTCGATCCGCACTGGTTTCCCCATACTTGCAACCGTGTGTCACATCCTACTCGTGGTCAATTGGTTGGGCAAATACGTTCCCTGATTGCTGAGCAAGGGCGTCTCATCTTAGTGTAATTGTTAGTAAGCAACTCTTGTATATCCATTACTACTTCCGTCCTGTCGGTTGAGGCGTTACACCGACTGCACCTCTGCAGAGGAATAAGACTCTCCCAAATGGGGCCACCTGTTGGTCCTGGGTGGCGACTCGTGATGCTTAAGGACAGAGTCTTGGTAGATGAGCAGTCCATGACCTGCAACACTCCACTTAGACCCTTGCTTAGGATAGACGGGCGGTCGGAGAGGCCCCCTCCGATCAATCGGCTGGTCATGTCAAACTCTAGCACCTATATGATTGCCCCAACCCTACTGCCCTTATGGCAAGCCCCACCCCTTTTTATCTTATGGGTGCTAGAAGGCGTTGACTGAGGGTCTACATGTCCTGGGAATTAAACTCTATCTGATGGTGATGTTCCACTTTTGTAGGTTTGGGGAACGTGGAACACCCCTTCATCACCATTGCTCCCTGGTCCACTCTGACCCGGAGTGGTAGTACCTGTTAGGGTCCCATCAATGGGTTAAATAAAAAAATGTATTTATTTTTAAAAAGTGTGTATCCATTAAGAAGTAATTTATTTCCAAACTTTATCGGCATTAAATAACCCACTGAGGTTGATATGCCGTAAAACAAAACAAAACAAAACAAAACAAACCATTACTACTTAATAGCGAGTTCGATCCGCGCTTGATACCCTATATATACAACCTTGTGCCACATCCTACTGTGGTACACGTGTTGGGTACATACCTGCCCTGACTACTGATCTATGGCGTCCCATCGTGACCACAACAGTGTCAACTATAAGCACGCATGCGCAGAACGCAATGTGGCAATAATAAAGGTATTATGGTGGAAGTGCGGATAATTTTTGACTCTGCCTCGTAGTAATACTCATGCTGATAATATCAATGCGAATGACACAGCAATCTTTTGCCCTTGGAGTTGTATAATAGGGTTAACGTTTCCCACTAGGTTGAGCAAGAAAGGAGTGCTGTCGTCACGTAATGCTGCGAAAAATTGTTCATGAATTGAAATTAAGTAATTTGCCTTGGGATATTTTTTTGCTTTTTTTTGTTTTCTTTATTTCGTCACCACGTGTGTTTCGTGAGTTAGCGATGTGATGAATGAAGGATGTTTAAGTATTTTGCCTCACCACCATTTTACCAAAATAAAGATACGTTCACGTAATAGAAGAAAAATAA
>CM042142.1:51587110-51601683 GCA_023376005.1 Doryteuthis pealeii
GCTGTAACTTCAGGGGCCCAAAAATTATATAGTCTTCCGAGATTGCAATGCCGATACGATACGGGTTATTTACTAACTTTAATTGTGGCACAAGGCCAGAAGTAAGGAGCATTCAGTGACAATCGAATTATCAACTATGGTCTGATAGCTTAACTTGTTAACCATTACACCAAGCATGTAGCTTGAAAACTAAGGAAAACAAATATTGACCGTTTGTATGGAGCAGCCAGAGAGAATTGAACCCACTACTCAGCAGCATCGGATCTGCGAGACTAATTGTTAAACCTGGGGGTATTTAAGTAAGTAAAGTCGTCGGGTGGCCTAAAGTCGGTGTCAGCTAGACAGCGAGGGAGTTTATCCCCTTTTCACTAGCGCTAGACCAAGGAGATTGTTTTTGCGTCTTAGGTGGAGCGCCACACCTACCTTCAGCTCCTTACTTAACCGCACAGATCCTTGTGCTACATATACGGTGAGTTGGTGGACCGGTATCGAACCAGGAATCATGTGGTTCCTGGTCGGACACTCTACCGACTGAGCTAAACCAGCCCTTGGACTTTCTCAGCACCCTGTCACACCTGTCGACGGGACTTAGAATAGGCCGACTCTGACCCCTGCTTAAAACCCCTCTCAAAAAGTGTTATCCTGGATATGACATTAAACTCTATCTGATGGTGAAGCTCAAATTGGGAGATATGAAGAGTGTGAAGAGTACTGCATAATTGACATTTACGTCCAGATCCATTCTGACCAGGTGTTGTAACTGTTAAGGTTCCAGTGATGCTGATAGCTTTTAGATTTAGTACGTCCTGGGACGCACCTATTTGCTTTGAATGAGTCCCTGGAAAAATTATAGGTCTATCTAAAGTTTCTTAATAATTGTCGGGTTTTTATTTATAATCTGAAGAAACAACTAAAGCCGTCTAACTCCTACCTTGTAACCTATCAGGTGTAATTAATTTCTAAGAAACTATTGAAATGTATTTACAATCAGCTTGAAATGGCGGGGGAGGAAAAAGAAAAACATTGGGACGCATGGATACGATTTTACTGCGTCCTTTTAGATTTTTGTGCGTCCGGGACGCATGATTGGTACCTGTCAGCATCTCTGAGGTTTCATCTATGGGTCAAATAGAAATATTCGTATTCGATAGGATCGTGTGCAATAAAATCTTAAGTAACAACTAAACAAAAAATGTAAATATAAATATACAATGAACGTGATTACCTAACCTCTAGGCATAAAATAATCCCAGACGGGTTGACATAAAAAAATAAAATTCATCAATCAATCAATATTTGAAATGCTTTACGGATTCAATGGGTACAAGACGACCCGCGAATCCGTTTGATCTGGTTGTAACAGCGGTCCATGATTGTATTAATGCTTCTCTTTCATCATCATGTCGAGCAATTAGCACGGATATCCATGACAATCTCTTGCCAACCTTCCCTATCATTCATTGCACCCAGGAGGTCCTCTGCGGAGCAACCAGCATCCTCGCATATTTGGTCAATGTAGGTCCTTGCCGGGCGCCCCACACCTGCATGTCCATGTGTTGGCTTCCACAGGAGAACCTCGCTTATGAGCTCGTCCTTGCTTCTCCAGCAGTGTCCTGCATGCCTTGTCCGTCTCACTCGGATAGTTTGTAAGATGGGGGGCAAGTGACCGTACAGCTGCCTCCTAGTGGGGTGCTGCTTCCACGACTTGTTCAAGACTGCACGCAGCATTCTTGTGCAGCTTCCATCTAGCTTATTCTCAAGACGCTTCGTTAGGGTCCAAGTGGTGCAGCCTTTTCTTCGTTTTATTGAGTATTTGGATTATTTTAAAAACTAGCAAAAATATGCGCCCTCCGGTATAAGCTTTAATATAATTGAATATTATATCAAATTAGCAAGACTAATTGAATTAAATACGAACACAAAAAAGCTTACACTTATTTTTTACTTTATACTAATTGATTTCAACATAAAATTATACATATGATTGCTTGACGTCTGAAATAAAACAATAATATTCCAAATCAATAACACCAAGTAATTATTTATTAAACATAGTTTTGTTAAAACCGATATGCAAATTATTCACGCCATATACTATGTAAACATTTATTTCTTAATGATATATAACATATATTGTAAGATTTTAAACACATTAATAACGTGGGCCTTTTGTGGCCTGTGTTTTTTAATGTAAATTAACAGCGTTGATCTCAGGGTTTCCCCCCCAGGTAACACCTGCCCCCTTGATTTAAAGGGACAGGGCTGGGTTTAATGCCGACGGGATCAACGTATTTTTTCACCGCCACCCATGAGTCTCTGCTCGTAGGTGGTCTTACATTAAAAAGACCTTGTGTCACACCCGTATAGTGGGAAGCGCAAATACCTTAATAATATGGGCTGTTTTGAGGCAAATCTATCTCAGCTACACCTTAATAGAGACATTGTTAATAGATAAGATACTAATTAAGATTGATAATGATTATTTAATAATCATTGAGAATATAACGTAAATAACTGAGGGAATTGTGACGTTGGTGCTGACGTAGTTTCGGTTACAGACATACATATACTCCATTATAATAAGATGACGTACTGTGCGGCGTAGACACCACAAACTATCAGTGTCATTGTGTATTGTCGATATTGATAGTCGTGCCGTCAATTTTGTATTGTGATAGACAGGTTTAAAACTTTAAGAAAAATATGTGTTGTTCGTTCACACAAAAGCTCTGTCATTGGAATGTTTCAGGGGGAAAAATCAATATTCGGTTATAAACATTTCGTGTGGAGAGCATATCAAAATTGGGACAAGAGTTTAGTCGGAGGACGGTTTTGCTTTTAAATATTGTTAGTCTCTATGCAGAACATAAAGGCAAGTCTCTTTAGCTGTCTGGTGGAACGTATTGTATCATCAGTAACTAAGTACAACCCTTAACTTTGAATAAGTTAAATTTTCTTCAAAACTAGGGATACCAAAATTTTATTGTCTCTAGTGAAATATTATACAGTCAAAATGGATATTATTAGATATTATTTATTGCCACACTCTACAACATTGAAACTCTGTAACCAAAAATAAAATTCTTCATATCTTACTATAATGGAGATTCGGTATAACCGAAACCACGTCACAAGACTCTCAGGAATTGCGTAAGTTTATCAATGAGTATTTAATTCATTGTCAAAATCATTAATACATAGAATAAAAGTCTCTGCGAAAATCTGAGTTAGATTTACTCAGAACAGTCCATGTTGTATGTGCGTTTAATATCCTACAATGTGTCTTATATATCACTAAGAAATCTAAGAAATAAAGGTTTACATAATATATGGCGTGGTTAAATTGCACACTGGTTTTAACAAAACCGGGTTTAATAAATAATTTTAAAAAGTTGACGGGTGGCATAAAGTCGGTATCAGCCGGACAGCGTGGAGCCCACACCTACCATCAGCTCCTCACTTTACCGCATAGATCCCTGTGCTACTCATAAGCTGAGTAGGCCAGGGCCGGTATTGAACCCGGATCTTTGTGATTAATTTGGTGTTATTGATCTCTAATATTATTGTTTTATCCTCCAACGTATTAAAATCAATCCTATGAATGATTTTATGTAGAAACTAATTAACATGTAATTAAAATAAGTGAAATCTTTTTATATGCGTTCTTATTTAATTTCGTTAGTCTTTCTAATTTGATACATTTCATTACAAGAAAACTTAAATACTTACGCTGGGGGGGGGGCGTATTCTTGCATGTAAACATAAAGGCATGCCTATTTAGCTGTCTGAAGAGATATATTGTATCCCCATAATGTAGTCCTATAAGTGGATGTAGAGTAAGGTAGGTCGATTTTTCACTTTTTAAAAATATCAAACTATCCATCTATGCGAAATTGTGAGTTAGTATACTGAATACTGATACCAAAAATTAGATCTTTCATTTTTACCATTGTTTGAGGAAATAGCACTAAACATTTTGTTTTTACAATGTTTGGCTTAAAATTGGTTAGAAAATTTACCGTTTTTAATATTTAAATCAGAATGTTATTTTATTCTATTAAAAGGAAACAAATTAAATATTATAAATAGAATTCAAATTGAAAATGTGTCCCCCCCTCAACACTGACACCTCGGATATACTGCTTTTTACCTCATTATTAACTTTAACAGATGATCTTTGATGCTATTTCCTCAAACAATGGTACAGTAAAAGATTAATTTTTGGTATCAGTATTCAGTATACTAACACATAAGTTTCGCATAGATGGAGAATTTGATATTTTAAACAAGTGAAAAATCGACCTAACCTAGTGTAGAGCATTGGAACACTGTAACAAAAATATAATAGTGGGGCTTTGAATACGTTGGCTGTATCTCCTACAGAAAGTTAAAACCTTCCACAAAAGAGAGATGTCCCGGGTGTGTGCAGTACCCCTTCATTGGCATTACTCCAAGGTCCACCCACCCGTAGTAGTAATACTTGTTAGGGTCCCATTTATGGCTCAAATAGGTCTGTTTGATGAATATTAGTATTAGTAGTAGTAGTAGATAGGAATCCTTGATAACATATAACTACTTTAACTAATAACTATAACTTATAACTTTAATAAAAAATTTTCTTGAAAACTAAGGATACTACCCAGCGTCGCCTGGGTAGACGGGGCGGGGGTTTGCTGTATTGATTTGTTTTCTTTTGACATTGAATAATGCTAGACATTTTAAGTAGAATTTCAATACGATTGCTATGCATATTTTAATTTTAAAATATCTTCGAATATATATAAATCAAATCTTCATAATTTTTGTACGAAAAAGCAAGAACCGTTGATACTTAATATATATATTTATATATATATATATATAATATATATATATATATAAGTTTTTTTCCGTAGTTAGGGTCTTTCCATGTGTGGTTTAACCAAGCTGATGCAGGTAGACCATAAGGAGAGCTTAATGTGCCTAATACCAGTGAGTAAAAGGACAGAGCAAGAAATTTAGTAAATGAAGAAAAACTCTAAACTTGCTTCATTACAATAATTTATTTCAACCGTATTAATACGGCATCAATAATTTATTTCAACCGTATTAATACGGCATTTTATTATTATGGTCTATTTCCACCCAATGCCGTATTAATACGGTTGAAATAAATTATTGTAATGAAGAAAGTTTAGAGTTTTTCTTCATTTACTAAAATATATATATATATATATATATATATATATATATAAGTTAAAAGAAAGGGAATTAATCCGACGGTATGAGTAAAGATAAAAGGACATAAAACAACACAATATGCTGTTAAAGTGAAAAGATTTTATATCCTATTCATAGCTAATATCGAAATATTGTTCAATATTAGCTATGAATATGATATAAAATCTTTTTACTTTAACAGCATATTGTGTTGTTTTCATATCCTTTTATCTATACTCATATATATATGTATATATATATATATATATATATATATATATATATATATATGTGTGTGTGTGTGTGTGTGTGTGTGTGTGTGTATGTGTGTGTATACTTTCTTTGGTAGGATACCAAGTAATTTGGTATTAAGATGGTCCTTTCTTCCAACGGTACGGTGTTGAAAAGTTCAGGTCTAATTTGAGAGCTCAATGCTTAATTTTAATAACAGAGCAAAGTAATTATTAAAGACAAAAAGCTTAAAACTCCGGTATTAAGTTATTATGGTCTATTTCCACCCAAGGGTATCTGAACCCTCTGAGTTTCGTCAGATCAAGTTCTTAATTTTTTCAATAAAGAACTTGATCTGACGAAACTCAGAGGGTTTCAGATACCCGTGGGTGGAAATGGACCATAATCACTTAATACCGGAGTTTTAAGCTTTTTGGCTTTACTAATATATATATATATATATATATATATATATATTATATATATAATTATATTGCTCTGTTGTTCATTGTTTTATTTTTGTAGTTTCCACCGGATATATATACACACCAACAGCCCTTGGAAATCCTTAACTTGTTCCTCGTAAATTCCTGCCATAGAATAAACTGAACCTTCATTTTATGTTCGTATTTTTGCAATAAATGTTTTATTTTTCTTGCACCCGTTATTTTACAATACTGAATATATTTTCTTTATTTAAACAAAATTATTGCAAACATATATATTTTCTTTTTTAAAACATTTAATGCAAAAATATTTAAAACATTTATTGCAAAAAGACGGACTTAAAATGAGGGATCAGTTTATTTTATAGTAGGAATTTACGAGTAACAAGTTGAAGATTACCCAGCCCTTTATATTTGTATAGAATACCTTTTTTTTCTAAATTCAGAAGTGTATTTATTTATGGGCGATCTAGTACGTTCCTTTTTTTTTTTAGAAGCAATGCAACACTTTTAGTGAGGCCATATGTGGAGGTAATAAAATGTGTGAATAGACATCAAGACCATGATCTACCTATCATTAAATTTTGTTCCTTTTATTTCATCGGCCTTCGGTGACCATCAACACTTAATCCACCTTTATGGTCAATTTATAGCCATCATTTCATATTAGCTTCCTACGACGCAATCGTAAAGATAAATAATAATAATAAAAACTCAACTAAATGACCGGGAAGTTTTCCTGTTCTACTAGAAAACATTCTACCTAAAGTAAAAAAAAAAAAAAGTAAAGTCGTCGGGGTGGCCTAATGTCGGTATCAGCCAGACAGTGAGGGATTCTGTCCCCTTTTCACTGGACAAAGGAGATTGTTTTTTGCATCTGAGGTGGAGCGCCACACCTACCACCAGCTCCTCACTTTACCGCGCAGATCCCCGTGCTATTCATACGCTGAGTTGACGAGGGCCGGTATCAAACCAGGAACCTTGCGATTCCTAGGCAAGTGTTACACTGAAATACTAATATATAGTTATTACTAACCTTAGTTTAGCGAATACTTTTGATATTTCCGACTGTTGTCCTCATCTTTTTTGCGGTATGAAAATCAGATGAAAACGGTTCGGTAAATCACAGCGTTCATGACGAGTTATTTCAGAATATGTAATTTTTCTTCCATTTCCTTTTATTTAGCTCAGTCGGTAGAGCACCCGACGAGGAACCACAAGGTTCCGGGTTCAATAATGGCTCTCGCCAACTCAGCGTATGAGTAACACAGGGATCTGTGCGGTAAAGTTAGGAGCTGACGGTAGGTGTGACACTCCGCTTCAAACGCCATAAACAATCTCCTTGATCTAGCGCTAATGGATCGACTCCGTCGTTGTCTAACTGATACCGACTTTAGGCCACCCCGACGACTTCATTTTGTGAACGTAAACTCTGAATGTAACACTATGGAGTATCGTTATGAACATGTCACCGCGTAGAGCGCGTGGTTTAATGCTTATCATCGTAGGAAATGGATTCAGCGATCCGAGTTCAAATCTTGGACGAGCACTTGGGAAAATCACCCATACAATTATTTACTCTACATTTATTGGTAAATAGTAGGGCAGGCTGGGCTATTTAACCCAGGTATGGCAACCGGTCTAGAAGAAGGACAATTCTGAATTAAAAGCTATTGTGTCACAGACTATATATGCGAAGGGTTTAGTAAATATCTATTGTCAGAACAACAAACATTCGAAGAGTTAAAATATTTTAGATGTAATACTTTGGTTCGTTTAAGGCTACTTCAAAAATTGCATTTGAAACTGGGGCCTCTTGGTACTTTAAGCCTTTGGGTACTATCGGGTCGATCAAACTCAGTTCTAAGATGAATACTGGCCGTTTATAAATTCATTGGTACAAGAAAATAACTCACTCTCTCTCTCTCTCTCTCTCTCTCTCTCTCTCTCTCTCTCTCTCTCTCTCTCTTCTTCTCTTCAAGAGTCACTCACTCAGTGACATCCAGTCTTTTTCTCTCATCAGTCTCTCTCTCTCTCTCTCTCTCTTCTCTCTCTCTCTCTCTCTCTCTCTCTCTCTTTCAGTCACTCACTCAGTGACATCCAGTCTTTTTTCTCATCAGTCTCTCTTCTCTCTCGTCTCTCTCTCTCTCTCTCTCTCTCGGTCTCTCTCTCTCTCTCTTCTCTTTCACTTCAGCTCAGTGATCCAGGATTTTTTTTCCATCAGCTTCTCTCTGGCGTCTCTACTCTTCATCTCTCTCTTCTCTTCTCATCTTCTCTTTCACTCTACTCAGTTTGACATCCGGTTCTGTTTTTTGCTCATCAGTCTCTCTCCTCTCCGCCTCCTGTCTCTCTCTGTGCCATCTCTCTCTCCGTCTCAGACGCCTCCGTCGTCTGTCTTTATCCCTCCTCTCTCTCGTCTCTCGTCTTTTCAGAGATTTCATTCAGAGTGTGCATCAGGTGAATCGAAGTTTCTTGTTTCTCATCAGTCTCTCTCACTCGCTTCTCCTCTTCTCTCTCTCCTCTCATCTTCTCTCTGCCTTCTTTCAGAGTCACTTCAGTTTCAGTGGCATCCAGTGTCTATATTTTTTTCGTTCATCAGGTCTCTCTCTCTTCTCCTCGTCTCCTCTCTCTCTCGTCTCTCTTCTTCAGAGTCATTCACTCAGATGACATCCAGGTCTTTTATGTTGTTCATCAGTCCTCTCTCTCCCCTCTTCCCCCTCTCTCTCTCATGCTCTCTCTTTCTCTTTTCAGATCAATCACTCAGTGAATCAGTCTTTTTTCTCATTAGTCTCTCTCTCCTATCTCGTCTCCTCTTCTTCTCTTCTGCTCTCTCTTCTTAAGTCACTCATCAGTGAATCCAGTCTTTTTTTGTTCATCTCAGTCCTCTCTCGGCCCTTGAGTTCTCGTCCCCTCTCTTCATCTCTCTCTCTTCTTTCTCTTTTCAGAATCTAGACCTCACTCAGTGACATCGCCAGTCTTTTTTTCTCATAGGTCTCTTTCTGCTCTCTCTCCTTTTCTCTTCTTCTCTGCTCTCTTACAGAGTCACTACTCAGTGACATCTCATGCTTTTTTGGTTCATGACAGTCGCTCTCTCCCCCTCCTCTCCTCTCTCTCTCGTCTCTTCCTTTTCTTTTTCAGAAATATCACCTCAGTGACATCAGGCTCTTTTTTTTTCCTCTCATCAGGTCCTCTCTGTCTCTCATCCTATCCTCTCCTTCGCTCTCTCTCTCTCTCTTCGTCTCTTCAGAGATCTGACTATCAGGTGGAATCCAGTAGTCTTCTTTTTTCTCATCAGTTCTCACTCATCTCTCTTAGTCTCTTTCTCGAGCTCTTCTTCTCTCTCCTTCTTCTCTTTTCAAGGTCACTGTCACTCAGGTGACATCCAGGTCTTTTTTTGTTCATCATTCTTCTCTTCCTCCTCTTCCCCCCTCTCTCTTTCTCTCTCTCTTTCCTCTTTTTCAGAATGGCATCACTCAGTGCATCCAGGTTTTTTTTTTCTCAGGCAGTCTCTATACTTCATCTCGTTCCTCTCTCATACTCTCTTCGCTCTCTCCTCTCGTCTGCTCTCTCTCTCTTCAGAGCTGCATCATCAGTGACATCCATCTTTTTTTGTTCATCAGTCTCTCTCTCCCCCCTCTCCTCGTTCTCTTCGTCGATCTCTCTCTCATCGCTCTTGATCTCTCCGTCTCGGTTCTTCTCTCTCTTCTTGGGTTTTCTGGGTGGATGCGCCAAATTTGACCATGGCAAGGATTGTTTTCTGAGGAAAGGAAAAGTAATTGTTATCAACGGTGTTTAAGAATTTTGATTATGGGCGATAGGAATGTGGAAAATACACAGGAGTGGCAGAAGGGAATGTGAAACGTTTTTCCTATCTAAATAAGGTTAGACATATTTGTGGGGTTTTGTTGTTTGTTTTTTTTAAGCTTGTACATTGTTGTTTTTATCTGCTGGCAAGCTGTCGTTACCGCTTCGGTCCTTTTCCTCCCGTGGAACGTTTAGTTTCGGCCTGTGATGATCTGTTTCTCTTCTTTCGAGATTTCCGTTGTTTCGAACGCCACTCCTCAGGTTCAGGGCTTCAGTTCGGGTCAGATGGATGCATCTGTACAGCTGGTCGTTGAACTAAACCAGAGATGTTAGAGGACAGGAAAGATTCGGCAATAGTTAAAGTTATTTTAAGCCAATGAATGAAATAATTAATTTATAGATAATATAGTATGATGGGAAGCGCCGTGGGTGTAATGGATTAAATTAAATTGGGAATTGGACTGTCGTCCGAGTTCAACAATGTCTGGACGTGGGTAATTGCTATTGTTAACACGTAGCGCGTGGAATAGCCTCCGGGAAAGAGTTGAAGATCCTACTCTCCTCTATGGATAGAATATAGGGGGACTGGGCTCTTTAACTTGGTGTAGGTACCGGTGTGAGGATGGCCAGGAAAACATCTGAATTCAACACTATAAAATTGACTTATATGTCGGAGAGATTGGTAAAGTTCATAATTTCGCGCAACGCAGAAGCTTAGCTTTTAACTAGCAAAAAGTTGCGCCTCCGAGCACTGAGAGTGTTTGAAGTTTTAATGATAGGGATCATATATATGTTTCAGATATTGAAGCGCAGATTGGGTAATGTTAATAGAGCGAGAGCACAAGATAAACATGAAGTTGACACTTTAGATTTTACCTTGTAGTTCCTAATATTTCCAGGTATTAAAATTATCATAGTATTGCTTTTTAATGAGTCGTGAGAATAAAGACAGATTAATAACAATCAATAACACCAGTAATTCATTTATTTAAATGGTCTTGTTTAAAACACCGATATGCAAATTATTCACCCATATAGGCTATGTAGGACCAGTCTATTTTTTGAATGAGTTATAGTTAGTTCACAGCATTCGCAGACATTCGATACCTTAATAAGTATGGGCTGGTTTGAGGCGAAGTTCGTAGTTCAGGCTAACGTGTATAGAGACATTGGTTGGATAAGAAGTGCTAATCGAAGATGTAACATAATGATTATATAGATGACCATGCATGAGGGAGATTAACGTAGTAATAATGTTGAGGATCGTGTGGGGAGTGACGTTGTCGTGTGGTGAGTCGGTTTCGGGTTACAGACAGACGACAAGACTCTCCTTATTAATAAGATATGAGACAGAATCTAGATAAGGAAGAAGGGGTGCGGTGGAAGAAATTTATAAGACACAAGTGATAAACGGCCTGCTCTGCCTTAAAATCAGCTTTTATGGGTTCTGTGTTCAGACTATGGTTAAAGCATGTAGAAAGAAAAAGAGAAAAAAAAAGAAATAGTAAAAAAATGGGACCAAACTCATACATGAAGTGTAACTTTTTTTTTTTTATCAGTAGGCTGGAAAGTATTCGGTTCAAAGATCTGAAAATGAACATAAAAGCTGATTTTAAAAGGCAGGCGGCCGTTGTAGTCATCGTTGTCTATAATCTTCCAGCGACCTTTGTCCGTATTTAGAATTCTGATCATATCTATTATAATGGAGAGTTGTTTGTCTGTCTGGTTGTAACGGAACGACGTCCCAGACAACGTCACAGAATTCCATTAGTTATTACGTTATATTTCTCAATGGTCATTAAATAATCAGGTTATGCTTAATCATTGAGTTAGCTTCCCTTAGGTTAAACAAATGTCTCTATGTAAGACGTCGTAGGGGATAAGAGTTGCTGCTCACATGATCTTCGCAGTACTTCACATAAGCGTATTTCGAATGTTGCGATGTGTTGATTTGTATATCATTATAATAGTAAGATAATGTTTACAATGAGTGAGTAGTGGTGTGGAGATGAGACAATTTGCCATATCGGTTTTATACCCAAGACGATGGTCTAAGATAGAAATTAATTACTTGGGTGTTATTGGATTGGTTTATTATTGTCTATTTCTCAGACGTCATCTAAGTATGAAGAATACGTTAGTAGTTCGTATGTTATAAGGAAAATTGGAGGATTTAATTATGAATGACAATAGGTAAAGACTAAGTGTAATCTGGTTTGGTGTTCGGGGTATTTAAGTTTTCGATTTGTCGTTTCGCGCTACATTCAGTATGATATATGAATTATATAGTGAGATAATCGTTTACATTGGTGCTCGTGAGGGTCGGCGATTGATTGTTTTTGCAGTGTAATGCTAAGCTTTGCGTTTCGGAAATTAATGAATTTACCAATCTCAGCTCAGCGACATGAGGTAGTCAATTATTTAGAGTTTTAATAGATATATCCGAGTTTTGCTTCTCGCCTGGACAGCCGTTACGCTGAGAGCAGAAGGTTAATCAGAGCTCAGTACTGCGCGTGTCCTAGTGTTTCCAAGTAATTCGGAGGGAAGAGGGTTAGGATCTTCGATACCCTATATGTCGCGAGGGGTAATTTAGCGCATAAGTGAATATGCAGAGTTACAAGTCAGGATTGGTGAACTCGGACGGAACGAGGTCTTTCCCATGATTTAACCATTACACCACGCGCTTCCATATATATATTATAAGACTAAAATTATTTTTATTGGGCTTAAATAGAATTTTTAACTTGGATTTTCCTGTCTCTTAAATGCTCTGTTTAGTTCCAAGGGCGATCAGTGGAGCTGTGAGAATCATGGATAATCGGACAGATGTGAAGCCTGTAACCTGATTGGACAGATGGTCCGGCTTCGAACCTAAGGTGAGAATGCAATGCCGGATAAGAGAAACAGGAGATCATCCAGGCCGGAAACTAAGTACGGTTCCACGGGAGGAAAGGAGGATAGGGCGGTAACGAAGGCTGCACCAAGAAAAACACAAATGTAAGTAAAAAAAAACAAAAAAAGACCCCAGAAAGTATGTCTGAAATTTGATTTGGATAGAAAAACTGTTTCATTCCCTTGGTGGGCATCTTTTTACTTATGTTCTCATCTACCGCCATAAAATTCGAGATATTTCGGAGTAATCTAGGGGAATAATACGTCTCCGTTTTTCCCTCAGAAAACATCTTGCATGGGTCACAAATTTGCATCACAGAAACCAGAGGTAGAAGGTAGAGAGAGAGAGAGAGAGAGATGAGAGGAGAGAGAGAGGGGGAGGAGAGGAGAGACGAGTGGCAAGACAAAATAAAGACTGGATGCGTCAACTGAGTGAGTGAGCTCTGAAGAGAGAGAGAGAGAGAGACGAGAGAGAGAGAGAGAGAGAGAAATTTGTGAACTATAGTATGAAAACGACGGCTGGTATGCTTATCAGGATGACGCTACACAGAACCTAAGGAAGAAATCATGTGTACGGATGAAATATGATTACTGGAAAGGTTAACAGGTAGATATGCTTAAGGGACAAAAAAAGATGAACATTAGAGAGTGCATAAGGGAAAGAGAGCCTAGAAGTGAAAATTAAAGATAGAGTAAGTATCTTTGGAGAATATAAGAATGAGGAATAAGAAGTCAAAGAAGTGAAGAGGAGTAAGTTTAATGAGAAATAAAGTGGAGGCTGTTCTAGAAAAGGTGAGAGCCAGTTGTATGAAGTGTATGAAATTAAAGGATGGAAGTGAAAGGTGGTGAGCAGGCGTCAGGTGAGGATGTGAGAGGTGGCAGATTGGGACAATCGAGGGGATGATTGATTCGTAGATTGGGAAGATTGATCGTGAGTGCATTCTGGAGAGAAAGCAGTGATGAGTTATAGGAGGGTAGCGTCGAAGAGGAAGTGTTTTTTTGAATTGGTGACGGTAGCCCTAGTGGAGGTGTGCGTGATGAAGAGATGGATGAGAGAGAGACTGATGAGTGTAAAAGAAAGACTGGATGTCACTGCGAGTGAGGTGATGGCTGGAAAGAGAAAGCGAGGCGAGAGAAGAGAGAAGAAGGAGAGGGGAGAGGGGGGGTGGAAGAGGAACGTGGTAGTGAGAACAAAAAGGAACTGGGGATGCTGTAGATGATGTGTGGACGCATGAGGAGGAGGGGAAGAGAGGAGGAGAGAGGGGGGAAGAGTAGGAGGAGAGAGAGAGCTGAGAATGAGAAAAAAAGACGCTGGATGTTCACTGAGTGAGTGACTCTGAGATGAGAGAGTAGAGAGAGAGAGAGAGAGAGAGGAAGAGTAGGGTGAGGAGAGAGAGAGACTGATTGAGAAAAAAAGACTGGATGGTCACTGGAGTTGAGTGGGAATCGTCTATGAAAATGAGACTTAGAGCGAGAGAGCAGAGAGAGAGAGGAGAGGGGGGAAGAAGGGAGAGAGAGACTGAGTGCAAACCAAGAAAGACTGATGTCACTGGGAGGTGAGTGACTCTGACGAGGAGAGAGAGAGGAGAGAGACAGAGAGAGTGGAGAGAGATGAGAGATAGACTTGGATGAGAAAAATGTGTTTATGTCACGTGGGAGTGGAGTGATGTCTGAAGAAGAGGATAAGTAAGAGGAGTAGGAGGTAGAGAGAAGAGGGGGGGAGAGAGGGGGGAGAGAGAGACTGGGATGAACAAAAAACGACTGGATGTCTCGTGAGTGAGTGACATCTGGGGGACAGAGAGAGAGAGAGAGAGAGATGGAGAGAGAGAGAGGCGAGAGAGAGAGAGCTGATGGAAAAAAAAGAGACTGGATGGTCATCAGGATGTGAGGTGCGTTCTGAAAAGATGAAAGAGAGAGTAAGAGAAGAGGAGAGTAGAGGAAGAGAAGGGGGAGAGAGGTAGACTGATACAGAAAAAAGATGGATCGTGCATGAGTGAGTGG
>CM042142.1:51601783-51669283 GCA_023376005.1 Doryteuthis pealeii
AGAAGCTTGACATTTTTCCCTTTCAATTGCAGACAATTGTTCTGTGTACATTTTTTATAGAGGGTCTTTAAGCTTTTATTTATTTTCTTGTTTTAGGATAAATACTTTAATTTTCTTTAATTTCTTTAATTATGTCAGAAGATAGTACCGTTTATGTAGGGGGCGTAAAAATCAAACATCAGACTTTAAAAGGCACAAATAAAATTAATTACGCTTTTGATCCTCCATACATAATAAGACAATAGATTGTTTGAAGAAAATGTATACGAAAACACAGAAACTGCCCAATTATCAGCAACAGTTTAGTTATTTTAGATGAAGTTATTTTTTTTTCAACAGCAATTTTTGTGAAATTGTTTCATTCTAGACATCACATCATCATGCATCATCTCATCCTCCTCCTCCCCTCCTCCTCCTCATCATCATCATCATCCATCAATTCATCAACAATCATCATCATCATCATCAATCTGCATATTGCGATAGTAGCACGGATATACATGAACAATTTCTCTTCACCTGTTCTATCTTTATTGCTATCAGGTTACGGTCCCCTACTGTGTAGCAATCCAGTATCCGCAGAATTGGTCATATCAGGTCTTTGCTGGATAGCTCGCACTGGCATGCCCACCATGCCTGGTATATTTCCATGGAGAACGCTCCTTATAAAGTTTGTCTTGCCCATCTCTAGCTGTGTCCAGCGTGTCTTGTTCGTCTCACTCGAAAAAAATTATTTGTGTGATACGGGGGCAAGTGGCCGTACATCTGGCCTTTCTTGGTGGTGTTGTTTTCACCATTTGGGTCACGTGCGCATTCCTGTGTAGCTAAGAAGTATACTTTTAACATTTCTATTCATTGTTATGTAAGTTATTATAGAAGGCGTGCTGTGGTGTAAATGGTTTCGTCGTAACTATAACTAGAAAATAGACTCGATGACCTGATTATCAAAAATTTGAAGAAGCTGTTTGCAATTTCACATAGCGCTGATACCCTTGGGAAAAGTATTCATCCGACTTATTTCTCCCTCAGCTAATGTGTAAAGTAGTAAGTCTGACTGGTGTCTTTTAACATTGGTTATGAGGTTAAGCCTCTAATGCCAGTAGAACATTTACGTACCATAGGTAAGTCAATATCTCTTCCACAGAAAAGCGGTGCTCTAATTCACGCATCAGAGGAAGGCAACGGTCAGCTATAAACAGCTACGCGTTATATCTCACAGACAAGTTAAAATGACAATTCTTACCAGGCCGTGGGAATATCAGTGCTACTGTATGGCTGCACCACATGGAGCTTGACGAGGAAACCTGGAGAATCTGGCCTGGATGTGTGCCTGCACAAGAAATGTTGCATGCCGATCTTGAATAATAGTGAAATAGACCCACAAGGAAGCAGCTATCACCGCCGCCACCTATCTCACAAACCATCCGAGTAAGAACGGACAAGACATGCTGGACACTATTGGATCAAGTAAGATGAACTCATGTGACGTCCTCAGCTGTGGAAACCAACTCATGGACATAGCTAGCGTAGGTCCGTCCAGCAAGGACCCTACATAGACCCAAGTTCTGTGCAGATTACTGGATCTGCGAGGGGGACGTCCCAGGAACATCGTGATGACAGGAATGCTTGGAGAGAAAAATGATCATGGATACATCATGCCACCCCGGCGGCGACATGATGATGATGATGATGATGATAGCAGTAAGCAGTGTGGGAAGGAAACGTAAACTCTGATTGAAACCTGTTAAACTCTCCTTAAAAAAGTGGGTTTAATTTCCTAGTTGAGTAACCATGAAGTGACGGCAGAAAAACAGAACTCAAATTATTTATTTATCTTTTCCATTAAACTAACCCTAAAAACCACAACCCAACCCTAACCCTAACCTAACACTAACCCTTGTTGGACTTAAACTTTAAAAACAAAAATTAAAAAATTAAAATTAATAGTTTTATTACAAAATTTGTGGGTTCTGTTTTTTCTGGGTCACCCTGTAATATTATGTTACTCAACTAGGAGGGTTAGGGTTAGGGTTTAGGGTTTAGGGTTAGGGTTAGTTTAATGGGAAAATAAATAATTTGGGTCCTGATTATTAAGGGTCACCATGTAATATCATGTTACTCAACTAGGAAATAACCAGAAATTGACCATGTGTCACATCCTACGCGTGCGGAGGGATTGGTGAATATATATATATAGTTAGTGAAGTTCCCACCAAAAATGTCCGCTTTTTGTGCATACCTAACATAAATGTATATAAAGTGATACCTTGACTTACAAGTTTAATTCGTTCAACTTGTAACTCAATATAATCAAATCAATTAACCCCATTGAAATAAACTTAAATGCTATTAATCCTTGTTTATGCATTTCTAAATAATGTTTTATACATCATTAATACTGGCAAACATATACGCCCCTCGAGCGTAAGTACTTAAGTTTTAATGAAATGAAATATATTAAATTAGAAAGACTAACGAAATTAAATAAGAATATATATAAAAAGATTACACTTACTTTAATTATACTTTAATTATTTTCTATATAAAATCATTCATAGGATTTATTTTAATACATTGGAGAATAAAACAATAATATTACAGATCAATAACACGAAGTAATTGTTTATTAAATCTGGTTTTGTTAAAGTCAGTATGCAATTTAACCACATGTATTATGTAGACCTTTATTTCTTAGTGATATATAAGACACTTTGCAGATTATTAAACGCACTAATAACATGGGCTGCTTTGAGGCAATCAAACTCAGATTTTCATAGAGACATTAATAAATAAGATTTATTCTATATGACTATGAATTAAATATTTATTGATAGACTTACGTAACTCCCCAGGGTTATATGACGTAAGCAGTGGCGGTTATAGTCAGAGAAACACCGAATCTCCATAATATATATCTTATCTTATTATAATGGAGATTGTGGGTTTGTATGTCTGTAACCGAAACTACATTACTATTCAAGTCTCAGTTCCCTTTGTTATTTACATCACATTCTCCATGATTTTATTTTTATTTAAACCTCAATTATTAATAAAATTGTTTTACATCATTAAGACTGTTGACCATATCTACATACTAATAACATGCAATTGTATTTATATATACAAGAAAATAGCGGTTTACAGTGTGAATGGGAAGGCTAATTTGCATATTGATCTTAAAAAATTGATTTTAATAAATATATGCTAAGTATTATTGATTTCTAATTGTTTGGTTTTATATTAATAAATATGAGCAAAAATCTCGGGGATAAATCTTAAAAGAAATCCATTAACAAGACGAAATACCTGTAATATTATTCTTTACTTCCTATTTTAACTAAATAGTTAAATTAGGAAAATGTACCAATGAAAGACGGGAGTAAGGGAAAATGATGGAAGGGTTAGTTTCAAAGTTGTTCTATTTTTGAATCATACCCCCTCTGTTTCAAATATTTTTATCTGAATTCTTATTCAGTTTCATTAGCCTTTCTAATTTAACATGATATTTTATTATATTAAAACTTAAATACTTTGATATATTTGCTAGTATATATTATGGAGATTCGGTGTCTCTCTGTCTTTAACCGAAGCTACGCCACTGCTTATGTCATAATACCCTATAATACAAATTATATATATATATATATATATATATATATATATATATATATGATTTTCTATATAAAATGTGATTTACCGGTGAAATTGGTCACAATGGTTTCACAACGATAAGACAGCGATATAACAAATACAAAGTGCTGAATACGTAAGTAGAGCAAATTTATTATTGTACGCGAACAATCGGCTGGAATTAATCAATGTCTTGATTAATTCAGTGGATTTAACCCTGAAGATCCTTATGGTGAAACTCGAGTAGGTTATTCCTGTGCATACAATAATAATAATAATAATAATAATAATATATAATTTGTTTTACAAGGTTTCAAAACCAGCCCAATTTGAATCGCTGTCTCGAGCCAAGTTCTTATTTTTGGGGAAAAAAGCCAATGAACCCTGGAAGAAGAAAAGAAGAAAATAGATAAAAAAAATCTCTTAGGTGTTGAAGCCAAGTTATGTGAAGATGCGCTTGTCTACTGTAACCATTTTCCTTTGCCTTCTGAATGCTTACTTGACTTCCTGTTGCTTTGGCAGGCGAAACTTATCGATGTCTTACAGACAAGACCTCATAAGAAATTTATAATAAACTTTTGTTCGACATTCACGAAAAAAAAAGAAAGAAGGAATGTGTATGTGTGTATGTATAGGATTTGTGACAGAGACTGAGTGAAGTGAGTGGCTCTTCCGCATCTGTAGTGTTCATAAGAGATCGATATTAAACAGGTTTGCGTAGAAAGATAGAAATAGTTATTACTTTTACTGTCTGTTTCGTTTCTATCAGAATTTATATACATAAAACCAGACTCATTCTGTCGGTAACGCTTGAATCAATTTCCGACTACAGACTATTAATATGTTTTTTTTTTTTTAAGTTACAATGTATTTCTATACTAAAATGATTTACAATGCTTTTCTATAGAAAGATTGATCAATATACAAAAAAATGTGACACACTGACTTTTCGTATTTATCATATATAAATGAATTACGATATACCTAAATGTTGCATGTACAGGTAAATGACAGGTAAATAAATACACACACACACACAAAATATATATATATATATATATATATATATATATATATATATATATATATATATAGTAAAGAAATAACCAAAGACTTAGATTTAGGCATTATAGTCTATTTCAGGGAGCTTAGACAAAGTGTCTAACTCTCCCGACTCATCAGATCTTGATGTGTCGGAGAGTTAGACAATTTGTCTAAGCTCCCTGAAATAGACTATAAAGCTAAATCTCTAAGTCTTTTGTTATTTTCTTTACTTATATATTTTGCTCTGTGACGCTAACATTAAGAGCACACATTGAGCTCTCAAACTGCGACAGGTTTTTTTAAAAAAACTCTTGTGTCGTAAGGAAGATTTATTCTCTGGACTTTTGGATTATATATATATATATAATATATATATATATATATATATATATATATATATAATATAATATATATACTAGCAAAAGTACCCGATCCATGACCGGACTATGAAATAAAATAGAAACACCAGAGAGAGAGAGTGTGAGAAAGAGAAAATGGGAGTAAGAGAGGAAAATGATTAATCAAATGTGTGTGTGTGTGTGTGTTATTGGTAAAGAAAAAGGCTTAAAGATTGGGCATTTTGCGGATATAGATCTATTTCTACTCACAGGTATCTGTGTATAACTATGAGTTTCATCAGACTACTAACTTTATTGAAAATGGTAAACATAAAATTATATACAATTTTTCAGGGAAATCTTGAAACGGTTTCGTTTTCAGTTCTTCTCATTGCCTTAGGAGGCGGCGTTTAGTGTTTAGTGACCAGCTGGTGGTGATGGTGTCAATCTGGCTGGTTTATATATATATATATATATATATATATATATATATATATATATAAGATTGTTGGATGTTTGTTTATTTTAGAAGCATTGTTGAATAAAGTATATATTAATATTTATATTTTTGCTTGAAGGCAATTACAATGCGCATATCGCATAAAATTCGATAATTATAGAAGATAATAATGACAAGTGAATTTCGCAAAGAATTATTCGGTGTGTAGAACATCGTACAGACTGTTTCAACTTTATTTAGTCTCATCAGCGATGTATACTAACGATTTCCCTCCGACAGAAATCGAAACCGGGACTTCAGCAGGATAGTCAGAAAACTGTATCGCTTCAACCACGATACAGCACGGAAGAATTCCTGCGAAATTAACCTGTCAATGATACTGAGACGTCTCTTCATATGAGGCAAGGGGACGAATATATATATATATATATATATATATATATAATATATATATATATATATATATATGGCGTGTGTGTAAATAAATTAAGTATAACTAAATGTACATGTACATGAGAGTCTAACATTTATTTCAATTATTTCAGATTCCCTTAGATGTTCGAGAACAGAAAGGTCCACGACATTTCCCTCATTTTGTGAGCAAATTCGACGGACGAACAAATGGTGGAAATTCCATGTTTCTCCAAGAGCGTTGTCTGGAAAGAATGCGGCAAAAAGTAAGTCATAAATAAATCTTATCTTATTGGTCCTCCCACACACAGCACACCCCGCGCGCCCATTGTAGTTCTTCTCGTGAGGGGCGCAATTCCAATGAGCGGCTCTTGGAATGATGGCTATTCTGAGAAATTACTAACCAGACTCGTTTATTCTTCTCGTTAAGTACCATTAGAAGAGCGAAGAGGACATTCGAGGCTCAGTTTAATCAACTTTAGAATCTGTTATTTGAACTAGATTTTATTTATCTTTGGTCAGAGCTGAATATCTATTGATTTGTCCTGTTCACGTCATTGACATGAACTAACCAAAGCAACAATATTAGGGTATTGCCTATTTTAGCGCCTAGAGCAAAATTCGCGTTGTAAACATTTGAATCACTTCCTTTATATATACTAGCGAATTCGACAAGCGTAGGGCGAGGCTAGGTCGCTTCGTAACACATCTGGCCGCTCGCAAACTTCTCTTATATATACTAGCGAATTCGCCAAGCATAGAAGGCGACTTGGTCGCTTCGTGATACTCCTGGCCGCACGCAACCTTCCCTTATATGTACTAGCGAATTCGAAAAGCGTAGGGTGGCTTGGCCGCTTCGTGACATCCCTGGTCACCCGAAACCTTCCCTTATATATATATATATATATATATATATATATATATACCAACCCCTACGCACGACCAGGATGTGACACAAGCTCAATTTATTAAGCGAAATTTAATAAATTTGAATTCAGAGTTTTCTTTCTCCCAGACTGGTTACCGAAACGAGGTTAAAGAGCCCAACCTGTCCTACTATTTTGTCATAGCTGGAGGGAGAGTAGTGGGATAGCAAACACTGGTCTACGAGTCCACTTCTTAAGACTCAAACGATTACACCACATATCTCCATACCACCACACAACCTTATCTTATACGTACTAGTGAAATCGATAAGCGTAGGAGGTGGCTTCGTCGCTTCGTTACATCCTTAGCCGCTCGCATCCTTCCCTTATGTATACTTACCAACCCCTCCGCACGAGCAGGATGTGAAACTAAGTCAATTTCTTAAGCGGAGTTTGACAGGTTTGAATTCAGAGTTTCCCTTATCCTAGACTGTTACCTAGCCAAGGCTAAAGTGACCAGTCAGCCCTACTATTTACCCATAACTGGAGTGAGAGTAGTTGGGTGCATACTTTTCCCAGGGGTTTTAACACTATGTGAAATGCAAACAGCCTCATCTAGGATTTGAACTCTGGTCGACGATTTCATTTACTAAGACACTAACCACTGCACCACCCACCTCTATCCCACCACGCAAAATTATATATACAAGAGAATTTGACAAGCGTAGGGGGTGGCTTGGTAGCTTCGTCACACCATTGGCCACTCGCAAACTTCCTCTATATGTACTAGCGAATTTGACAAGCGTAGGGGGTGGCTTAGTTGTTTCGTGACACCCTTGTTGACATTTGCATGTATTATTAGAGATTTATTTATTGTTAATTAATTGTAATATTAATTTTAAATATGAGATGTGATTAGATTGCCTTGTCTACTACGAGATATTGGGGAATGATGGTATCCAGGTAGAAAAGAAACAGTGACACCAAGTTTTACCCCAGTTTCCGTTACGGAATATTTTGCTTACCCTACAACATTTCAGATGTCTCCGATAAGACCTGCACTCGACCGCCTTGTCGACGAACTGTAAAATGCACTGACGACAGCTCTGAAGTGGGCTAACACCCTCTCCTTTCAATGTTAATGAACATTATTTCTGCTAGTTTATACATTTTATAAATCTTTTATAAATCTTATTTATCTTATAAATCTTTTATAAATCTTATTTATTTAAAATAATGCTATTTATAAATTATATAATGAAAATTATTTCTGCTAGTTTATAAAACCAAACTAAACAATAATATTTACCTACAAACTATTTGCTTACAAATCTATTGTGGTTAAGGGTTAAAGACACAAGACAGAAAATAAATTAAACAAATATATTAACAAAAAACAGTTGTACAAATATGTACCAATGAGTCGGTTACACGCGAGGCTGTCTTATCGGCTGTCTCCTGAAATACTAACCCTCGCTTGAGTGCAGAACCTGCTGCTATTTATAATTGGAAGAGATCGTGCGTGCGTGGTAAATTACCATAACAAAAGCATATATACAAAAAAGATCTGAGATAATGGCCAACAAATTAAACAAAATAAGCAACCAAAGATCTGCACTCGACACCACAGGGGTCATTACATCATATACCTGCCATTGAATGTCCGTGATAAAATTTGAGTCTAGCAACACTGTCACCATATTACAATTAGACATCGAACATAATGCCCACCAAAGGCGGTCTGTAAGCGAGTATTATCGCAATAGATAGATAAAAGTACAGAAAATATATGAGTTCATCAAAATTTGAAACCGATTGTTTCATGAACTCAATAACAGTTACGCCCATTTTTCTTAGAATTTGCAAAATATTCTTTTAGACGCATAAGCAAAATATATGGGTTGAAATAGTTGCATATTTCCTGGCTGGTTGGTTGGATTTTACGGCATGTCAACCCTTGCTGGGTTATTTTATGTATATATTATATTTTGCTTCATGTATTTGTATGTGTATTTTTGAGATAAGGCTTGATATGAATAATTATGATATTTCGGAGTGTTGTCCTCATCTTTACTGCGTATAAATACAACGTTCCGGCCGCTGATACCCCGGGTTCTGTTTTAGGCGTTTTTATTTATTATTCTAATTACCTTAAAATAAGTCATCTTCAGAGCAGTAACGATTAAGCTCCGACACTGCGTTTGAATTCATGGGTATTCGTCTGAAGATGACTTATTTTAAGGTAATTAAAATAATAGATGAAAAACAACTAAAACAGAACTCGAGGTCACAGTGGCATGAACGTTGTGTTTATACACAATAAAGATGAGGACAACAGTCCAAAATATCATAATTATACATTTTGTTTTATTCCTTCTTGATGGATATTCAATTTTTTTCAAACTTAATTTTAAAAAAACAACACATTTTCAACAGTCATGATTTTATCTATTTAACCCATAGATGGGACCCTAACAGGTACTACCACTTCGGGTTGGGGTAGACATGGGAGTAATAGCGAAAAAGGGGTACTCCATATTCTCCAGAGTTCTAGAATTGAAACTTCACCACTAGATGCAGTTTAAGGTCATACCCAGTACACCATATTTCCTGGTGACACTAGCGATCGTGTTCAGCCTCAAGTAAAAGGTAAAGATTTCAAGCATTAATTTTTTTTTGTGGGGGGGGGGGCAGTCATTTCCTCCCAAGTATAAATTAGTTGGTAGGTAAATAATAACACGTACAAGTGTCATTATCATTTTCAATTATAACCATTGAAATCAGGTGAAGCAAGAGGATATACTCACTCTACTTCATCGACTGAGTTAGCCTCCTTTCACACCTAAAAAACAATCGTTTTCGCTCAAGAATTTTGGAAAGAAAGCTGGTTTTTCGTTTTGCTAAAAATGACAGGCTATACCTGTCCATTATGTAATAAACGATTTGGGTTGTTTTGTTTTGTTTTACGGCAGATCAGCCTCAGTGGGTCTTTAATGCCGATTAAGTTTTGAAATAAATTAACTTTTTAATGGATACACCTAACAGGTACTACCACTCTGGGTCAGGGTGGATCAGGGAGCAATGGTGATGAGGGGTGCTCCACATTCCTCAAACCTCCAAAACTGGAACCTCAGATAGAGTTTTAACGTCATTACCAGGACGTGTAGACCCTCAGCCACCGCCTTCTAGAACCCATATGATAAAAAGGGGTTGGGGTTTGCCATAAGGGCAATATGGTTGGGGCAATTATATAGGTCCTAGGGCTTGACATGACCAGCCGATTGATCGGAGGGGGACTCTCCGACCGCCTGTCTAGCCTAAGTAAGGGTTTAAGTGGAGTATTGCAGGTCGTGGACTGCTCCTCCACCAAGACTCCGTCCTTAAGCATCACGGGTCGCCACTCACGGCTAACAGATGGCCCTATTGGGGGGAGTCTTACTCCTCTGCAGTCGGAACATTCTAACGCCCCGGGTGACAGGGTGGTGTAATAAACGGGGAACGAGGAACGAATCAAAGATACGAGAAGTAACAGTTCCTAAAAGAATGAAGAAGCTTACCCCATACGTGGTATCTGTTGTTCATTTCATCGACTAAACGGATAGAATAAAACATCGAAGGTCCTAACGCTAAAGGTCGGGTTGTGTTTTTGCGTTTTGCACCTCCCCAGCTAACGAATAGCCATCACTAACATTGCAGTCGTTTGTGACTATACCAAATCCACTCCTGATTGAACCACAATCTTCACTTATCAGTAAGGAACAAGAAGAAATGATATTGGTAGAGCTGCGGTTTTATCTCAAGTGTCACTCAAAATTAACTGAGCACTCATCTTTTTGAAGGACTTACTAATGGTCATCCTTGTAACTGCTATAATAATCTACATCAGGTATGTCAAACTGAGTAGCACCCTAGGGCCGCATGGATTACATATGTATGTCATGAGGGCCGCATGGATTACATATATCTGTCATGAGGACCGCACATAACAACCAAGTCTTTAAATCCTTCTTCTATATTAACAGAACAAAGTGAAGATTGATATCATCAATTTCTTTATTATTAACTAAAAACTTATGAATACATATAAAAAAAATAGTTAAAAAGAAAGGAAAAATTACTATTACTGGCCGAGTTCAAATAATAAAACGTACAAGTGTCATTGTCACTTTCAGTTATAACCATTGAAATCTGGTGAAGGCAAGAGGATAGACTCACCTCCTTTCATAGTCTCCTTCCACAACACAAAAAAGAGGTGAGAGACAATGTGCTAATAACAGACTGTTTTTTAACACATTACGCTAATGAAAATTAACGACCGTTTTCGCTCAAGAATGTTTGGAAAGAACATTAAAAAAAACTAGAGTACTGTAAAAACATGCAGTCTGCGTGCGTGCCGCACCTGTGCTTGCTGTCACATGCGGCCATGTCTGATCAAAATTTAACTCCAAATTCCCCCCTCCCTGGCTCTACCAATTCTCTTGGTGTTTTTATTTTATACCTATACGATGGGATATTTCAAATTCCACAATCAATTCACTTCAGAAATTATTCTATTCAAATAAAGTCCTATTATCATTGTAATACTCTAGGGAAAGGTATGAATCCAACTTATCTCCCTCCAGCTATGGGTAAATAGTAGGACAGGTTGGGCTCTTTAAATCCTTGCCTACCAAGTCTCCCCCATGGCTTTATCAAACTTCTTGGTATTTTTTTACCTTTTTGATGCGATATTTCAAAATTCACATTCTATTCACCTGAGAACTTCTATTCAAATAAAGTTCTATTATTAGTGTTCACATATTATATATGTGCTAGAAGGCGGTAGTTGTGGGTCTTAGTGTCCTGGGTATTACGTTAAACTTTATCTAATAGTGAAGTTCCAATTCTGGAGCTCTAGGGAGTATGGAGTACACCATCATCGCCATTACTCCCAGGTCCACTCTGACCCGGAGTGGTAGTACCTGTGTTCGGCCCGTCTATGAGTTAAATAGAAAAAAGACGGTAAAATATGTTTAAAAATTGAATCTAGAAAGAAGATTGAATACCCATCAAGAATGAATCAAACAAAATGTCTTCGACATAAAATAACCCAACAAAATTTGATATGCCGTAAAATCCAACCAACCCACCAACAAAATATTTTCCTAAATTATTATGTCATAATTTTTTTCCAAATAATTTGTTCATAATTTTTTCCAAATCATACAGTTTAGCTCAGTTGGTAGAGCATCCACTTAGGAACTTCGAGGTTCCTGGTTCGATACCGTCCCTCGCCAACTCAGCGCATGAGTAGCACAGTTTGGATCTGTGTGGTAAAGTTGGGAACTGATGGTTGGCTTTGCGCTCCACATCAGACCTAAAAACAATCTCTCTGGTCTAGCGCAAGGGAAGAGGGGATATACTCCCTCGCTTTCTGACCGTTACCGACAATAGGCCACTTTTACTTACTTTGTAAGTAAATTGGTCTTTTATTCCACTTCTATTCTGCCAAATAATCTAACCATATAATTATTCCTAGATCAATTGCATTGTGGCAAGTGCAACTCGATGTCATTTAGCAGAAAATGCTATTAGGACAAAAGGTCAATGTGACTAATGATATCGTGTCAGCGTGATCGAATCTTTCGACATTCTATCTCTCTCTCTCTCTCTCGTTTGCATGAACGGCCATACACATGCGCGGAGACATGCACACGAACGCAATCAGACTCAGGCCCGTACACAGCCAATGTACATCCGGGTTGGTAGAGAGGCGAGCAAACGCAAAGAGAACCACACTGACAATCTCACAAACACGACGTGCGGTCATTATACACAAACACATACTCCTCTCTCTCTCATCTCTCTCCACAAACACAGCACACAGAAGGCACACACACACACACCACACCACACACACACACACACACACACACGCATAGGCATACATTTAGACGACCTCACTAGACATCTGTATACATATATTGTAAGTTGAAATGGAAGCGAATCCACGGTATGTTGAAAGGAAAAAATAAAAAGAAAAAGAACATGCTGAATGGATACAAATAGGTTATTTTACTTAACAAACGTGTTTCGGCCAGGAGTTTGTTCATCTACACATGTATCTATTTATTATTATTTCAAAAATATAAAATAAATTAGTTCTTTAAATTATATTTTATTCTATAATTTAAATGATAATAATAGAAATACGTATACATGAACAAACTCCTGGCCGAAACACGTGTTAGTAAAATAAACCTATTTTATCCATTCAGCATTTTCTTTCCTCATTTTATTTTTCCTTTCAATATATATATATATTAGTTTTTGCACATATATTTGATTACATTCTTGTCTGCGGCCAGATTTACATTTAAGTAAAACCCAAAGGCCTGTGCCTACTGATACGCAATTTCGACACACCAACGTACAAATTCTTTTGTCCATATCTTTTCGACTTTTTCCGATTTTTTTTCAATTTCTTCAAATTTTATCTTTTCCTGTCTGAAGATTGCCACGTAAAGATGTGCATGAAACCAAATGGTCGCAGATAAACATCAATGTAATATATATACAAAAACTAGAATATATATACTTTTTAAAATGAAAGAGCTCTATCACAGATATTGAGCTCTCTCTAAATAATACTACATATATTGGCACACCACTAACTCATCAAGTGAGATAGTGTTAAGTGCACACTGTTGTAATATTTTGTATATATATATATATATATATATATATATATATACTAGAAAAGTCATACCGAATTTCGAACGATTACCGTGAGTTACGTCACATAATTTCGAAAGAAAAATAACGGATAAACAACGCCAAATCCTTTCACTTTCACTATTTTTTTCACCCATATACTGTATTTAACTTCTCCCCAGAAAGTCTCTATTATCTATACTTTGACAAAGGGTGAAGGTTCACCGAAAATATAGGAATTACCAGAGACAGAATAACAGCTGAATATTAAAATACTGTATTTTGTTCTGTTTTGTTCTGTTTTTTACATGCTTCAAAATACCAAGAAAAAAAAACAAACGTTCACAAGAACAAAGTTTAATATATATATATATATAATATATATATATATATATATATATATATATATATTAATATTTATATATATATTATAATGTATTTTTAATGTTGAAGATGGGGGTTATTATGAAGCATTTAAAAATAAATGAAGAAACTCGAGTGTATGAATGACTACTGGATTCACTTATTTCTCATTATTTTTATCATAAATTTTCGGGATCGTTAGATTCCCTTCTTCTATCTATCCTGTTGAACGGAATCCTTTGTCTTTGTTGTTATGAGAGCGCCAGCGTCTGCAAAATATTTGTAATAACGGAAGTATTCCGATATTGGGCATTTGAGTCCCCTCACGTGAGTTCGTAGTTTTAAAATCCATTGGTTTTTGTTGGTTTTCGAGATGGCGTTGTTGGAAATGCGTGTCTATTAAATACATTTGAGGTGTGTAAAGGTTGTGTGGTGGGGGTGTTAAAGTGAAGTGCTATCGTGCTATGGGGGTGATTTGAGTTTTATTGTGGATTTGTGGATTATTTAATCTTAGTCTAAAAGATATAAGTATTTCCCACATATCTCTATTTATGCATTGTTGTGCAGTATATGTAATATACGATATTAGGGCTATCGCATGTTAGGTGTGGCGGATGGATTGTTATGTTTTGTGTAGGGTATTTTTATTTTGGTTTCAGTGTGGTATATGGCTACAATTTGGCATCTAGGCTTGTTGCATCTTTTTTACCTTTTCTGTACGGTGTATGTAGATGTTTTTTGGATGCAGTGAAGATGTTATGTAGGTTGGGGTGCTGGACTGCTTTTACGCGTTGATGGGCGGGGTTGTTGAAGATGGACTTTTTTGTGGATCGGTTTATATATATAATTATATATATATATATATATATATATATATTGATATTGATATTTGGCGTAACATGTTGTGATTACTGTGTGTTTCGATTAATGGAATCCACACGCCCCTTTCAGCACCAGGTTCACTCTAACCGGGATGTTTATACCTGTTAGGGCCCATCTATGGGTTTAAATAATTTTAAAAAATGAAAGTTTCAAAAATGTGTTTAAAAAAATTAATTTTGAAAAAAATGTTGAATGAATAAGACAACCCTCTTGGCATAAAATAATCCACAAGGGTTGACAATACGTAAAAGATCCAACCACCCCAACCAACCTGTGACTGTGCATTCACGAATTGAAACACTCGGTTCGGAACATTTTACCATATTAAATCATCATTTCTTATTTTTCACACACTGTCGGATTCCTTTCAAACATTTTTGCATCTATCTATCTATCTATCTATCTCTCTCTCTTTCTCTCTCTCTCTCTCTCTCTCTCTCTCTCTCTCTCTATATATAATAATATATTATATTATATATATATATATATATATTATAATATAGTAAAGAAGAAGGGGAAAATAAATATATTTATATATTATGCATATACAACGTGACACCATAAATTACCTATGATAAACATCCATCCAGTTACTACACCCGTGTCTACTTTTCTCCTATATATATATATATATATATTAATAGTATATATGTGTGTGTGTGTGGTGGTGTGTTGTGTGCGTGTGTGTGTGTGTGGTGTGTATAAAATTTATTTATTTATTCCTCTGTCTTCTTGGTAGTTGATCATATTGTTTAAATAAATATAATTACTCAACTGAAATTCTTATATCATACTTTAGTTGTAGTTTTAATATATATCTAGTATCTAATATCTATATATATATGGTGTGTGTGGTGTGTGTGTGTGTGTCTACCTCTGTGTCGTTTCTGTGTCTTTGTGTGTGTGTGTTGTGTGTGTGCGCGCGAAACGTTTTGTTTTGAAGTCCTTTATGAAAGGTTAAACTATTTCATATAAAGATCAAGTGATATAATTCAACTGTTGCACGATTTGAAATTCTTTTTCTCCAAAAAAAAGAAGAAAGAAAAAGACGGGGAAAAAGACCATTTTTCAAATAAAACAACGTTATTTATCTTCGAAATGTTTGGTAGAATATATTGAAAGCACTACAAACTGCTGTTAAAATATTGACGTGTTCAACTGAGTTCATCTTCGCCATTCAATATCGTTCAATTACCTTTTTTAAAACGCTTCCAAAAACGCACATCTTTTTACGAGTTGGACGAATTAAAGAAGGCATAAAATATTGATTTAACTATCTCATAAGTCGAGTGCATTCGTGTGAGAAATAAATAGTTTTTCTCCTGTTTGAAAGCGTTTGTTGACTTTAGTATAATAAATTATATTGCATACGCTTCCATACAAACACAAACGCTCGGCGGTGTTACATAGTTCCGCAGGTAGCCTACGAATTATGTATGTAAGTGTAACTAAATTTTGAATCGAAGTTCGTTGAAGATTCAAATAATGAGGGTAAATGGAAAGATACCGTTAGCCGGTGAAGTTATTGACAGTATTTAACCTCTCATCGACCTGTACGCCAACTTTTGATTAGCTGAAGGAAGGCGTGGGAAAAGAAATTAAGTTAGTTAAGCAGATTTCGGCTATTAATCAGCGGGATCAGACGCTCGTAAGATGCTGGCCTCTCACCACGCGGTTAGAACCCTTTTGTGGCCGTGGGTTCTTAATAAAGTATATAAAAACAACAAAATCTTTATTAATTATTCAACAAGAAATGAGCAAACACCCAGCCCAAAGAAAAAAAAATCAGCCCTGAGAAAAAATCACAGCCACAAAGGAATGATCAGGTCAGAAAAAAGATTGGCGATTGAAAAGCAGAAGTAAAACCATCTTATCTCTCATCTCCCTCACCTGTCTAATCTTTCTCCAATATTTACCCCAGCAGCATTAAGTGGGGTATATAACAACGGCTCCACTCTGAGTGGTAGTACCTGTTAGTGTTCCAACTATGGGTTAAATAAAAAATAAGTTAAAAAAAAATCTTATAAAAAATCTTTTAAAAAAAGATTGTTCTTTTTTTTAAATACCCATTAAGAATAAATAAAACAAAACGACTTCGGCATAAAATAACCCAACAATTGACTGCCATAAAATTCCAACCAAACCAACCAACCAACCAACCGAACCAACCAACAACAAACGCTTGGCATCTACTTACGTGGCTTAATGTTTATCATATTAGGAAATGGACATGGCGAGCCGAGTTCAAATAATGGACGAGACTGTTTGCATATCACTAATACCCTTGAGAAATGTATGGACCCAACTAATTCCACTCCCATTCATGGGTAAATAGTAAGGGAAGACTGTGCTCTTTTAACCTTGGTTAGGCAATCAGTCTTGGAGAAGGCAGATTCAACCTGTTAAATCCGCTTAAAAATTGACCTTATGTCAACATCCTACTCGCACAGAATAAATTTTTTCTTGAAAACATAATACATTTTGCGACCTTCTTTTTTTATAATATATATATATATATAGTAGGGTGTGACATAAGGTCAATTTTAAGCGGAGTTTAACAGATTTGAATCTTTTGATTCCTTCTTTTTATAATATATATATATAATATATATATAATATATATAATATATATATATATATATTATATTATAAAAAAGAAGGTCCGCAAAATGTATTATGTTTTCAGAAAAAAAAAATTATTCTTTTTATCTTACATATGCAACACGTGTTTACAGATCTTCTGGTATCTTCTTCAGGCTTGATCATAATATTATCGATCAAAGCCTGAAGAAGATACCAGAAGATCTGAAACACGTATTGCATATGTAAGATAAAAAGAATAATTTTTTTTTTCTGAAAACATAATACATTTTGCGGACTTCTTTTTTATAAATATTGAATTTTCTCCGTTGGAACCAGAACAATATATATATATATATATATATAATATATATATATATAATATAAATATATATAATATATGGGGGGGGGTTAAACCATATAATTCTTAATTTCTAATAATTTCTCACAATTTCTTAAGCGAATTCAGAGTTTTTCTTTGCCTAGACTGGTGCCCATGAAGAGGGAGCAGGACGCCGTCAACTTTTCCATCATTGAGAAGATTCAGCAAGCTTGAGTTGATGGTATGGCAAACCGGCGAGTTACCATCGATAAGTCAACTTATTCTCAGCAGATTAATCATAATTATGCTATCAAATCACCATCCGTTCGGATAATTGATTTCGGAGAATTTTTTTACTCTTCCTCGTAGATGCAGAAATGAGAATGCTTACCTCGGTCACTAAAAAAAAACTTAAACCAAGAGTGGGGCCAACTTTACTCTAATTATTTTCATTTAATCATCTACAGTAATTCTTGGTTAGTTAGTTGGCTGGATTTTATGGCAAGTCATCTTATGTTGGGTTATTTTATGCCAAAGACTTTTTTTTTCATTCTTGATGGGTAGTCCAATTTTTTTAAACTCATTTTTAAAAACATATTTAAACTAATTTTTTCTATTGAACCCATGGATGGGACTCTAACTGGTACTACCACTCTAAATCTGTGTGGACCTGGGAGTAATGGTTATGAAGAGATACTCGACATTCCCCAGAGCTCCAGAACTGGAACTTCCCCTCCGATAGAGTTCAACGTCATACCATACACCAAGACCCTCAGCGACCGTCTTTTAGTACTTATATGATAAAAAAGGGTTGGGGCTTGCCATGAGAGCAATAGTATAGGACAATCATATAGGTGCTAGGGGCTTGACGTGACCAACCGGTTGATCGGAGGGCACCTCTCTGTCCGCCTGTCTAGCTTAAATAAAGCCAAAGGGAAGTATTGAATGTCATGGACTACTCAGCCACCAGGGTTCTATCCTCAAACATTCATAACCAAGAAGTGTCCCATTAAGGGGGTTATCCTCTGCAGAGGTCTATTCTAAAGCCCTAGCCTACAGGGATGCAACAGCCCTTGCAATGCATTTGATATTAAAATGAATAATTTCGATTGTTTTATTTTTTATTTTTTGTAGAGAATGATGGAAATAAAGCAACGCTTCCAAGAACAGCAAAGAACAGAAGGAACGCCGTGAGTATATTAAAAAAAAAATTTTTTTATATGAAATCGATTTCTGTAACCGCGGGAAAATGATCATCTGTTGCTCTATTCTAAATCTAAGAAGAAACAATTTTTTTTTCATTATTCAGTTTATATATGGCAATTCTGTCAAATCATCCGGGCCATGTCCACCCACCCCATCAATTTTCTGAAATTTTGTACAGTTGTATACTAGGTTTGGAATTAGACAATTCCCAAATTTGAGCTTCCAATTCGAAAAATTCGCCATGTTATGTCAATTTTAAACTCGAAACATTTGAGGAGGGTACAAATAATGTTCAATATATGTAGAATAATAATTTAAAAGGAAAAAGAAATTATATGCAGTGCCACATTGTGATTTTTTTCACTTGTTGATCTTGCATTGAAAAAAATCAAAAATCCTTAATAACTTTAAAAGGGTTAATTTTATACCTATTCTGATAACATTTTCGGATTTCTCAAGTCAGAAAGCTTCTAGAAGTCAATTTTCAGAAGTAGAGGAGCTCTAGAATCCATTTTATAGACAAGAAATAGATTACAAAATGGCGCCAATTTTCTCACCCCTCCTCAAATGTTTCGAGTTTAAAATCGACATATCTCGGCGAATTTTTCGAATTGGAAGCTCAAATTTGGGGGATTGTCTAATTCCAACCTAGTCTACAACTGTACAGAATTTCAGAAAAACTGAAGGGGTGGGTGACAATTTTATTTTTTTCTAGATGATTTGACATGGAATTGCTCATATATATGTGTTGGCAACCTTCCGTCTATATAAGACGATGGCGTAGTGTCCATTTTTTGTTTTGTTTGCCTTTGTTGTTTACCTACAGCTACGTGAGTGACTGAACAGACCGATCTTTGAATGGCAGTCTCTGGTACAGTCAATGCAATCAAAAGGTGATGCTTTCTGTAGGTGTTGGGGTGCTGTTGTCTCTCCTTCCCTTTAGCTCTGTTTTCTGTGGCGGCTTCTTTCCTCTCTTTTTCACTCCCTTTCGTTCCTTGTTTGACGAGGAGGCGCCAGGTCGCACGGTCTTCTGCACAAGCCTCCCATGTGTTTATATCGATGTGACATGTCTTCATGTCTCTCTTGCAGACATCTTTGTATCTTGCAGACATCTTTATATATATATACTTGACAAAACATGACCCGTTGGGTCATCCATTCAGCTCTGGGTAGATAATTGAGATTAGGGAAAAGTGAGTTAGCAAAGTGGATACGGCCGGACAAAACATTAAAATTATTTTGTAAGCTTTCTAAGAAAGTGAATATATGACCTAATTTAAGCTATGGGGTGGCTGCTTGTGAAATTTAACATAGAAATACATTTCAAATTATCCTCTCTCTCTCTCTCTCTCTCTCTCTCTCTCTCTCTCTCTCTCGTCTCTCTTCTCTTCTCTCCCAGAGAAACTAACATTATATACCAGGAGGTAATCAAGAAATACATGGGAAGAAAGTGATAGGCAGAAAGTAAAATCAGAGATTGGTCAGTTTTTGACTCAATTGCAAATTACGACGAATTAGAACCAATCAAAACGGAACTTTTTCAAGCATGATTCAATCCTAAAAGTAAAGAATAATTTAGTATAACTTTCGTGTCATTAAACTAAACAGTAAAAAAGCCTTTAGGAAACAAAAGTTGATTCATTCAGCTTTAGTATATAATAATAATAATAATAATATAATATAATAATAATATATATATATATATATTATATTATTATATATATATTATTTTTCATTATTATAAATATAAAAAATATTTCACAAAATTATTTTAGGGAAGCGCCACAAATTACATATAGCTTAGGGCCTCAATAGTGAAAATCCGGCCTTGCAGAGCAAACCCTTTTTTATTTGAAGGGGGTAACTTTAGAAGATACGAGGCGTTTCCCCTCCCTATGAAAGACGGTTTGAAATGTAGGTAATTACCCACCCTATTCATCACGAGTAGTATGTGGCACAAGGTCGCAAGTATGGGGTATCCAACGAAGATAGAACTCCCTATTCTATCGAAATATATCAACGAGACTAGCTTGTTAATCATTTCACCACGATCAGACACCTTGCGTGTGTATAGGTATCGTACCATATACATATTTAGCAACCCCTCCGCACCAGCAGGATATAACACATGGTCGATTTCTTATGCGGAGTTTAACAGGTTTGAATTCAGAGGTTTCCATCTCTTAGACCAGTAACCATACCAAGGTTAAAGAGCCCAGTCTGCCCTACTATTTATCCATAGCTGGAGTGAGAGTAGTTGGTTTCGTAACTCTCCTGGAAGTATTAGCGCTATGTGAAATGCAAATAGCGCGTACAGGATTTCGCCATACGTCTCCAATCAATATTAATTAGTGTTATTCGGACTATTGTCCCATCTTCATTGTTATTTGTACCAAACGTTTCAGCCGATTACCCTCCGGCCTTCTTCAGGTATTTCTTGTCGACTCGGGAACCTTCTCGGACTCGGGAACCTTCTTTTCGAACTCGGGAACTTTCTTGTCGTATTCGGGAGCCATCACACAAGACAAGAAAGTTCCCGAGTTCGAAAAGAAGGTTCCCGAGTCCGAGAGGTTCCGGTCCGACAAGAAAATACCTGGAAGAAGGCCGGAGGGTATATCGGCCGAAACGTGGTACAATAACAATGAAGATGGGGGACATTAGTCCGAATAACACTAATAATACTAATCTTCCAGCCTCATCCTCAAACATTCAGAGAAATAGTCTCCAATCAATTCATCATGTAGGTTCTAGGCCTTGATGTAACTCGCTGATTGATCGAAGAGAGTCTCTCCGACCACCCGTCTAGCTCAAGTAAGGACCAAAGTGGATTTTTGCATGTTATAGACTGTTTAGCCACCAAGAATCCGTGCTTAAGTATCACGAGTTGCCATCTACAGCCGTCAGGTGGGTTGGAGTCTTATCTCTCTGCAGAGGTGCAGCCGGTGTATTCTACAACCCTAGACGACAGGGCCGTTGATGTTCACAAAGAAATGCAGAAAAAAAATAGTGGATCAATAAATGTCTTGGAAAAAAGAAGAATTCAAAAACAAAATAAATCATTGCTTAATTTTAACCTAAGATTCAGCGTTTGTAATTAAAGTTATTGACTGTCTGGTCTTAACGATTTATGAGAGAAATTAGATTTTAGGGCGGGGATTACAATGGCTCAGAGATTAAACTAAGAATAATTAGAGAACGTCTGTATATTAATTGCTATATTCCCAACTGAACTCCATTTTCACATTAAAAAACAAAAAACAAAACAAAACTTTTAACCGCCCATATTAAAAGTTTTATGCATTATAGGACATTATTTTAAATTATTTTTACTAGTAAGGATATACACCCTCCGAGTGTAAGTATTTTAGCTTTAATGTAATTAACTATATTAAATTTTTAAAAAACTAATGAAATTGAATAAGAACGCATATAAAAAGTTCACACTTATTTTGATTATATTTTTATTAGTTTCTCTATAAAAAAATAAATTAAAAAAATCATTCCATTATGGCAAGCCCCACCCCTTTTTATCATATGGATGCTAGAAGGCGGTGGCTGCGAGTCTACATGTCCTGGGAATGACGTTAAACTCTGATAGTTAGGTTCCAGTTCTGGAGGTTTGGGGAATGTGGAGCACCCCTTCATCACCATTGCTCCCTGGTCCACTCTGACCCGGAGTGGTAGTACCTGTTAGGGTCCCATCTATGGGTTAAATAGAAAAATGTATTTATAAAAAAATTGTATTATCCATTAAGAATTGATTTATTTCAAAACTCTATCGGCATTAAATGACCCACTGAGGTTGATATGCCGTAAAACAAACTAAACCAAAAAAAAATCATTAATAGGATTGAGTTTAATATGTTGGAGAATAAAACAATAATATTAGAGAACAATAACACCAAGAAATTAATTATTAAACCCATTTTTGTTAAAACCAGTATGCAAATTAACTACATCATATATTCTGTAAATCTTTATTTATTAGTGATATATGACACGTTGTATGATTTTAAATGCGCTAATAATAAGGGCTGTTTTGAGGCGAATCTAACTCAAATTTTCATAGAAACATCGTTAATAAATAAGATTTATTCTAGATATTAATGATTTTGACTATAAATTAAATACTCATTGATAAACTTAGGTAATTCCTGAGGGTATGCTGGCGAAGGCAATGACGTAGTTTCAGTTACAGACATAAAACAAAACAACCAATTAACCAACCACGCTGAGAGCAAAGGTTCCCGCTTGATTACCGAAGTTAAGCAGAGATTAATCTGTTCAATACTTAATAGGGCAACAGCAGGTACTGTAAATAACCAGACTCCTTTATCACAATGATCTGGCATGATTCGACATTAAATGATCCGAAAAGGGTTGATATGCCGTAAAAAAAAAACAAAAAAACAACCAGCTATGGGTAAATAGCAAGGCAGACTAGGCTTTTCAAACATTGGTATGACAAAGTCTAGAAGAAAAACTCTGAATTCAAACCTGTTAAACTCCGCTTAAAAATTGACCTTATGCCACATCCTACTCGTGCGGAGGGATTTATAAATAAATACATATAGTTGTAAGTAAAGTTGGCGCAGTGGCCTATTGTCAGTATCAGCCACAGAGCAAAGGAGTCTATCCCATTTTCGCTAGCGCGAGATCAGGGGGATTGTTTTGCTGATGTGGAGTGCCACACATACCGTCAGCTCTTCGCGTCACCACAAAAATCAGATTAGCCAAGCTGTGCAACTCATCTGCTGAGTTGGTGAGGACCGGTATCGAACCCGGAATTTTGCGATTCCTTCGCGCATGTTCTACAGTCTGATTCCGGCACCATGAATACATATAACGTAATTTATCTATCTGTTTATTGTTTTCTCACGGTTCCTCAGACCTGCTAAGAGCGATGGCCGATAGGGACAGATTACGAGAGAGAGAGAGAGAGAGAGAGAAGAGAGAGAGAGAGAGAGAGAGAGTCAAGCGAATCCGTGCTATCAGCACCACTTGATGATGATGATGGAATTATATAATTAAATTGTTTTGTTTCCTAACTTTGGTTTGGTGGATTTTACAGCATGTTAACCTTTGACATTTTTGCTTTATTCATTCGTGTTGGCTATTCAATTTCTTTAAAACCATTTTCTTAAACATTTTTTTCAAACTTATTTAAAAAAAATCTATTTAACCTATAGATGGGGCCCTAACAGGTACTACCACTCCCGGTCAGAGTGAACCTGGGAGTTATGTCGATGAAGGGTCACCCCATACTCCCCAGAGCTCAAGAATTATAACCCACAGTCAACAGGTGGCCTCACTGGAGGGGTCTTGCCGTAGGTGTATTCTACAGTCCCACCCGATAGGGCCAGTCAAAGTCAAAATAAAATGGTGTTGTTACATAATCTATGCGGTTGCATAAAATTATATTCAACCCCCTGTATTTCTAAAGGGATGGCCCTTTTCATATCACGGGCGGGACTTTCCATGGAATAGTACAGAAAGCCCGCAAAATACGTGAAGTCACGTGGGACCTGGTTGAGTCCTCAGTTTTCAGTTTGACGTCGGGCAGAGAAGATGTGCTGCATTAACTGGAACTCACTGCATACGCGCGCTATGTTAGTCAGATGTTAGTTACATGAAATATTTAGATAAGTAAATAAAACGCTTAAGAAAATAACATAGTGTTGTGGCTGGTGAATGTCTTGGTAACAAGACTGATCTAGAAGAAGAAATGAGTTAAGTGCGAACGACCACCAAGAGAAGTCCAGACGCTAGAACAGATGTTAGAAGAAGACGTAAGATAGAAAAGACGTCAGAAGAAGAATAGAAGAAGTAAGTAAAGAAGGTTTGGTTTGTTTGTTTTGTTTTACGGCATATCAACCTCAGTGGGTCATTTAATGCCGATAAAGTTTTGAAATAAATCAATTCTTAATGGATAATACAATTTTTTTATAAATACATTTTTCTATTTAACCAATAGATGGGACCCTAACAGGTACTACCACTCCGGGTCAGAGTGGACCAGGGAGAAATGGTGATGAAGGGGTGCTCCACATTCCCCAAACCTCCAAAACTGGAACCTCACCATCAGATAGAGTTTAACGTCATTCCCAGGATATGTAGACCCGCAGCCACCGCCTTCTAGCACCCATATGATAAAAAGGGGTTGGGGCTTGCCATAAGGGCAATAGGGTTGGGGCAATCATATAGGTGCTAGGGCTTGACGTGACCAGCCGATTGATCAGAGGGGGCTCTCCGACCGACCGTCTAGCCCAAGATAGGGCCAAAGTGGAGTATTGCATGTCATGAACTGCTCATCCACCTGGGCTCTATCCTTAAGCATCACGGGTCGCCACCCACGACCAACAAGGGGGGAGTCTTACCCCTCTGCAGAAGTGCGGTCGGTGCATTCTAACGCCCCAGCCGACAGGGCGGAAGTAAAGAAGGGTATACAACAGTTGTTAAAAAGAATAAATCCAAATTTTAAAAATGAACAATTCCAAATAATGAAAATAGAATTTTGGAAAATGATAAAATGACTTTCTCAGCAGGCGCCCTGGTTATTTGCAAATTATCTCTGTTAGTTAGAAATACTTGAAACCATATAACTGTGTACAAACAAATGGCTATTATCAAACAGAAATAATTACTTAAAACCATATAATTATTTGTAGTCGATAATAATACTTAAAACCATGCAAATTATTTGTATCAGATAGAAATACTTGAAACCTGGCACAAGGCCTCGATTATATGGTGCCCACTACACGATAGTAATGGTTTGCTAGACTCGCTCGCTAAATATGACCAAACAACGAGCCGCCAATGTAATCTCTGATATATAAATGAAGAGAATATTATTTTCTATGAAATATGGTTGTCTATTAAATCGGCAGCCATGACACATAGCTCCGTTAGCTGCATGAGTTAAACAAGAGCCAAATCGTTGCATAATTAGTATAAGTATTTGTAAGCCATGTTTTGTGTTTGAGACAGAAAGCTCATTACCGGATATAACCACGAAATATGACTCCAATATTGGAGAAGGCTAGCTTTTCCGACGCCACAGATACCGTGTTTCCCCGAAAATAAGACCTACCTGCAAAATAAGACCTAGTATGATTTTTCAGGATGATTTTAATAAAAGCCCTCCCCTTCAAAATAAGCCCTGTGATTGTAAAAGTTTTCTTTCTAGCTTGGTTACGTAGCCACGGTTAAAGAGCCCAGTCTACCCTACTTTTTACCCATAGCTGCAGGGAGAGTAGCTGGATGCGTACCTTTCTCAAGGGTATTAGTGCTATGTGAAATGCAAACAGCCTTATCCAGAATTTGAACTTGGGTCGACGAGTCCATTTCCTACAACTCTAACCATTACACTACGCGCTTCCCTAAGCTTATATATTTATTCATCAAGTTTACCTTAGTCTGACACAAGGCCAGAAATGCAGGGTATTCAGTAAGAATCGAATTTCCTAGATACCGTGTTTCCCCGAAAAATAGACCTACCTGCAAAATAAGACCTGGCATGATTTTTCAGGATGATTTTAATAAAAGCCCCCCCCTCCCCTTCAAAATAAAGCTCTAGCTGAGAGCGGCAGACAGACGAAATAAACATTCTTCACAATCAAATTATGCGATGCAAACACTCATCTTCGTCAATGATCAAATGTAGATCGTTTTTCGTAATTTCGGTTTATTTGAAAATTTCATAATTTCCTACTTCGTAATGTCGTTTTCCGATATGTGAATAATAAGATATCCCGAGAAAATAAGCTCTAGAGTTATTCGGGGTGAAAATTAATATAAGCCCGCTCTTATTTTTTGAAAAAAAAAAAACACGTTGGCTTGTTACTTGGCTGAAACTTGTTAATTAACCCCCCCCCCCAAAAAAAAAAAAGAAAGAAAAAAGAAAGAAAGATATAGCAATAAGGAGTTATCATCAAGATACGCACTCCCTAATTTTCAGCATTTTTTAAACGAATACTCTCTTCAATTTAGCAGCAGGACCCAGCCTTGTACGCTTTTTTATCTGCTTTTTTCTTCATGAAAATAAACTTTTTTTCATCTGAATTCTTGAATATTTTATTTTGTCTTCAATTCACCAAAAAAGTTTTCAAATTCTATTATTGAAAAAAAAAAAAAAAAGAAAAGAAAAGAAAGTTCATTGAGACATGTTTATGAAAAATGCCTAAAATGATTTATTGTAAAAGAAGATTATTTAAGAATTCAGATGAAAAGCAATAAGTTTATTTTCCCCAAAAAGGCAGATCAGCAGAACGTACGAGGCTGGCCACTGGTTAATTTAAGGGGAACATTCCTTAAAAAAAAAATGCTGAAAAATTCGAGAATAGGTATCTTCAAAATAACCCAGTAACGATATTATTTGTCTGAATGTTTTAAATGAGGCTTGATAATTTGTATTATTAAGATTTTGTTGACTGTTGTCCTCATCTCTATTGTTGTATACACAACATAATGGTTAACTGAATAAGAATAATCTACTCCAAAGCTTGATAATTTGTATTATTAAGATTTTGTTGACTGTTGTCCTCATCTTTATTGTTGTATACACAACATAATGGTTAACTGAATAAGAATAATCTACCCCAATGGATTAAATAAGGGCTCATGATTCCGACAAGAGGGTTCCTGAGTTCGACAAGAAGCACCTGAAAAGACCGGAGAGTACATAGGCGAAAAGTTGCGTCATAACCTGCCCAGTCACCAAAATTACGTTTTTGATCATCACAGTTGCCACCCACGGGCAACAGATTCAACAATGGTGCAGTCGGTGTATTCCTCTGTCCCAACCATCAGGTTGGATCAAACAAAGAAAAAATTACCCTATCCCCCTAAAAAATATGAAGGTCACGTAGTTTCTTTTATATACATAGATATACGTTTTTTAAGCTATATTTAAATGTCCTGGGTAAGACGTTAAACTGCATCTAACGCTGAAGATCTAATTTTGGAGCTTTGGATAGTGTGGAGTACCCCTTCATAGCCATTACTCCCAGGCCCACTCTTGGTTCGGAGTGGTAGAACCATTTAGGGTTCCATCTATAGGTTAAATGGAAAAGTCAGTTTAAAAAATGTGTTCAATTTTTTTTAATTGAATACACATTAAAAATAAAAAAAACAAAAGGTCTTCGGCAGAAAATAACCCAACAAGGATTAACATGCTGTAAAATCAACCAACCAACCAACCAACCAACCAGCCAGCCAGCCAAAATCATGTTCAAAATTTTAAAGCGAGTTCCTATTTTATATTTCAGGAAGAAATCGCAGATGAAAACAAACGACGACATGCTCCATTCTTGCCCCGTTCATGGACACAAATGGACATTCAGCCAAATCTCCAAGATGTTCTCTCTCGAGGTAAGTCAGATTTTACTTGTTATTTTTTTTCTCAGAGAATTTCATGTTGTAATGTTTTGTAAATAATAATACCTAATAATATTGATTGTATAATGATACGCTAGAAATAATAAAATCCCATATTTCTGGTTTAGGAGAAAATAAATTATTACTAAAAAAATTGTTAGGAATGTACTTATTTATGATCGACTATATATATATATATATGTATATATACACACACACACACACACACAATATATATATATATTATATGTATACACACACACACACACACACACACAACCTTGAGTTTTCACTTCCGCTGTCGTTTATCGCTACAGAAAAAATTTATACACACACACACACAACCACATACCTAAAAAAATGCACAATGTTTCCTTCAATACACACACTAACAGCGCTACATACTCACACCATAAAATAGAATATTTGATGTCATATTTCAAAACCGTCTCCTTTTTTCAAACTTCAGAAATTTTTAAACAGACTGAATGACGAGGATTACCACTCGCCTTTCTCATTATTCTGTGATAAATAATTTCTTATCTTATGCCCTGAAGATGATCTAATTAATAGATCGAAACACTGCAGCGTCGGCCAATAAACTCACCACTTAACCCATTTAAACCTGTGTTTTTTCATTTTTCTTGATATATAACATATATATATATATATAGATATATATATATATATTCATATATATATATATATATATATATATATATTTATATATATTATATATATAATATATATATATTATATATATAATAATATATATATATAGTTTTACTATATTTATAAGTAAATAGTGCTCGATAATATTGATAGAAAATGTATATCCAATTCAGGGTAGCTAAACATGAAGTCAACAATAGTTCTTGTCTATGCGATTTTCAAACCAATTGCTTTGAAAATCGCATAGAAGAAGTAGAAGTCGTGAGTTCAATCCCTTAGTCAAGTAGTGTAGAAAATGTCGAAAGATAGATCAGATTAATAAAGAATTGATGGTTCCGAGTTTTGAATTCGCTAGTACAGGCAGCAATAAGAATAAAATACCTCTCCGCTATTTGATCACCGATCACGTAAGATGATCACTGGTCCAGAAATATGATCACCGATCAAATAGGACGATCATTGATCACTCAAGACGATCACAGATAATAAAATGCGGTCACTGATCACAAAAAGAGGATCACCAATCACGCAAGGCGATCACCGATCAGACAAGACGTCACATATAATAGATTGCGATCACAGATTAGACAAGGCGATCAACGATCATAAAATTCGATCACTAATCACAAATGATGATCACCGATATAAGAAAACGATTGCAGATGATATGATAGAATATGGTAATCGATCACGCAAAATGATCAGAATAAAATACGATCATAGATAAGCTAGAATATATCAGACAAGGTGATCACTGATGATAAAATAAGAATACCAATCACAAAAAACGATCACAAATCACACAATTAATCAAAAATCACACAAGACGATCAGCGATTAGACAAGAAGATTTCGGATCTCATGAGACAATCGTCGATTACATAAGACGATGACATACCACACAAAATGTTCACTGATAACACAAGTTGATCACCGATCAGAAAAGATGATCACAAATAATAAAATACGATCACCGACTGCACAATGCGATTACAGATAAGTCGATCACCGATCACACAAGACGATCACTAATCAGTCGCCAATTGTACAAGATGATCCTCACTCACTCAAGACAATCACAGATCAGAAAATGCGATCACCGATCACACAAGATGATCCCCAATCACCCAAGACGATCTCAAATCAGAGCAGATGATCACAGATCAAATAATACGGTCGTCAATTGTACAATATGATGATCAATCACTTAAGACAATCACAGATCACAAAATGCGATCACCGACCACATAAGATGATCACCAATCACACGAGACGATTTCAAATCACAGAATGTGATCGTACAGGACAATCACCGATCGTACAAAACGATCACTGGATAAACACTACATCATTACACTAAGGTGCGGCTTCTCTTACTCTTTCTAATTAGAATAAAAGAAACAATCAGCCGAAAATACATCTTACATTTGAACCTACGGTATTTCGTCATCACAGAATTCAGAAAGAATCGACGATGAAAAGAAACAATAAAGACAAAAGATTCATAAGTCATTGATCATTCTTTTTCTTCTTTTATTTATTCATTCATTTTTGAAAAAATGATTATTGCTTTCCTCATCGGATCTACATATGCTCTCCTGAATTGTTTTAGGAAAAAGAAAAAGGAAAACTAGTTGTAATGTAGTTCTGGTTTGCGGAAGCATTAATCATTGTCAGGTGTTTGGAGAAAGAGAGAGAGACAGACATACAGAAAAAGAGAAAGTGAGGGAAAGAGAAAGTGAGGGAAAGAGAGAGAGAGAGAGAGAGAGAGAGAGAGAGAGAGAGAGAGAGAGAGAGAGAGAGAGAGGGGGGGCAGAGAGAGACGGTGAGAGATAGAAGTGGGATGTGGGGGAGTGAGAGGGACCATCATGTCAAAACAAATTTTCCCTTCAGAAAGATATATTACAAAAGAAATATAGACACGTACACACATATACACAAACACACTCACATATACGTGCACACACGAACACACACACGGACGCGCACACATATAAACAGAAGCACGAGCACACATAGGTGCGTGCACACATACACACACACAGATACACACACAGACGTATGTACACCCACACAGAGACGCATGCACGCATACACATGGACACAGACACAGACACACGCGCATAGAGATAGAGAGAGAGAGAGACAGAGAGACAGAGACAGAGACAGAGACAGAGACAGAGACAGACAGACAGAGGCAGAGACACACAGACGCACACACATACATATACAGACACACAGACACACACACATACGCCCATTCACAGACTTACACATACATATAGAGACCCACGTACGCACAGACATCCACATACATAAACAGAAGCACGAGCACACATAGGTGCGTGCACACATACACACACACAGATACACACAGACGTATGTACACGCACACAGAGACGCATGCACGCATACACATGGACACAGACACAGACACACGCGCATAGAGAGAGAGAGAGAGACAGAGACAGAGACAGACAGAGACAGAGACACACAGACGCACACACATACATATACAGACACACACACACACACACATACGCACACACACACACACACACATACGCCCATTTACAGACGTACACACACATATAGAGACCCACGTACGCACAGACATCCACATACATACACAAACATACAAATTCGCACACGCACACGCACACATATATATATATATATATATATATACACACACGCATCAAGTTAAACCAATAGTAAACCTAATATAAGTAAGTAAGTAAGTCGACGGGGCGGCCTAAAGTCGGTATCAGCCAATCAGCGAGGAAGTCTATCCCCTTTTCAATAGCGCTAGACCAAGGAGATTGTTTTTAGCCTCTGAGGCGGAGCGCCACACCTACCATCAGCTCCTTACTTTACCGCACAGATCCCTGTGCTACTCATACGCTGAGTTGGCGAGGACCGGTATCGAACTAGGAACCTTGTGGTTTCTAACCGAACGCTCTACCGACTGAGCTAACCCGGCCCCTAATATAACAATATGAAATTGCAACTTCCTCGAGCAAAATGCATCTTACATTTTCTTAGATCGCACGATCTCAACTGAAGTTAGTTTTCTACCCAAGTTGAATCGACTCAGAATAACAATTTCATAAGTGGAATACGTAATAGTCTTATGGCTACCATAACGATAGTCATAAGAGAATTACCAGACTCCCCCCCCCCTTTCAATAAGTCTTTACTAGCGGGACCTGTTTATATACTGATGAATGGTCATATCGGATACAAATAATTTTAAACAGATCTATTTGACCCTTAGATGGTAACAGGTACGGTAATTTTTACCTTTAGTTGTCAAAATTCCTAGCCAATAAGGCAATTAGAGTAACCTCCCATGACTTTCACTTTGAACCAAGCCGGTAGCTATTTTGAAAGTCTCCGTGCGAAATAAAGAAATCTTAGAAACTTTTTCGAAAACAATACAACTGCATGCTTTAACACAAAAATATCATAAAATGTGTTCTTAATAACAATTAAGTTCATTTCAGATAATGCGCACGCACAATTTTATGCAAGAAATGTTGACAACTAAAGGTGAAAATTACCACTTTTGGTCAAAGTGGACCTGAGAGTAATGACAATGAAGCGGTACTACACACTCCCGAGATCTCCATAACTGGACACTCACCATCAGATGCAGTTTAGTGTCATAACTACGATACCCCCTATTTGGTAGGGGATGTTACGCCTCTGCTGGGGATACAGCCAGCGGAGTATATGCCCCACTGACAGTACTCTGAGATACGAGAAATGATTGGGACCGTTTAAATCACAGTACTGTTGAGATCGGCTAGGATACTGGGAGGGGTCCTGGTGTGTTTAGGAAACTTGCTATCACTCGAATTTTAGTAAAGGCCACCATCTAATACTAGTATGAAAACCACACAAAGCCATAGATATTACATAATTAATTAATGATACTTTGCTTGATTGTACGATTGTCATCATCTTGCAACACCCTTTGGTTAAAAATGAGACCGTCCACATCGTATGAGATGAAATGCAAAAATGTACATCCTGATTATCTGGTGTTGCTTATCCACCGAATTCTTATTTCTTATGGGTGTCGTGACCTCAGCTGAATAATCGACCATTTGTTTTTTTTTATAAAGAAAGAAAGGGAAGAAAAGGACATGCTACACAGAAAAATACGATAAGAAAGAAAGAGTGGGGAAAAGATAGAAAGGGGAGCAAGTGCGCGGAAGCCATAATACTAATCTGTTTAAATCAGACATAGTGAAAAGATGAAACTAAGGAAATAAAAATAAATCAGTGAAAGAGAGTTAAATCATGATCATTATACTCTTTACATATTGAAGTAATTATGCAATAGTTCTTAAGTAAACACTTCAAACGTTATATAATAATAATAATAATAATAATAATCTTATTATAATGGAGATTGTGTGTTTTTCTGTCTGTAACCGAAACTATATCACTACTCAAGTCATAATTCCCTTAGTTATTGACATCACGTTCTCAATGATTTTATTTTTTATTTAAACCTCAATTATTAATAAAATTGTTTTACATTATTAATACTGTTAACCATATAAACGTACTAATAACATGCAATTATATTTATATATATATAACAAAATAGCGGTTTAGAGTGTGAATGGGAAGGCTAATTTGCATATTGATATTAAAAATGTGATTTTAATAAATATGTGCTTAGTATTATTAATTTCTAATTGTTTGGTTTTATTTTAATGAATATAAGCAAAAATCTATTCAATGAATCTTAAATGAAATCCATTAACAAGAAAAAATAACTGTCATTTTATTCTTTACTTCCTCTTTTAACTAAATACTTAAATTAGAAAAAATAACAATGAAAGACGAGAGTGATGGAAGAGTAAGTTTCAGTTGTTCTATTTTTCGATTATATCCCCCTCTGTTTCAAATCTTTTTATCTGCATTCTTATTTAGTTTCATTATCCTTCTAATTTAATATAATATTTTATTACATTAAAACTTAAATACTTGCACCCGGAGGGTGCATATATTTGCTAGTAATAATAATATCTTTTCACCAATATATTAGGTCTGAGACCTGTCAGCTGTTCCTTATAATTAAAACATTCATCTTATTTCCACTGAATGTTTATATTCTTTCAGCAGAAAAAAGTTCAGAGTTCAGAGATGGGGCATTCACGACTGGTGATGTTAGTCTATTCCATGAGTCTACTACCCTTTTACTAAAAATAATTTTGCCTAACATTTGTGTTGGAAAGTTTTTTTGAGAGTTTCAGTTTATGACCCCTGGTATTGATTTTTTGGGCAACAGATTAAATTTTGTTGAATAAAATCCATGGGTATATTAATTAACTTCAATCATATCTACTCTGGTTCGTCGATACACCAAACTTGGCAAGTCAGTCTTCCTAAATCTTTCTTCATACGAAATATTATTTAATTCATTCATTACCTTAGTAGCTCTCCTCTGAACTCCCACGATGAGTTTTACGTCCTTGATTAGTCTTACACTCCAGACCACATTAGCAAATTCCAAATGAGGTATCACCAATGCAATGATTAAATTTTTTAACATTTCTTTATCCCTATGGCCTTTTTATCAATCCTAATATCTTGTTTGCTTTATCTACTTGTATTTCTATATGTTTAGAAAATTTTAGTTCAGGGTCTATATTCACACCACGGTTTTTTCAAGTTCTGCATTTTGTAGTAATTCTCTTTTATTAGTTTTTTTTCTCATTGAGTAGAAATGTTTTAAAATATTTCTTCCTCCGAGTAGTAATAAATTGTATGGGCTAAAAGAAAAATTGTATGGACTGAAAGAAAACTTGTATGAATTGAAAGAAAAATTGTATGGACTGAAAGAAAAATTGTATGGGCAGAAATAAAAATTGTATGGACTGAAAGAAAAATTGTATGACTTGAAAGAAAAATTGTATGGGCTGAAAGAAAAATTTTATGGACTGAAAGAAAAATTGTATGACTTGAAAGAAGAATTGTATAGGCGGAAAGAAGAATTGTATGGGCGGAAATAAAAATTGTATGGACTGAAAGAAAAATTGTATGACTTGAAAGAAAATTGTATGGGCGGAAATAAAAATTGTATGAGCTAAAAGAAAAATTGTGGTCGACTGAAAGAAAAATTGTATGGGCTGAAAGAAAAATTGTATGGGCGGAAAAAAAATTGTATGGACTGAAAGAAAATTGCATGACTTGAAAGAAAAATTGTATGGGCGGAAAGAAAAAATTGTGTCGACTGAAAGAAAAATTGTATGGGCTGAAAGAAAAATTGTATGGACTGAAAGAAAAATTGTATGACCTGAAAGAAAAATTGTATGGGCGGAAAGAAAAATTGTATGGGCGGAAAGAAAAAATGTACTGACTAAAAGAAAAATTGTATGGAATGAAAAAAAATTGTATGGACTAAAAGAAAAATTGTATGGATTAAAAGCAAAATTGTATGGGCTGAAAGAATAATTGTATGGACAAAAACTAAAAAATTGTTTGTGTTAAAAGAAATAACAGATATGAAAAAAGTTAAACAGTGTAACTCTCAGAGGTGGATTGAAAGACAAATTCAGAATTGTGAGATGATAAGCGTGTCATTTGATACACGGTATCTTGGCAGCTCTTGATGGAAAGAGGATGGAAAGTACACGTTAAGCTCTCCTTACCATTCATTACTAAACACATTGAAATGGCAGGAAGTCGGGTATCTCATTTATTACAAAATCATGTCTGACAGTCGACGGTAAATTAAGCGATGGATAAACGTCGCTCATAAACTTCATTATCTTGCTTTTTTTTTTGCAAAAGAAAATGTTTCGAGATTATAGCAATATTGTAAACCTACACGGTTGCACGCGCCAAAAGAATTTATACTACAAGCATCAAATATATGCATATGTATATAGATAGATATGTGTATATGTGTAAATATATATAGATAATATATATATATATATATAATATGTATATATATATATATTTGTATACATATAATATATATAATATATACATGTATAATTATATATGTTAATTATACACACACACACACAGACACACACACACACACATATATATATATATATATATATATATATATATATATATATATATATATACTTGTTGTTTATGGTATTGAGGTAAGGGGCTGTTGTTTGTGAATTCTTGTCTGGGGGTCGGTTTGCTTGAGCTTTTTGCTTTTTATTTGTATTTTTATGTCTTTATTGGTGGGCCATGTTTTTTTGTGATAGATTGTTTAATGTGTTGTTTCGTTGCTTTTGTTTTTTCTTTTTCTTTTTTTGTATATATATGTACACACACACACACACACACACACACACACACATACACACACGCGCGCGTGCGCTCAAGAATCTGTGCTATCAGCTCGGCTTGATGTTGTTGTTGTTGAGGATGATGATGATGATGATGATGATGTAATTAGATTGGTTGGCTGGTTGGTTGGATTTTACGGCACGTTAATTATTGTTGGGTTATTTTATACCGATATCCTAACGAGGACCTTCCAGAAGCGAATACTGACGAGAGAGAGAGAGAGAGAGAGAGAGAGAGAGAGAGAGAGAGAGAGAGAGAGAGAGAGAGAGAGAGAGAGAGAGATCAAAGAAATCAGTGCTGTCAACACGGCTTGACGTTTTTTGTTTAATATCCATCCTGTTTGGATCGACAAATAATTATATAAATCAGTAAAATGGATTTTAAAAAAAACTCAAACAATATGTTTTATTCCCAACGATCATGGTACAGAAGGATTGAAATGAACTAGTGGGGCCTGTGGATATACCACAGTATGGTGATTTAATTATTACAATGTTTGATATGTTTACTTAAGAGCTACTTCAAATACTTCAATATGTAAAAATGTATAATAATCTTGATTTAACCTCTCTCTTATTTGTCTTTCTCTCTCTTTTTATTAAGTTCAATTGAAATAGATTGGCGTTATCACCCTCTCTCTATCTTTCCCTACTCTCATTCTGTCTTTATTGGTTGTATTTTTACGGCATATCAACCCTTGTTGGACTATTTTATGTCGAAAATGTTTTTTGATTTATTGATTTTTGATGGGTACTCAATTTTTAAAAAACTAAATTTAAAAAAATCATTTTTTAACATCCATTTATTTTCTATTTAACTCATGGATAGCAGATACTCTCACTCCGTGTCTCAGTGGACCCGGGAGTAATGGTGATGAAGGGGTGCTCTACCATCCCCAGAGCTTCAGCATCGGAACTTCACCATTAGATAGAGTTTCACGTCATACCCAAGACATTAAAACCTACAGCCACCACCTTCTAGTAGATATATGATAAAAAGGGTTGGTGGTTGCTATAAAAGCAATAGGGTCGGGACAATCATATAGGGGCTAGGAACTGACGTGACCAGCCGATTGACCGTCTAGCCTAAGTAAGTGCCAAAGTGGAGTGTTGCATGTCATAGACTGCTCAGCCACCAGGGTTCCACCCTGAAGCATCACAGGTCGTCACCCACTGCCAACAGGTGGCAACATTGGGAGTTATTATCGCACTGCAGAGATGCAGTCGGTGTATTCTAAAGCTCCGGTCGACAGGGCTTTTTTTCGCAAATTACGCAATATAAATGCCACATAAAACAAAAACAAAAAAACAAAAAACAAGAACAAAAAAAAACGTAATGCTGGTTGTTGTAGTAATGTGTGGAGGATGATCACTAATTAGGACTGAGCCTATCATAGTAGTGATCACCTCAGTTTTTTTTACATTGATTAAATTGTGTGTGTGTATTCTATTGAGGGTTTGAGCTTTTATTTTCTATTTTTTCACCTTCCTTCATTCTCCAGATAAATTCGATTAGGCATTGTTTTAATTCTGAATCGAAGGGTGATACAAACGGAAGCCATCTAAGATTCTGCCACGCGCATGCGTAGAAGAATGCTCAGTATGACGAATTACACACTCACGGCCTCTTAACTTGCCAACGGACATTCACATCGCTTTTAAATTGATTATAAGTTTCCTTATACGTATTAAAAATTATATCTTTTATAAACGATTTGAGTTGGTGAGCAAACATTTTGGTGAAATCAATGTTTGGAATTTTTTTGTTAGTGTATTCCAATCGTTGATGCAGGATCCTATAATAGATTTAAGGCCATAGGTTTTAGTGTTGGCAGATAGTTTGAAGAGTTCACCTGCAGTTGATCCCTTAGTAGAAACAATGTATAATTCTTTTTTTTTAAACGTGGAAAATGCGTCCTACCTTGACAAATAGTTGATCCCTCCGTTTCAATTCTTTCAGTTTTCTGGAAATACCCTGTAGATAGATAGAAAGATAGATTGGTTGTGTTTATGTATGCAACCGATGTGAATGTCCGTTGGCAAGTTAAGAGGCCGTGAGTGTGTAATTCGTCATACTGAGCATTCTTCTACGCATGCGCATGGCAGAATCTTAGATGGCTTCCGTTTGTATCACCCTTTGATTCAGAATTAAAACAATGCCTAATCGAATTTATCTGGAGAACGAAGGAAGGTGAAAAAAATAGAAACTAAAAGCCCAAATCCTCATAGAATACATACACACACACACACACACACACACACACACACACACACACATATATTATATATATATATATATATATATATATTCCTGGTTTGGCAGGGGAGAGAATTGTAGTTGTAATGTAATAAATAAGAAAAGTGGGAAAAGTTATAGAATCCTTGACTTACTGGATTTACCAGTTGAGAATCAAATAAGCAAACGTGCTCAGCGTATAAGCTCACGACTGTAGTTTGGTCTTAAAGTATTGGGCGGATTTGTTTTTGTTGCTTTCGCTCATCTATTTCGATCCCAGATCATCAGATTTTATTTACAGCGAGTAGCAATCGCTGTATAAGAACGATACAAAGCAATACGTATAATAATCTACGTAACGGTTATCGTCGTAAAAAATGGAATCGATGTCCCGAGTTCAAATCCTTGACAAGGCTGTTTGCGTTCGTGCTAGAGACCCTCGGGAAAGTATGGAAACCATCTCTTTTCGATTCTCGTGAACTGCTTCAACCGTATGAGCGGTGTTCAGTAAATTCTTATTCCTTAAAAGAATAGACCATTAAGTGATAGATAGGTTTGAACAATGCTTTATAGTGAGTTACTATATCATTAAGATTTTTTTTATTTTCCAACGTAAGTTGGAAAATTACAGAACACCCCGTTGTACACTGGTTAGGGTTAGGGTTTAGGGTTTAGGGTTAATGATAATTCATTCAAGCAGATATGCTAAATTCATATATTTATGAATTCTTGTGGCGAGAGAACAAAGAAAGTAACACTTTCAATGAAATTCTTAAGGATACAGTTGAGTCACAATAAATCATTTTTCAAACCCATCCAATAGTTGGATTTATACCTTTCCCAAGTATGTTAGCTCTGTGAAATATAAAGATAAACATAGCAGTCCACAATGTGTACAGAATGATAATAATAACTAGAAAGACCTGTGAATATATCACAGTATGATAATTTAATTATCAAAGTGTCTCATGTTTACTTGGGAGCTATAGCTCAATAGTTGAATATGTAAAAAGTATAATAATCTTGATTTAACTATCTCTCACCCTTTCAATTGTAATGGGTGCCCCCTTGAAGTGATCACGAAGGGTCTGGATGAATTGAAAATCAAAGGTAGAATCGGGACCATCCAAACTACAGCATTGTTAAAATCGGCTTGAATACTCAGAAGAGTCTTGGAGATTTGCTGTCACTCAGCATCCAGTGAACCACCGGCTAAGGCAGGTGAGAAAACCCCGAATGGAGTCAAATACTTTGAAATAAAAACGGATCACCTTATTCCAGCAAGAAGACCAGACCTAGTGTTAATAAACAAAAAAGAAAGACCTTGTCAACTGGTGGTTTTTGCAGTTCCAGCAGATCACAGGGTGAAGCTAAAAGAAAAATGAAGAAATGGACAAATATCTGGACCTTGCCAGAGAACTGAAAAAGTTATGGAATATGAAAGTGAAAGTGATACCAATTGTAGTTGGTGCACTTGGAACGGTCCCAAAAGGAAAGGGGTTTGGAAAGTTTGGAAATCAGAGGAAGGATTGAAACCATTCAGAACACTGCACTGCTGCAATCTGCCAGAATACTCAGAAGAGTCCTGGAGACCTGAGGAGACTTGCTGTCACTCAGACTCCAGTGAAAGACCATCAGCTAACGCTGATGTGAAAACTCAAAAGAAGTTTTCTCCTTTCTCCCCAGCTATGGTCAAATAGTAGGGCAAACTAAGTTCTTTAGCCATAATTAGACAACCTGTCAAGAAGAAAAAAACTCTGCATTCAAATCCCTTAAAAATGACTTTGTGTCACATCCTGTCTGTGACGGAGGGGGGTAAATATATACTGGGAAACACTGTCCTTAGTTATCGTTATAGAAAATGGAATCTGCGACCTGATTTTAAATCCCGGACGAGGTTGTTTGCGTTTCATTTCTTGCTAATGCCCCTGTGAAAGGCATGAATCCATCTGTCTCTCTTCTCAGCTATGGGTTCTTTATCCTTGGTAATATTATATATATATTATATATATTAATATATATATATATATATATATATTATTATATTAGTTTGGAGGTTGGTTTTGAAGGCTATTCAAAATGCAAATGTAAAGGAAAATAAGGTAACAATGTGTTGTTTGTTAACCTGGCGATTTATTCTTAATATTTCGAGATAAAATCTCTTCAGAAGAAGAACACTGAACTGGAGTAGTTGTCGTCTTGTTATGCATTTTTTAGATAAGAAAGGCAACCTCCAAACCAATATATACACAATGCTTCAAGCAAATTATTAAAGCCCTTATATATATTTTCTTTTCTGTCAGCAAAACTTTTAACATCTTGTTTTTCTACAAAACTTTCTACACATATTGTCGGATTCATATCCATTTTACCTTTCATACTGTCCACAGAAAAAAACAAAATTGGAATTATTTTAAATTATATCACCGGTGGATCAAATTTCGAATGTAATAAGGATCCGACACTGCGATTTGTCATCATTGCAGATTCCTGTTGTTGGACTTGTTATATTTTTTAATTTTCATTTGTAACCGGAACATTTCCTTAACTTTTTGATATTCATATACACTTTTACTGCAAAAATCTTTTGAGCTTTTTCTAATGGTAAAAATGCCATTAATTTTTAGAAATTAATTATNATTTATTTATTTATTTTTAACATAAATACGCATTTTTACAAAAAATATTTTGAAAATTCCGGTACTGACCGAGAGCGTTCTGTGCCTCGTGATCAATGATATATTTATTTGGTCTTTTCCGTTTACAATGTTGCTTTGATTAAGACATCTTCATGATGTCGAAACAGATTTCTGTCAGCAAAACTTTTAACATCTTGTTGTTTTTTCTACAAAACTTTCTACATATATATATATAAATATATATATATATGTATGTGTGTGTGTGTGTGTGTGTGTGTGTGTGTGTTTATATATATATATATATATATAATATATATATATATATAATTAGGTGAACAAAAAGTGATCAGACAAAAAAGAAATTTTCTTTCATATTATTGTTCTCAACTATTAATAGTTTCCACCTTAGGTCATCGTCAGGAGAAAATTTCTTGTAAAAGAAATTGTTTTTAGAAATGTTTAAAAAGCTTTCTAAGTGTTTGGTAAGCCACAAAAATTCGGACAAAGAAACGTTCTAGGAGTGGTGAGTCTGTTCAGTGAAAACCCATATATATATATATATATATATATATATATAAGTTAAGGTAGTGGACATAGAGTTAACGGTGCCTAGTTACAGACAGTTTCTCGCCTATCCGATCTTCAGACCAAGTGGGGGAAATGGGTCATTTTACTACTTGGTCTGAAGATTGCATTGTCGATATAATATATATATATATATATATAATATATATATATATTATATATATATATATATACCCTGATATCTAATAAAGATGAGTTAGTAAGCAAAGCTATTAGTTGGTATATCTGACTCATTGGGATTAATATTATTATAAATACAAGGTGTGTCATACAAGTATCGAGATTGAAGCTGTATTTACCAACATAGAAATGAACAATGAATAGAACGTTAATTTTTTCAGAATACAAGGTGTGTCAAAAATTACAAAGAATCTCGATTTTTTACACACCTTCTATATATATATATATATATATATATATATATATATATATATATATATATACCTACTTTGATTTCTAATAGAGAACATTATCACAGGCTCTAAATCGGAGAAATCTGTTTTACAAACAATACACCCACATTGCTATTAGTATAGAAAAATCGGAGCATTTTCTTATGTCTTTGATTGATGTATGGGAATAAGTGTTATATATTGTCATTTCAGTCTCGGAAGACTATAATATAGTATCTGTGCCCTTGAAGTTACAGTGCCTCCTGTGACTTTGAAGTCCAATGTTTGAAAAACATTCACAGGTGTCGCATTTGAAGGCTGTCCCTGAAGATGTTGATGTGCCGGTGCTTTGTTTGCAGCTGCTTTCTTCTAGACCTCTTAGCTTCATGGTGTTGCGCCAGGGCGACTTCAGACATGAACAGTCCTCTACGGAGGCCTACCGCCAACGAAGCGGTCCTGAGCTAAATTTTCCCAGCTGGAAGGGGCAATGCCAAAGCATCTGAATATGTGTTAAGTACTAAGAGAAAAAAAAGTTACATCTAACATCACACATATTGGAATGTATACGTTAAGAAAACATCTAACAACATTTCAACAGTGTCCAATAATCGGTCATCTATCGAAGATACTTTGTTTGTTAGCCGGAGATATTGGGGACATGGAATATTAAAAGAGACAATTTCCAAAATTTTGTAGCACTCAAAACAATCAAGTGCGATCAGTGACGAATTCTTGGATGTTAGTAAATCTTATAATTTACCAAGAGTATTTTACAAAGACTCTGTCCCCTGCAAAGCGGTAAGACACCCACAGAAAATGAGGTCACTTTGGTGTGACACTAAACTGCATCTGATGGTGAGGCTCCAGTTCTGGAGAACTGGGGAGTGGGAGTATCCCTTTATTGACATTACTACCAGATCTACCAGTGTAATTGTTAGGTTCCCATCCATGGCTATTAGATAGGAATACTTGATATGGGAGTAAATATGGAAATAAATCCGACAATATTAAGAAATTTGAAAAACAAAGTGTTCCAAAATTCATCTTATTTTTGGAACACTTCGTTTTTAAAATTGCTTAATACTTGATATATAATCATGTGCTAAAAACTTAAGAAACTACACAAAAAATAAATATAAACACAAAATATATGCAATTTCTCTAACATCTAGGTATAAATAAACCACAGATTAGTTGGCATGCCATTAAAATCAATCAATCAGATGCATTTTTCTTATCTGATATCAGATATTATATAGTATGGTCACGTGAATATTAGGAGGAGAGTCCGTCGTCTAAGTACTTCAAGTGAGTTCTGCACAGAGTAATATGAGTGTTCTTAAATAGTGGCTAGAACCATCGCCACTGTTGAGGTACGGGGGAGATGGGTCATTCCATTATATCAGCACTCTACACAATGAAAACTTATAATTGCTATATTAATACTCGTGTTACTTAATTGTACGACCGTTATTATCTTAACCCTTCCGTTACAAATCAGACCGTCCAAATCGTCTAAGATGAAATGCAAAAATATAAATCCTGATTATCTGGTGTTTATTCGCCGAATCCTTATTTCTTATGAGTGTCGTCACCTCACCCAAATAAGGAACCATTCCCTTTTTAATCAGAAAGAACGAAAGAAAGAAAGAGAAGAAAAGGATATATTACACAGAAAAATATAATAAGAAAGAAAGAAAGAAAGAAAGAGAGTATGGGAAAGATAGAGAGAGAGGGGTGAGTGCGCGGGAGCGATAACGCTAATTTGATTTAATCGAACATAAGGTAAAGAAGAAAAAAGGAAAGAAAGAAAAAAGAGTGAGAGAAAGAGAGTTAAATCAAGATTATTATACTTTTTACATATTGAACTATTTCGCAATAGCTCTTAAGTATACATATCAAACGTTGTAATGATTAAATCATACTGTGATATATTCACTGGTCTTGCTAGTTGTCCATTAATCAGATCCACATTCTACACTACGAAAACTTAGGATTGCTATAATTCTGCTCATTAATTAAGATACGATACTTAAAAAAGATAACATTATCAAAAGGCTAATGAATTGATCAAGGCTAATGAATGAATCGGTGAAACGAGTAAGGGACTTGACTCTTCAAACGTATTACCTCCCTTTGATAACAAAAAATAAATAGATTCGTACATTGTTTAATTTATAGAATGTTCGGTTTTTTTTTTCCTTTTCTTTTCTACATGTTCAGAATTAATGAGACATACTTAACCCCCCAGCTAGAACGGTCAGATTGAAAGAATATTATCCAAGAAAAGAATCTGCTTTATGGATGCGTTACTAAAAAAAAATCAATTCGAAAAAAAAAAATCCTGATAAAACCAGAACCATCAGAAGATTCAAAACTCGCCTGAAAATTCACATCTAAAAAAAAATGAAATCAGCGAAACGAGTTTGAACACGGGCTGAGGTCAGTTAGTTGGTTGGTTGGTTGGTTGGATTTTATGGCATGTCATAACCTGTTGGGTTATTTAATGTCGAAGACGTTTTGTTTTATTCACTCTTAATGGGCACTCACATTTTTAACTCAATTTTTAAACACCTTTTTTAATTTAACCCATAGATAGGACCCTAAGTAAAGTAAAGTCGTCGGGGTGGCCTAAAGTCGGTATCAGCCAATCAGCGAGGGAGTTTATTCACTTTTCACTAGCGCTAGACCAAGGAGATTGTTTTTGCGTCTGAGGTGCAGCGCCACATCTACCATCAGCTCCTTACTTTACCACACAGATCCTTGCAGTTTCTAGCCGAACGCTCTGCCGATTGAGCTAACCCTGCCCTCATAATATAATATAACTAATGATAATAAACAAAAACTTCTTGCATAACACACTTCGCGACTTATTCAACAAACAGGCACTATCTACTCGGTTTAAAGTGGACATGGGATTAATGGCAATGCAGGGGTACTCGACATTATCCAGAGCTCAGAATTGGATCTTCACCATCAGATAGAGTTTAACATCATACCTAGGACATTAAAACCCGCAGCCATCTAATGTTACATAATCTATGCATAGATTATTGTCAACCCCCTGTATTTCTGAAGGGATGGCCCCTTTTCATATCACGGGTGGGACTTTCCATTGAATATTACAGAAAGCCCGCGAAATACGTGAAGCCACGTGGGACCTGGTTGGCTCTTAGTTTCAGCTTGGACGTCAGGCAGATAAGGCCTATTTGCCTTAGCTGGTCCTCACCTGCACACGCACGCTATGTTAGTTAGGGGAATATGTTTAGTTAAGTAAATAAAGGTTTAAATAAATAATATGGTTTTGTGGTTGATGAATGTCTTGGCAACAAGACTGATATAGAAGAAGAAATGAATCAAGGACGACCAACCAGCAAGAACAGAGACGTTAGTCCAGACGCTAGAAGAAGAACGTAAATATGCCAAAGATGAGCAGAAGAATAATAGAAGTAAAGAAAGGGTATACAACACTAACACGTATATGATCAAAAGGGTGGGGACTTTTCATAAAGATAATAGGGTTGAGACAATCATATAGGTGCTAGGGCTAGACGTAAACCGCCGATTGATCGGAATGAGGCTCTCCGACCGACCGACCGTCTAGTCTAAGTAATAACCAAAGTGAAGTGTTGCATGTCATCGACTGAGATCGGTATTGTTCACTTAATGCTTATGAATTGTAATATGGTACCAAAAGGATGTCTGACGAAAGAAAAAAGCAACTAGATCTCATGGGACTTGTTGATTCAACCTCGCAATTGGTGATTACTTTGTTCACGTTGTATCTTTGCTTAGTAAACCTTTTTCCCCTATCCTTGATACTCGTTGTGTTTCTTATTATTTTTCTATTAACTCTGATACTCGAGTTACAATATAAATAAAGTCAGTATAGCGATAACTATCACAACAATCAACAAGGCGAATGTTGAGCAAATAAACTAAAAAGGTTATATATTTATAGCGGAGAAGGTTTGTGCAGAAATAAACAGTTTTTGAATGAACTGATTAGAGAAGAATTCTGCGTTAGCCTACCACATATTTCTCGAACACAACTCAGGTGTGAATTTAGTCTTTCATCTTCAAGATCGGTTGTCCTATGAACGATAGTGAGCCCAATGTGGCCCCTACTGTTTTACCACACTCGTCAGAGCCTCAAAATTGGAACTTCAACATTAGATGCAGTTTAACGCCATACTCATGACACCGTCTTTTAGCACATATATATATTACCAAACCCCTCCGCACGAGCAGGATGTGACACAAGGTCAATTTCTTAGGCGGAGTTAACAGGTTTAAATTCAGAGTTTTCCTTCTCCTAGACTGGTTACCTAGCCACGGTTAAAGAGTCCAATCTGCCCTACTATTTACCCATAGCTGGAGGGAGAGTAGGATTCACACCTTTCCCAAGGGTATTAGCACAAAGTGAAATGCAATTACCACATCCAGGATTTGAACTCGGGGCGACGAGTCCATTTCCCATGACTTTAACCATTACACCACGCGCTTAACCACTTTAACCATTACACCACGCGCTTTTAGCACATATATGATAAAAAGGGGGGGCTTGCCATAAGGGCAAAAAGGGCTTGACGTGACCAGCCAATTGATCTGAGGAGGCATCTTCAACCACCCGTCTAGCCTACGCTAGGGTCAAATGATTTGATTTGAATTCCTCCGCTACATTAGAATGCTTATAAAATCTGAGATACAGGTATTTGTTGGTTTAATTTGTTTATCGGTATATCAACCCTGTTGTTTATTTTTTGTATGTATGATTTCTAAGGAAATAGTTTGTAGTTAAATATTTTTTTAAACAAATTGTTAGACTACGAGATAACAGTTAATAAACAATTTTGTTTTACAGGCGTATTTTTCTAGAACATTTTTTCATCTATTAACCCATAGATGGGTTTTGATAACCATGAGAAGTAAAATCGAACAGACGGTTCGGATTTTCTTAATAATTAATTTGTTGTTATCTCAGCACGAGATGAAAATTTTTAAAAAATGTTTGTTTTTTGTAGGAATAGATTAAAGTCATTTGCAGCTTAAATATTCAGACTTATAATCTTTTTTAATACTCAATTAGCATAAAAGAGAGATGGGACCCTAACAGGCACTATCACTCCGGGTCAGGGTGGACCTTGGAGTAATGGCGATGAAGGGGTACACCACAATCCCAAGAGCTTCAAAATTGAACTTCACTATTAGATGCGGTTTAATGTCATACCCAGTACACTAAGGCCATTAGCCACCACCTTATAGCAGATATATGATAAAAATCTTGGTAAATTGCCATAAGAGCAATAGAGTTGGGACACTCCTGTAGGTGGTAGGACTTTACATTACCAGCCAATTGATTGTAGGGTCCTCTCCAACCGCCTGTCTAGCCCAAGTCAATGGAGTGTTGCATGTTATGGACTGCTAAGCTACCAGGATTCTGTCCTTAAGAATCATGGGTCACCACTCACGGCCAACAGGTGGACCCACTTTTTTTTTTTGGGGGGGGGAGCCTTACACCTCTGCAGGGGTAAAGTCTGCGTATTCTACTGCTCCAGCCGATAAGGCTGGGAATCTGTTTGCATTCATTTAACAAATAATGATGAAATTTGATTTTTTTTGTTTTGTTTTACGGCATATCAACCTCAGTGGGTCATTTAATGCCGTTAAAGTTTTGAAATAAATCAATTTTTAATGGATAATACAATTTTTTTATAAATACATTTTTTTATTTAACCCATAGATGGGACCCTAACCGGTACTACCACTCCGGTCAGAGTGGACCAGGGAGCAATGGTGATGAAGGGGTGCTCCACATTCCTCAAACCTCCAAAACTGGAACCTCACCATCAGATAGAGTTTAACATCATTCCCAGGACATGTAGACCCGCTGCCACCGCCTTCTAGCATCCATATGATAAAAAGGGGTTGGGGCTTGCCATAAGGGCAATAGGGTTGGGAAAATCATATAGGTGCTAGGGCTTGACGTGACCAGCCGATTGATCGGAGGGGGCCTCTCCGACCGCCCGTTTAGCCCAAGATAGGGCCAAAATATGAAATTTGAGATATCTATGTTAACTGCCGCCGGTTAAGCTCAGTCGGTAGTGCACCCGCCTAATGAATCGCAAGGTTCGGTGTTCGATACCAATCTCCGTCAACTCAGCGCATGAGTAGCACAGATTGATTGGGCAATCTGGTCTGCGGTAAAGTGGAGAGCTGACGATAGTGTAGCCCTTCACCTCAGTAAAAACAATCTCGCTTGCTTTTCGGCTGATATTGGCAATAGGCCATTCTGCCAAGTTTCTTTTATGGCTAATTGAGTATTAAAAAAGATTATAAGTCTGAATATTTTAGCTGCAAATGACTTTAATCTATTCCTACAAAAAACAAACATTTTTTTTTCTAATTTTCGTCTCGTGCTGAGATAACAACAAATTAATTATTAAGAAAATCCGAACCGTCTGTTCGATTTTACTTCTCATGGTTTAATGTATAAATATTTCGAAATGTATGAAAATACGTCCCACTCGAAAAAGAAATGCTCTAGGCTAGACTATGATTACAAAAGTAATTTGGTCTTGGGAGACAATGTATGAAACTGAAATTACTGTAAAATTGGGAAGAGAGAGAGAGAGAGAGAGAGAGAGAGAGAGAGAGAGAGAGAGAGAGAGAGAGATGTCACTTACTCAGACTCCATCAAAGCTTGAGTGGCGTTCAAATTGACTAATAAATTCAGACAATCTTCCATCATTAGAATCGGCTCTTCTTCGTCTTCATCCTTTACGTCTTCTCTGATTGGCTATCAAAAGGAAAAAGAAAACATCACATGATATTGTATTGTCCGTTTTATGTTAGTCTAACTTTGTAGACTGATATCGAAAATGTTAATACATATATATAAAAAAAAGATTTTCCACAACACAATACTATCGAATAGAAAAAAAGAAAAAATATCTTAGCATTTTAAACAACACAATTTCCCAATGAACAGAGAACAGAAATGTGGTTTTATAGATTTACCAGGATTAGCAGGACCTGTGGATATACCACAGTATGATAATTTTATTATTACAACGTTTGATATTTTTTACTTAAAAGCTATTGCTAAATAGTTCAATATGTAAAAAGTATAATAATCTGGATTAGCAGGGCCTATTGATATACCACAGAAATAATTTAATTATTACAACGTTTGATATTTTTTACTTAAGAGCTATTGCTAAATAGTTCAATATGTAAAACATTGGTTGTTTTTTAAATACATGTCACGATCTCATTGTTGCTATTAACTTTAACTTTTAACTTAACTAGTCAAGTCATTTTATAATTTAATAAAGATATACAGCCCATTCAACTGTGGTATATGGAAATCTAATAGATTGCAATGGAGTTATCAGAATAATAATTGACTAGAATAATTTTATTTATTTTGTTATTATCAAAAAGATCTACAATGGTTAAACTACAAAAATTAATAATGGTACCATGTACTCGCTTGGTTACCTCATTTTAGGAATGAAGTCGCCTCATTTAAAGGTACTAAATAATGTTTACAATATTACAATTTCTTTTAAAGGGGTGTAATGATAAATGAACACACACGGCTGGGCTTGAAAAGTCTTTATATCTACTTAGAATATAGTTCTAGTTTCTTGGGAGTTTATATACTTTCAGAAAGTTAAAGATTTACACAAAGGGGAGATAACAATAAAACAGGGGAAGTAACTCTCAATTACTTCTTAGAAGGGGACTCTCATTTTCGGCATATATGTCCAGTACATAAATGTTGAGCCTTCCTGTTTTTTACCTGTATTTGATGAGTGGTCTCTGCTTCATCTGTAGTTTCCCCCCATTTTCAGTTCGTAACAAAACTGATGCCGATTCACTCGTTTGGTTATCGTCTGTTTCTATTGAATCTTCTTCTCGCTGTCGAGGACATTCCTCCGAGGTTTTCCCTTTGATTTTTCGACAAAGACATCTTCTTGTCGTTCTTTATGGCCTTCCTGGTCAAACTTATTTTTGTTCCCGCCGGAAGTCGCGGTTCCTGCATTTAAAAGAAAGAAAGAAGTATAACAATGTAACACAGAATGTTACATAATTGATAGATAACCTATTAATTGTGTACGATAAGTGTATCTTATGAATAATTATGACCAGCGGGACCCGTAGAATTTCCACGAAATGAAACAAAAATCAAAAAGATTAAGCCAGAAAATATGATTTTCAATTTCATTACATGTAAATCTTACTGCTGTCTTTGTAATAAATAATACAAAAATTAATTTGTTTGTTTGTTTTGTTTTACGGCATATCAACCTCAGTGGGTCATTTAATGCCGATAAAGTTTTGAAATGAATCAATTCTTAATGGATAATACAATTTTTTATAAAAACATTTTTCTATTTAACCCATAATGGGACCCTAACAGGTACTACCACTCCGGGTCAGAGGGACCAGAGAGCAATGTTGATGAAGGGGTGCTCCACATTTCACCAAACCTCCAAACTGGAACCACCATCGGATAGAGTTAACATCATTCCCAGGACATGTAGACCCAGCCACCCTTCTAGCACCCATATGATAAAAAGGGGTTGGGGCTTGCATAAAGGCAATACGGTTGGGAAAATCATATAGATGCTAGGGCTTGACGTGACCAGCCGATTGATCGGGGGCCTCTCAGACCGCCCGTCTAGCCAAGATAGGGCCAAAGTGAGTATTGCATGTCATGAACTGCTCATCCACCTGGGCTTTATCCTTCATGCATCACGGGTCGCCACCTACGGCCAACCTCTGCAGAGGTGCAGTTGGTGCATTCTACGCCCCAGCCGACAGGGCGGAACAAAAATTAAGTAACTAAAACTCTAGTCGGAAAAAATTGTTGGGCTGGAAATTCGCCTAACGTAACGTTAATTAGAGCAGGAGAACTGAACAACATAAGATCAAAATTACCAATTTCAATATTACAAATAAAACAAAAAATGTAACTTCTTTTTTTCTATTCATTTTAATTTTACGTTGGATATTTTAGCAATGCAAGATCATTTGGAATGTTTCATTTTTAAAATTGTGTGTAACAAATTGGGAGAAATAAGAAATCTGCGATTAAATGACACCAGATAATCTCTTTTCACGTTTTTACATTGCATCTTGAACTATTTGGACGGTCTCATTTTTAACCAGAGGGTGTTGCAGGATGATAACAGACGGAAGATTTAGGAACAACCGTAGTAATATATAGATATTTTCCGACTGCTGTGTGTGTGTGTGTGTGTGTGTGTGTGTGTACAACTTTCTAGTATGAATTTAACTTCCTACATCTCGTCTTGTGTTACCTTTTTTGCTTTGCCGGTTTTGTCGCATGATACTTTTGAGATCTGGCACTTTGGTATTTGTTGGATCTTTGCTTTGTAACTGTTGAGCGATCTGACGGGTCAGACTAAAGATGAACTTTGCCTGTAATCTACAAAAGAAGAAAAAAGATCGCAATAAAATCACACATCAATTTCCTACTAGCCGAGTCGGTGTGCATTACAATATGCCGACTGCATACTCTACAGATGAGTAAGACCCCCCCCCAAATATCCTGGATATGACACTAAACTTCTTCTGTGAGTGAGGCTTCAGTTCTGAAGATTTGGTTGGTTGGTTGGTGGGTTGGTTTTTATGACATGTCAACCTTTGTTGGGTTATTTTATGCCAAAGATGTTTTGTTTCATTCATTCTTGATGGGTACACAGTTTTTTTTTTTAAACTCAATTCTTAAACTCATTTTTCTATTCAACCATAAATGGGACCCGAACAGGTACTATCACTCCGGTCAGAGTGGACAAATGAGTAATGGTGATGAAGGGGTACTCCACAATCCCCAGAGCCCAGAATTGGAACCACGCCACTGTTTAACGTCATTTCCAAGACACTAAGACCCTCAGTCACTGCATCTTAGCACATATGTGATAAAAAAACCGATTGGGGTTTGCCACAAGAGCAATACAGTCGGGACAATCATATAGGCGCTAAGGCTTGACGTGACCAGTCGATTGAATGAAAATGGCCTCTCTGACCGACCGTCTATCCCCAAGTAAGGGTCAATGTGGAGTCATGAACTGCAATCAGGATTCCATCCTCAAGCATCATTTGCTGTCATTCACGACCAACAGGCAACCTGGTTTGGGGGTCTTAGCCCTCTGTAGAGGTGTAGTCGGTGTATTCTACTGTCCCAGCTGACAGGGCGTGTATTAAAAAAGAGCGACTTGTGCATCTCTGTAATGCCTTTGTTGCACAGACCGTGAATAGGTAGCAATTTTTATCTATGCCCACACGCTTAGGTTAAGGGTTATGCATTAAGCCTAACCGTTTGTTACTTTGGCCATTGTGGATACCAAAGATTTCACATAAGAAAAAAACGTTCTAAAAATAAATTTAATCGATTTACTCGATAGACATTCACCCGATTCGAAGCGCAGCGTTACTTAGAAATACTTCTGATTTCTATTCCCGGATGCATGCTCGGTATTAAGATTTACAGTGGGCAATGGCTGGTTTTGACGTGGCGACAAAAGACAGGATGCTAGAAGCGGCGAGCGGAAGCACCCGGATTAGTGTGACGCCTGCTTATTAACGTGGTGAGCAGGAAAGCCGGAATCTTCGCAAGTGAGGCGCTTATGTCGTGGTTGAAGACTACTAGAATATTGTTACAGGAAGAAGACTTAGTCGGCGGATATTTGCAGTTGGGAAATTATTCGAATCAGCTGTTTTTATTTTTGGTATTTTTCTTTAATTACTCGCAATACTTACATGTCATCAGTTTGCATGCGATGGAAGTCATATATTGCTAAACACAAAGTCTGCCCCATGTCTTGGTAGTCCCGGATGCTGAAGTGACAGGGTTTGTTGTCTCTGAAACGAATAAGAGTCGACATTTTATTATATAAAACATAGTCATAGTCTATCATTTTTGTAACGAAGTGTAGGATTTTAGCTTTAACCGTAATTCATGGAAAATACAATATATATTTACTCAACTCCTCCACACGAACAGGATGTGACACACTCTCAATTTCTTAAGCGGAATTTAACAGGCTTGAATTCAATTTTCCTTCTCCTGGACTGGTTGCCTAACCAATGTTAAAGAGTCCAGTCTGTCCTACCCATAGCTGAAGGGAGAGTAGTTGGATTCATACTTTTCATAGTAGGTGGATTCATACTTTTAAAATCAAACGCGCGTGAGAAATGGCTTTTTTGACGAGAGACACTATTGTACTTAACTCGTACAGTCACTAGATAATCAGGATGTACATCTCTGAATTTCATCTTGGGCTCATTTTTAATTAGAGGGTGTTGCGAGATGATAACGGTCGTATTCTTAAGGAACACGGTATTATAATTTTTGATTGATGGGTAAGTTTTTGGGATTTTGAAAACAATTTCCTATGCAATCGTTAAGACTCAATCCTAAAATGACCCTAAAAATGATTAAAAGAAGAAAAAAATAGAAATAAAATGAATTTGAAATAAATCTGTGCGTGTATGGAGCTAGAAAAGGCATCATTTTCCAGTTGGAATATTTCGAAAAAAAATGACATTCTAGCAAAGCCGAGGAGATAGATAATTAAAAAATAAAAAATGGGTCTTGTTACGCACTTGTTTATTACTGAACCGCTAAACGCTGCCTCCATTGTGAAACTGTGTGCAATTCGTAGTTGACGCCACATCACGACACGCCCAGTTGATTCTTTGCATCGTCGAATGCGAAATTTACAAGATGGAAATGAGAATTTGTCTGGAGCCTGAAGTAGCAAAAAATATAAATTATTTTAGATTACGAAATGCTAATTAGAACAATTATCTTTAAATCGTTAAACCTGTTGAAATTTCATGGTTTAATTATTATACACAAATGATATAATGCAATACATATATATATGTGTGTGTGTGTGTGTGTGTGTGTGCACGCACGTGTGTGTGTAGGATAATCTAATTGACTGGTAAGGCACGATTCTATTTGGGATCATATTAACTGGGTTATATATATATATATATATATATATATATATATATATATATATATATTGAAAAGATAAATAAAGGAAAGAAATGTTGAATGGATAAAAATGGTTTAATGAAAGGCCAACACGTATTTCGTCGAGAGTTTGTCCAAGTACACATTGTATTCTATGTATTATTATTTTAAATATGAAATAAAACAATAATAATAGAAAAATATAAGATTTTTAAGTATACAAAGAAAACGGCCTTCCTCAGGGCAAGATGTTTGATATTTGAAGTTAAAACGGTCAAAATACAGAGAATTTAAGTGTTCGAAAAAAGTCCGCAGGTAGTGCATACAGGAGAGTTACCAGATGAAGTAGCTGACATACTTTCAATGATAAAAATAGTTTTTGTCCAATGTCTTGATGGCTTTGCAGCATGTTGTCCTCAAAATCTTTCGAATTGAACTTGCTTGAATGTATCAATATAACGTACTGGGTCTTCATTTCTTATAAATGGACTCGTTTGTGTGTGAAAACGAGCTTTAATTAAGATTCCTGTGCTAACTTTTTAGAACAAACTCGAAAGCGAAAGTCTTTTTTTGTCAACAAATTTATTTCGCCGTCCGATCGTCTGTAGTAGACCACCACACAGAGAGAACGATATATAGAAATGATTATAATAACAAAATTGGCATAATTAGAGCTAATGAACTTATGACGACCCTGCGTGTAAGTTAACTGTCAAACTTGGGACAGGAAAGAAAGAAAGAAAGAAGAAAGAAAGAAAGAAAGAAAGAAAGGCTGCGTCTCGGTTAGCTAAAAGGTCGACGTTGTCTTGTTTGTCCAGTCCATTTCTATCCTTCACTTCTCACTTTGAATACTCGACCCCTCTTTTATAACTACCGTTAATTAGCTGATTATTATTCTTACGTCATTCCCCACTTATTTCTGTATATTTTAATTCCATTGTATATTGTTATATTATATTATATAAGTACATTTAACAAAACAATTCAATGTTGCATCTAGCTAGATTTTTCCTTTCCAAAATGTTTTTAATTCCCCTGAAAATATTTCACATTAGCATTTTCTCTGATTTGGAATTCAAACAGGGAATTCCAAATGCATTCCAACCAGATTCTTCCTTTCAAAATATTTTTCCAAAATATTTAATTCTAACTTTTTCACCCATAATCTATTTTTACTAATATTGGTTCTTTTGCAACTCTTAATCATCCAAGCTCCTTAATTATGTAAACATCAACAGACATACGCATGTTACATAATTATTAGATTCTTAATATTTATGTACAGTAGTGTAGAAATCAAAATGGCTGTTATAAGTTGCAGCCCACGGCCTTGAAGGATTTGAATGACAAGGCTTGACCTGTCCTGATCCTTCCTTCCGGTGGATACCGTGAAAATCGATGGAGAAGACCCTCTTCCGGTTTAGATTAGAAATAGATTTTAGTTAGTCGGCCAAGAACCACGACGGTGGTAGGTCGTGTTATACACGCTCCGACTCAATCTGCGCAGGTAGTCTGGTGGGAGATTTCGGAATAAAATATGATCTAAGTAAATCGAAGTCTTGTGTTATTATCTAAAAACTACCAATGACACAGGGCTTCTGATAAAGAGAAATCCCCAATGGGAGACCAGACACGAAGTCCCCAAGATGAAGTCCAGACGCTAGAAGAGATGTTAGAAGAAGACGTAAGATAGAAAAGACGTCAGAAGAAGAATAGAAGAAGAAGTAAGTAAAGAGGTATACAACACCCAGAGCAGAAGCTGCCTATAGATGTCGATCTTTGTCGGTTAACATGTACATTAGGGTAGGTCGATTTTTCACTTTTTTAAAATATCAAATTGTTTATCATGCAAAAGTTGTGTGTTAGTATACTGAATGCTGATACCAAAAATTAGATCTTTAACATGTACCATTGTTTGAGGAAATAGCATCAAAGATTGTCTGTTACAGCTTAAATATTGGGGTAAAAAGCAGAATATCAGTGGTGTCGGTGTTGAGGGGGGGAGACACATTTTCAATTGAATTCTATTTATAATATTCAATTCGTTTCATTTTGATAAAATAAAAGTAATATTTCTGATTTAAATATTCAAAACGGTAAATTTTCTAACCAATTTCAAGGCTAAATTTGGCGAAAACGAGGATTTTAGTGCATTTTAGTAGACGATCTTTGATACTATTTCCTCAAACAATGGTAAAAGGTCTAATTCTTGGTATCAGAATTCATTAGTTTGATATGTAAAAAAGTGAAGAATCGACCTACTCTAATGTACAGCCCACCTCAATTGTAATTGTATGAGGAACATCACTATGCTCTCGCATGTGTCACTTGTTTAAAAAAACACCAATAAAATTTGTACAGCCGTGGGATAAAATTGGTAGGCAAAGAGTCAAAATTTGCATAATTCCCGTTTTTTTTTAAATACTAGTACAAAATTAAAAACACCCTCCGGGCGATGTAAAATAGATTTTTGAAACATTGCCTGAGGGATGGGAGTTAAAAATTCAATGTCAGCGAGTTTGTACCCTAAGTAAAATCATCAAATTCATTAAAGGATTAAAAAATAAAACAATTTGCAATGTAAACTTTAAATATGTATTAAAATAAAACAAACTATATATAGATATATAATACCAGTCATGTATTTATTAAAACTTGTTTTAAAAACAATGAGGACTGTCTAATGTTGCAAGTTCAAATTTTGAGTGTATTTTTCTATATTATGACGATTTTGGGTAATGTGACGTAAGCAGTGACGTAATTTTTGTTACAGACAAAAACCGGAAGCGAATCTCCATTATTAATACTAGCAACAGAAAACACCCTCCGGGCGTCGTAAAATTAATTTTTGAAATACATTGCCTGAGAGGGTGGGAGTTACAAATTCAATGTCAGAGGGTTTGTATCATAAGTAAGACAAATCCTCATATTTATTAAAGGAGTAAATAAAACAATTTGAAAATGAAAACTGAGCCCCGTCCCTCTCAAATAAAATGTTGCGTGCATGTAATAATCAAACAATTATTTTGAATATTTTTTACATCAATTTTACACAAAATCGTAGCTATTTATTTAATTGTAAACTTTTTAATTAACTTCTTGTGACTGTAAAAAAAAAGAACTAGAATAAAAAACAATTTTTAAAATTGCTTACTCAGATTTTGGTGTATATAGCATAAGAATATTGTGACATAAGCTGCGACATATAGCTATGACGTAGTTTTCTGTTACAGAGAGAAATGCAGAAAATCTCCATTATTAATAGATATATCGTTGCTTCAACTTAAGCGCGAAATTATTGCTGTATAAATCATGGTAACGAAGTAACCCAATGGCTAAGCTTGCTTAATTATGGCTTTAAAAATTCTATGCTTACCTATAAGAAGCATGAATCTGAAAATCAGTCTCAAGAAGCCAAACAGTGACAGTTGCCCGAAAACAGATTTTAGAAGCCAGATTAACGTATGCTTGCACAATCAAAAAAATGAAAAAAGACTTCTTCTCGTTTGTTCGTCGTCGTTTGTCTCGCTGGCAACGAAAAGTGACACAAGACGCAATAAAAAGCTGGGCGATGTAACATTATTAACTCTTTGCCTACTTTAAGCCACTCACTATGACTCTCTTATCACTGCGATCTTACCTAATGCCGATGAAAGCAGTTAAAGGAAGCGGTTAAGCTAAATCGATAGAGCGTTCACCTCGGAACCACAAGGTTTCGGCTTCAATACCGGACCTCACCAATTCAGCGCGTGACTAGCACAACTTCTGTGTGGTAAAGTAGCGAGTTGATGGTAGGTGTCGCGCTCCAGCTCAGATGCAAAAACAGTCTCCTTAATCTAGTGCTAGCGGGAAGGGTATAAACTCCCTCGCTGTCCGGATGATACCGACAATAATGCCAATTTTACTTTTACACGTATTTTCCCTGAAAAATCCCTACGGGAACACCAATGCCATCTTTTGTTCTTTCTGTGAACTAACTGAGACTTTTTTTTGATTTTTGTTTTGTTTTGTTTTGTGGCATATCAGCCTCAGTGGGTTATTTAATGCCGATAAAGTTTTGAAATAAATCAATTCTTAATGGATAATGAAGGGGTGCTCCACATTCCCCAAACTTCCAAAACTGGAACCTCACCATCAGATAGAGTTTAACGTCATTCCCAGGATATGTAGACCCGCAGCCACCGCTTTCTAGCACCCATATGATAAAAAGGGGTTGGGGCTTGCCATAAGGGCAATGGGGTTGGGGCAATCATATAGGTGCTAGGGCTCGACATGACCAGCCGATTGATCGGAGGGGGCCTCTCCGACCGCCCGTCTAGCCCAAGATAGGGCCAAAGTGGAGTATTGCAAGTCATGAACTGCTCATCCACCTGGGTTCTATCCTTAAGCATCACGGGTTGCTACCCACGGCCAACAGGTGGCCCCGTTGGGGGAGTCTTACTCCTCTGCAGAGGTGCAGTCGGTACATTCTAACGCCGCAGCCGACAGGGCGGAACTGTGAGACTGGTACTTGATCATTTTGCAATATGGAACCAGTTGAATGGAATAATACTGGTAAAAATTCCGAGAAAATTTGATTCAGCCGTTTGGGAAATTTTGTTGTCAAAAAGTTAAGAACTCCTCGAATCTCTTCACTTCTCACTTTGAATACTCGACCCCTCTTTTATAACTACCGTTAATTAGTTGATTATTATTCTTCCGTCATTCCCACTTATTTCTGTATATTTTAATTCCATTGTATATTGTTATATTGTATTATATAAGTACATTGGAATTTTAACAAAACAGTTCAATGTGCATCTAGCTAGATTTTTCAAACAAAAAGATATTACAAAAATAACTATGTATAAATATTTGAAAGAAAAAATAGTAATATTGATTCTTACATGTAGAGCAATAATCCAGGGAAATAACCTATCATCAAGGAATGACTTGGTACTAGCAACGCCCGAGCTATACTCATCGCATGTATTATTCCCGTACATGAAGACGTTGTGCTTTCGGCTGTGGCCGTGCAGATCACAGTAGAGCAATATCTGAAAGGGAAAACAATACAATTTTTTTAGGAATTAGTAAATATTGAACGGATATTTAGATTTAAAAGAATATGGAAGAATTGGATTATCGTGCTATAAGATGTATGCAAAATCGTGATTACGATTTATGAACTTTCCGATCAATAGCAAGTACTTACGATAAAAATTGGCCAATGAAAGACGAGAACAGAAATCATTTAAGATTGTTTGCAACTGTCCACAAATCAATTACTGGTTGAACTTTCGGTAATTTATGAGGAAGTGCGTCCCGGTCTCCTGCCTCAGAAATTGCTACCCGGTGACTATTAAAATAACGTCCCCAGCTATGTCGTCTCAGATTTTCTTTTATTCATGTTTGTTTAATGTCTTGTTTTTAGTTTAAATAAATAAGAATTACGACAAAAAAGAAGCGACACCCCACAAATACATTTACTTGTAGAAAATATCTATCTATCTATCTATCTATCTATCTCCATTTGTTCATATCTATCTATATTATTTCTATAAATGAACATGAATTGCGACAAATTTCTATAAATGAACAAGAATAACGATAAATTACGATAAATAAATAAGAATTACGCCAAAAAAAGAAGCCCCCCCCCTCTGAAATACATTTAACGCCCTAAGTTAGTTGTTTACTTTCAAGTAACACCGACATAGCTTACCGAACTTTCTGCCAGTAAGACTTATCTTTAGAATTAACACCAGAGGAATACTACAGACTTGGACTTATACATATCACGAAGGAAACATACAGACTAGGGTTAACCAACTGGATTCTGGGGATAACAGAACAACTGAAACCCTTACAATGACGACAAGGATTTTAACAGACAGTAAAATATTACCAGCTCTCTCAGTAAGGCTTAGAGTACACCGACTGCATCCTCTGCAAAAAGAAGTTCCTTGGTATGACATTAAACTTATTCTGATAACGAAGCTCGGTTCTGGAGAGAGATCCCCATGGCGTAGTGGGTAACTTACTGGGCTGCGATATCATAGTAAGAGAGTTCGAACTGCAACTGTGCCATTGCATTCACTTTCGGATTACTATTATTACTAGCAAAATAAAAACACCCTCCGGGCGATGTAAAAATAAATTTTTGAAAGATATTGCTTGGGAGGTGGAAGTTAAAAATTAAATGTCGGAGAGTTTGAACCATAAATCATGAAATCATCATTTATTAAAGGAGTAAAAAAAAAAATAAAACAATTTGAAATCGAAACTTAGTTCTATTAACTTTGAATATCTATTAAAATAAAACAAACCATATATAAATATATGATACCGAGGATGTATCTATTAAAACTTATTTTAAAAAACAATGAGGACTGTCTAATGTTGCATGCTCAAATTTTGAATGTATTTATTCTATGTTATGACGATTTCGGATATAGTGACGTAAGCAGTGACGTAGTTTTTCTTACAGACAAAAACCGGAAGCGAATCTCCATTATTAATAGATTTATCAAAATTTCATCTGACGTTTGTGACTTCTATTCTATAGAAGATATTTGAAATAATAGTAAGAAAGTGAGATATTAGTTCCATTTTGTTTATATATATATATATATATATATATATATATATATATATATAATGTAATCCACAGACACGTGTTTCGAGGAGTATCACTCTCATCAGTGTGGTTATACCGTTTAACAGCTCTCTCCGGGTTCGAGACCCGAATGAACTTTCGTTCGCCAATCTCTTACCATACGGCCATAGGAGCTGTCAAATATAGGAGAATATTTAATCGTTACATTTCTAAGCGGAAAGAGGCCTCAAACTTATGTAAACAAAGCGAGGCTTAGCTGTGCGCCAAATACGGTGAATTAGGGTGATTGAAAAGTAACTCGCTATTTCAAATGATTTATAATTTTTTTTATATAGTTACATTTTTCTCAATTCTTAAATGTATATTTTTAATAAATGGCAATTAAATCTTTATTTGTTTTTTTTTCTCCTCCATATTTTGCTATTGTTTTTCCTGAATGGCTGAATCACCATTTTCCTGGGAGATGAATGGATGGACGTGGCGGGCCAGAGGCCTTAATTTAATACCCTGCCACTTTTTTCTTTGCTGTTGGTTGAAGGAGTTAAGTCTACTTTACGAAACCAACGATTTTATATCTGCGATTCTACAAGAGTTCCTGGAAGATTAGTTGATATGATTCCCGAGAGGCTTGAAAAGCTTGTGGTGGATGCTGGTACCCATATAGCATTTTAGATAAAACTCCATATTATGTGTGTTTTTCTTATGTTCATTTCTAGTAGAAATAATGATTCAAAAATAAATTAAAAGGAAATAGGAAAGGCAGTTACTTTACAATCAGAGAGAGAGAGAGAGAGAGAGAGAGAGAGAGAGAGAGAGAGAGAGAGAGAGAGAGAGAGAGAGAGAGAGAGAGAGAGAGAGAGAGAGAGAGAGAGAAAAGAGAGAGAGAGAGAGAAATAGAGGAGAAAGAAAAAGAACCAGAGAGATAGAGATAGATAGATAGAGAGAAAGAGAGAGAGAGAGAGAGAAATAGATGAGAGAGAAAAAGAATCAGAGAAGAGAGAGAGAGAGATAGATAGATAGACAGAGAGAGAGAGAGGGAGAGAGAGAGAGAGAAAAGGAAAGAAAGGGAGGAGAGAGAAAAAGAAAGAAAGAGACATAAATGACATGACTTTTACCTGGTGCTTTTCGCTGAGGGATTCAATCATTGTTTTTACATGCCACACCGTCGGGCAACTTGTTTTGACTGGTCGCCTGTAGTTTCTGTTTAAATCCTTACCCACCAGGGAACAGCGATAGTTGCCAACAATTACCCCATCTGGATTTAACATTGGAATTATCTTGAAAATGTATTTCTTTCTTAGTTCCTGTCAGGGAAAATTAAAATGAAGACAGATTGATTCTCAGAAAACAATCAAGGTTATACGAGTATAGGTTACGACAGAAATACCTCCCACATTTTAAACTGTTACCTGTGTGGTTCAAGTGAAATTAGGCAAGTTGTATTGGTAGCTCTATTTAGCTAATGTTTCACCATATTTCTTTTTAGATACAATAAGTTGCAATCTTGGATTGGACCATTGCTTGCACCGTTGGACTGATGCTGAACCATTTTTAAAAGATTGGTGAATCTGTTATTCCTGAGTAGAGAGCTTTTCGTGCTCATTTCATGTTATGTCGGAATGATGCTGTTTCGGATAGAATTTTTAACTTATAGTAGTATAGACTTTCTATCTGTAACAGTACTATTCCGAAACCATCCAATCCCAGCCAAGTTATCCAAACTAGATTCTTCCTCTGATCTTCATTTCCCCATGTCTCGTTTTCAGCCTCTTGGGTATCGTCCCAAGACTACCAACTACAATTAATATCACCGTCACCTACGACGTTTTTTTTTATCAGGCCTCAGGCAAGATCCAAGTATTTGTCTATCTTTTTGCTTTCATTTATTTCCACTCGATGACAGGTTCTTCTTTTCTTGTTAATTATCACTAAGTAGGGCCTAGCGCTAATGAAAAGCGGATAGACTCCCTCGCTGATTGGCTGATACCAACTTTAGCCCCCCCCCCGACGACTTTACTTACTTTAGGGCCAGTTTAGCTCAGTCGGTAAAGCGTTTTCTATTTAATTGTAAGGGGCTTTTCCGACTGCCCATCTTACCTCAGTAAGGGCCAAAGTGGAGTGTTGCATGTTATGGACTGCTCATCCACCGGATTCCATCCTTAAGCATTACAGGTCACCACCCACGGCCAACAGGTGGCCCAATTCGGGTTATCTTACCCCTCTGCAGAGGTAGAGTCGGTGTATTTTAAAGCCCCAGCCGACGGGGCTTCCAATGGGCGAAAACACAGGACTTATAACAAAATTGTATATTTTATGGATTCTTGTATTGAAGTAAAAACAAAAAGTTCTATACTTCAGTGTCTTGCTTACTGCTGCCTATAGAAGTTAATTTGAAATAGTCCATAAAAATTTCCTTCTGCATTCTGTGGTGCATGACGGTGAGGATATCGTTGTTCTTCATTCCCTATTGAATTCAGTAGTGAGCCGCTCAGTTCCTGTGCGGCCCATGTTCCACCACCCTTTTCGGTTGGCAACCTTAAACTAGTCAATAAACCACGTTGCCCAAACATAGAATGTAATAAGCAATTTTCTTGTTTTACTTTCCTTTATAAATTAATTATATCTTTATTTAAACATCGCCGTATTCAGCTAGTTTGAGTTTGAAACCAAAATAGAATCTTGCCCAGACATTTTGTTCAATCTCTTGGAGAAAGGAGAGTTAGGTAATTTTTGTCTTGCGATTTCCACGATGGCATAGTTCACAATGAATATTATTTACCTCGGCCGCCGGATGTTTACCAGTCAAAAAGTGAATGACCCCTCTGACCATCCAGCTGGATTGCGACTCACCCGGATGGACTCGTGCAGACACGACAATCGCCTTTTTCCCTTCATCTTCGATGTCTAAAATTAAACAATGCAACAATCAACATTTACAATAGAAGAAAAAAACGCCTATTCGTGGTGTATAAATTATATTCGAATATAGAGGAAATCAGAATAAATAAAAGACAAAAGGCCTAACACACACACACACACACACACACACACATATATATATATATATATATATATATATATATATATATATATATATAAATGTAAGGTAATTCAAAAGACTCGTTGTAAGGGATGATTTTATTTGGGATCTTCAAAAACTCACTGCATAATCATACTGTATGCTCTTGTAGGTGCAAACATATACTCATGCAAGGATTTTTATGAATCCCTGAAGAGAGCTCAATGTATAATAATCAATAAATTAGATTTTATACAGAGCAATATTTAACTTTAAAAGAAAAAAAAAACTTAACAAATCTTGATCCCGTTATAATTTTTATTTCAACCAGAAACTCAATTTTTGAGTTATATATATATATATATATATATATATATATATATATATATATGTTGAAAAAATGAATAAAGGAAAGAAAGTATAAAATGGATAATATAGGATATTTTAATCAATTTTACTTATACGTGTTTCGGTCAGGAGTTTATCTATGTGTACATTATTCAAAAAATTAGTATTTTAAATAATCAAATGAAATGACATAATAATAATAGAAAAAACTGTAGAAATGTTCGCACACAAAGAAAATTCGACCTTCATCAGAGTAAATCCTTATTTTAAAAAAAAAAAGGATTTACATTCTATACTTTCTTTCCTTTATTCATTTTTTCAGCATACTGTCGGATTCACTTCCAGTTTCATTCTACACACACACACACACACACACACACATATATATATATATATATATAATATATATAATATATATATATATATATATATAATCCAAAAGTCCAGAGAAGAAATCTTCCTTACGACACAAGAGTTTTATTTAAAAAACCTGTCGCAGTTTGAGAGCTCAATGTGTGCTCTTAATGTTAGAGTCACAGAGCAAATATATAAGTAAAGAAATAACAAAAGACTTAGAGATTTAGCATTATAAATAGACTATAATGCTAATCCTCTAAGTCTTTTGTTATTTCTTTACTTGTACAGCATGAGTTATTAACTTTTCAATTTTCAAACTGCTGCAAGACCATTAATATATTAAAACACACACACACACGCACACACACATAAATAAATAAATATATATATATATATATTTCAAAACACGTGAAATGTTAACCATAACTACTATATATATAAATCATGTATAACAGGCTTCAAACTTTCTTTCAGGCATGTCTTATTAGTTATGACAGACACAGATTGTTAACTATTAGATATTTTTGTGCTCGCGTATAAGACGCTGCAAAAGAGGAACACATTGTATTAAAAAAATTGTAAAAATCACCTACTGAAATCGGTTATGGTTAGAAGAAAACAGGAGTTGCCGGCCCTTGTTTCGCATAGAACGTCCCGCTTGACCCATTGGCTAGTGGAAGGTTCTATCAATAAGGACTCAAGATCGTCTTTTAAGTCTGTGAATGTGTACGGATAACAGTGAGCCAAATAATAGCGACCACTTGTATGGGAAATTCCTGTAAATAGATTTGACAAATAATAATAATAATAATAATAATAATAATAATGATAATAATAATAATGTAGACTTTGTGGTAATAGAGATGAGACTTTAAACCATATACTCTGCGAATATAGCAAACTTAGCACAACGAGAATACAAAACTAGACACGAATGGGTTGGGAAGGTGATCCACTGGGAATTATGCAAAAAATTAAATTTTGACCACACAACAAAATGGTATATGCATAAACCAGAATCTGTTCTTGAGAATGAAACGCATAAAATTCTCTGGGACTTTGAAATAAAAACGGATCACCTTATCCCAGCAAGAAGACCAGACCTAATGTTGATAAACAAAAAAAAAAAAGAACTTGTCAACTGGTGGATTTTGCAGTGCCAGCAGATCATAGGGTGAAGCTAAAGGAAAATGAAAAAATGGACAAATATCTGGACCTTGCCAGAGAACTGAAAAAGTTATGGAATATGAAAGTGAAAGTGATACCCATGTGGTTGGTGCACTTGGAACGGTCCCAAAAGGATTGGAAAAGGGTTTGGAAAGTCTGGAAATCAGAGGAAGGATTGATACCATTCAGAACACTGCACTGCTGCAATCTGCCAGAATACCCAGAAGAGTCCTGGAGACCTGAAGAGACTTGCTGTCACTCAGACTCCAGTGAGAGACCATCAGCTGATGCTGATGTGAAAACTCAAAAAAAAAAAAGAAATAATAATAATAATTTTCGTGGAATCTTAAAAAAATCTGATCTTCTGTCAGGATAATTTTCTTGTGCAAATAAATTGAAATTAAACACTAGATTTAAAAAATGAATATATCATATATCTTAAATTAGTTGAACACGTAAACCCATGAATTTCTTGACCTGCTTACTGGGTCTGTAGAATACGACGACTGCATCTGTGCAGAGGGGTAAAAATTGCGTCTGCATCGGAAACCGTCGGTTACTTTTGGTCATCCCGTTGCTGCGTCTGTTGGATAATCTACCGGCAAACAAGAGTGTCTACATGCGAGGTTTTTGGGGTGGGGCGCTTACGTACTTCCTATTCCCATGATATTCCATCTTTGACTTTTAGTGAATTCAATAGATGAAGCCGTCTCAACCCATCCCGGGTGAATGCTGCCACAAGACAGGAAAATGCCCTTCTCACTTTTCGGTTAAATCAAGAATTTGATGATTTCACAAAAAAAACCCTGTTCAATTGCCGAACATGTCTTAAGCCATTTCTTTTCTTTCTTTTTTTTTTCTTCTTTTTTTTTCATTCTCCCGAGTCAACAAAACCTGACTCAATCGATTTCTAAGGCCATTTAGCATTAACCAATTCCTATGGATGGATTGGATTCCAAACAATGGACACTCTCACGCTGACCAATTCTCAAATTTCTCTTTAACACTGACAACGCGTCAAAATCACGCACTTAGTTACCCGGACGTCTGAAAAAAAAATTACCATGACCAAAATCCATTTTAATACAACTCAGTCTGTGAAAATAAACATACGAGATCAGCAAAAAAAAGTAATGATATAGACCGGGTACAATAGGTATTAGGGCTTGATGTGACCAATCAATTGATTGAAATAGTCGAAAGATTCAGGGTTTTGAGTGATTTCGACTGTCTCGGTAACGATATCAGAGGCATCAGCACTGAAGAAGTAGGGTGAACTTGGGTGGCCTTGGTCAAGCGGAACTTATATAATTAATGAACAATTAATTTTTTTCAGGTTGGTTGGTTGGTTGGGGTTGGTTGGATTTTACGGCATGTCAAACCTCGCGTAATTTCTTTTTTTTTTAATGAAGACGTTTTTAGTATTATTTGTATTATTCGGACTATTGTCCTCACCTTGGTTGTTATCTGTACAACGTTTCGGTCAATGTGCCCTCCGGCCTTCTTCAGGAATTTCATGTCGGACTCCGGAAACTTCTCGGACTCGGGAACCTTCTTTTCGAACTCAGGAACCTTCTTGTCGTAATCAGGAACCTTCACGGAACTTTGAACTTAACCCTTTATTCAGTCCACGGGGGTATCCCGTTCTCACTCCGACAACCATAGCTGGGGTAGAGGCGTTAAGCTGTGTTAAGTATTATTCCATGTTACTGTTGCCCCTGACCAGGATTGAACCTGCAGCCTAGAGATAATTGTCACTTAGAACTGTCTTAACCTAACTCCTTTATCCACTAGGCTATGTGTCCAATTATACAGATAACAATGAAGATAAGGACAATAGTCTGAATAATACAAATAATATTAATCCTGACTTTCATTCATCTCAAAAATTCTGAGAAGACGTTTTTGTTTTATTCCTTATTATTGGGTATTTTTAAGAAACTCATTTTTGATCTATT
>CM042142.1:51674283-51744283 GCA_023376005.1 Doryteuthis pealeii
TTTTTGTCTGTAACAAAAAACTACCTCACTGCTTACGTCACACTGCCTAAAATTGTCATAAATAGAATACATTCAAAATTTGAGCTCGCAATGTTTGACAGTCCTCATTGGCTTTTTAAACAAGTTTTAATAAATACATACCTGGTATTATCTATCTATATATAGTTTTTATTCTATTTTAATATATATATTTAAAGTTATCAGAACTAAGTTTCCATTTCAATTTTTTTATTTTTTACTCCTTTAATAAATTTATTTTATTTTTTACTCCTTTAATAAATTTGATGATTTGACTTTACTTATGATACAAAATCTCTGATATCAAATTCTCAACTCCCATCCACTCAGGTAATATTTATTTTACGTCGTCCAGAGGGCGTTTTTTATTTTGCTAGTTATAATAATAATCATTTTGACACGGTTATATGATATTAAGTATTCCTATCGGATACAAATGATTTTAAGTATTTCTATCCAATACTAATAATCTTTAAATAGAAGCATTTGTCCCATAAATGTGACTCTAACAGGCTCTACTCGGGTCTAAGCGGGCCTTGGTGTAGTGGCAATAAATAAGTACTCCTCGCTCCCCAGAGCTCCAGAACTGGAGCCCCACCACCGGATGCAGTTTATATTCAGCACACCTCTTTTATGTATTTACCAGCCCATCCGCACGTGTAAGATGCAAGATGAACGTGCAGGATGCGGCTAATGCCTTAAACGGAGTTTAACTGGTTTGAATTCAGAGTTTTCCTTCTCCTAGACTGGTTACCATGGGAAGGTTAAAGAGCCCAGAATACCCAACTTCTATTAGCGTTATGTGAAATGCAAACAGCCTCAACCAGGATTTGAACTCGTGTCACTGTCTATTGCATACGATGATAACCATTACACCCCAAACACCTCTACAGCGCCACCCTTTTATGAGTGGAGATCTCCCTCCTCTGAAGGGGATACAATTAGCATATCCAAAGCCCCACCGACAGGGTGTTTATCAGTTTCTAAAGGAATTATTAGTCCTGTGTAATTACCAGTCAGTAGAAATCTGCCATTTACAACTGTTACGTAATGGGCGTGACGTGGAGCCGTGAGAGTGTCCTGATGACTGGATGAGAATGGAAAAGTTTAAGTGATGATTTGGCATGAACATATGGCGTGGTTTGATTGGACGAGCGAATGGTTCGTGGCAAAGGGGACAAAGGAGGGGTGAGAGGTCAGGGTGAAAATTAAGTCTAGAAAAATGCATTAACGGAGCAAGATATATTTCTTGCTCTCAGCAGTTGTAATTTGGGGAAAATAAAATATTAATGAGAAAAAAAGAAAGAAGCAGTCTTGTGTTATTACTAAAAACTCCATATGGCACAAGGCAAGATAGCCCTCAGCACTAAGCTGACATCCAGACTCCATAACATCATAGAACTGCCAACAACTGAACAACTGCCCAAAAACCAGGATTCCAGCCTTCTCCAATGTAGTACCGGTACAGAGGTAAGTATATTGAATATTTCTTTATCCACACGTCGTTCATTTCATTAGAAGGAAGAGCCGTAACGTGAGAAACGTGGACACATCATCTCTCCATTCGGAAATGAGTGCAAGACGTAACGAAGAGATGACCCGTCATCATCTCAGCCATTCAGATAAGGGTAGGTTAAATAAACAAACGTATTTAACACTTTATCTCTCCAGTCCAACAAGGAGAGCAATGTTAGACAACTAATTACTTACAGCTGTTTTTCTGAGTTACATTTAGTTTTTGCCTGAAAATCCATTTACAGCCCTGTCGGCTGGGGCGTTAGAATGCACCGACTGCACCTCTGCAGAGGGGTAAGACTCCCCCAATGGGGCCACCTGTTGGCCGTGGGTGGCGACCCGTGATGCTTAAGGATAGAGCCCAGGTGGATGAGCAGTTCATGACATGCAATACTCCACTTTGGCCCTATCTTGGGCTAGACGGGCGGTCGGAGAGACCCCTCCGATCAATCGGCTGGTCACGTTAAGCCCTAGCACCTATATGATTGCCCCAACCCTATTGCCCTTATGGCAAGCCCCAACCCCTTTTTATCATATGGATGCTAGAAGGCGGTGGCTGTGGGTCTACATGTCTGATGGTGAGGTTCCAGTTTTGGAGGTTTGGGGAATGTGGAGCATCCCTTCATCACCATTGCTCCCTGGTCCACTCTGACCCGGAGTGGTAGTACCTGTTAGGGTCCCATCTATGGGTTAAATAGAAAAATGTATTTTATAAAAAAATGTATTATCCATTAAGAATTGCTTTATTTCAAAACTTTATCGGCATTAAATGACCCACTGAGGTTGATATACCGTAAAACAAAAACAAACAAACAAAAATCCATTTATGTAATTTAGTGTATAGGTATGAAGTCTGATATATATCTTACCATTTGCCATTCAAGCATGAAATACGGTGTTCCTCGTATAAGAAGCGGACATTGTAAGTTCATCATATTTCGACTATACCTAAAAAGAAGAGAATACTATTTCAGGTATACGATGACATCTTTAGATAGAGGAAAAGTCTTTATTTTTAAAACGTTGACAAAATATTATATTTGCACACTCATACTCACACATAAGCACCTCCTAACAACACACTAACATTGATATCGTGTACATAATATATATTTTAAATTGAGATCTCAAACGTACATATAAAGATTTGGGTATATTTTTACATATATGGAGCAACATAAATAAATGAGGTTAAGTAAACAAACAAATGTGTTTATTTTTATATGGCTTTAGGCCGACAATTTTTGGAGGATATGTGCTTAATTGAAGTCATACCTAATTTTGAAAATTAATTAGTTAATAATTAATGAATTTAGGCGGGCATATATGTTCAAATGTAAGGCTAAACAAATCGAGAAAATGTCAATCCCTGAATAGGTCGAAATGTACATTCAGGGATTGACATTTTCTCGATTTGTTTAGCCTTACATTTGAACATATATGCTCGCCTAAATTCATTAATTATTAACTAATTAATTATCAAAATTAGGTATGACTTCAATTAAGCACATATCCTCAAAAAAAATGAATAAATGGATATTTTGGTACAGATATTAATTTATTTCAGCATTTCTTTGAATCAGACTGGGGAGGCAAAGAAATGCCGAAATAAATTCATATGTGTACTAAGGTAACCATTTATTCATATATATATATATATATATATATATATATATATATATATATATATATATATATAATCCAACACCCCACTCTTGAGCATTCTACAACGCAACGTGTGTGTATATGGTGCCGTACTTGTGTACATTCGCAATGTCATTCACGGTACAGTACACGTGTGTACATTCCCAATAAAAGCGTTATACGCAAGATCAGAGTCCAAATTACTTACAGTATGTGGTGTCCGGTTCTCATCCAACCGATTCCATTCTTCTTTGATTCTTCTTCGGAATAAATAAGAGGGCGCATCCCTGAAAATAAATGAATAAATAATTAAAGGGAGATAATTTACAGTCTTAAATTTTGAGTTGAAGTGATTTTTTTAATTTTCATTCTACCGTGTTTCCCCTAAAATAAGACCTACCTACAATAAGACCTAGCGCGATTTTTCAAGATGAGCCCCATGGGGATAAGTCTTAGTTCATTCGTCTTGTACTCTATCCCCAAATAAAAGTATTACTTACTTTGTGTGGGCTGGTGAGCTGAAATAGAATTTAACGAAAAGAGGGAAAGGACAGAGACAGACTTTAGAGTTAGACCTTTATTATCGGGTTCACACTATTTCGTTGAGGGGATATATTTCCCGAATAGAATGACATGGAGAGGTAACATCTATCGGTGTTACCTCTCCAAAGTCTCTCAGTCCCCAGCGTCTTCGAGACATTTTCGACACCAAGAACTTGTTTTTTTTTTTCTGCGCATGTCCGGAGGGCTCTTCCTGTCATAAGCCCTCTGGGAGATTGTTATTTTTGTGTCTTTTTTGTTTATTTATTTATTTAATTTAATTTTGTTTTACTTTTGTTTTATTTATTTTTATTTTTATTTATCCCCACAGCCCTCCCCTTAAAATAGGCCCTAGTTGAGATCGACACCAAAACGAAAGAAATAAGCATTCTTCACAATGCACTGCAAACACTCGTCTTTGTCAATGATCAAGACTAAAACCCCGCAGCAATTTTGGAATCCAGTGACTTGCAGAACAATAACTTCCAGGGGATGATAATATGACTTTAAAAAAAATAAAACAAACATGTTAATGGTAAATAGATGTAGATCGGCTTTCGTAATTTCTCGTTATTTAGAAATTTCGTAAGCCGTAAGATACATCTTATGTATGCGTACAGGGTGGTCGTCAGTGATGCACTGACTTCATCGCCGATTAGTGCATAATACCGGCTCCGATAGCAACCTCAACTTGAATCCAGCATCTTCAAGTTGCCACCCTGTAAGCTACGTGCTGCTAGTCTTGACACTTTTGCTACTACTGAAACTACACAAAACCTCTTAAATCGAGAAACCACAGTCAGTTTGAGCAAAAGAAAATGCCCTTCCCATTATATTAATATTTAGAAATTTCGTAAATTTTTTACTTCGTAATATTGTTTATCGAAATATTAAGAATAAAACATTGTTATATTGTTACATATAGTGTTATATTTCGGAGTGAAAATTTATATAAGCCCTCTCTTGTTTTGGGGGAAACACGGTACCTGTCATTCAGATTGCTATCATTGACAAAGAAGAGACAAAATAGAGCGTGGAAAATTACGATTTTCTTCTCTGTCTCTTGTTTGCGTTTTATCAACAAAACGTATTTGGGTTCTTTTCTTTTCTTTTCTTTTTTTTTAACATCAAATAAACCAAAACAAACTTACAACGGTGTCGAGTAGGGTGGGTATGGTGAGTGTGACAACTGGGGTTGAGCGAATTCACGCGCAATGAATCGAGATACGCGTTCACTAACGATTAAGCAGCACACACACACACACACACACACACGAACATTGCTATTATGTAAGTAAAAAGGTAAATTCGTTGGGGCGGCCTAATGTCGGTATCAGCCAGACAGCGAGGGAGTCTATCCCCTTTCACTAGCGCTAGACCAAGGAGATTGTTTTTAGCGTCTGAGGTGAAGCGCCACACTTACAATCAGCTCCTCACTTTACCGCACAGATTCATGTGCTACTCATTCGCTGATTGGCGAGGGCCGGTATCGAACCAGAACCTTGTGATTCCTAGCCGAACGCTCTACCGAATGGGTTAAATCGGCCCTTAGGTAAATATATTTTACAAGCATGCGTACATAACAGTTTAAGGGTTTACATGCCGTAAAATCTAAACTCAAAACAAACAAACAAATATACCAATTACCATTAGTACAGGTAGGTTCTTAATGATTTACACCGTACCTTTGTGTTGATAGATATTTTATTATATTTGCTAAGCTGAGTGTGGTACAGTAAAACCCATGCACACAAGCACACACACACAGATATGAATACATACATACATCTATGCATATACATACATACCTACATACATATGCATATATACATGTATATGCATATACTTATGCACACATACGCATACACGCACGCATATATACATATGTATGAATATATACATACCTGCACGCACACACAGAAGTGCAGGACTTCCAGAGAGGACCAAATTCACTTCAGTAGAATATTTTCAAAAAAGGGAAAGCGGTTTTGTACACACTTAATCATCCCTGTCTGTCTGTCTGTCTGTCTGTATATATAAGGAATGGAGCACTCTGTGACGGCCTTTACACACAAAGCTATGTGTGTATTAAAACAGTTAAAATCCCCTTCCCATTCTGTAAGTGAAGACAGCCTAATGGTTAAGGTGCCAGACTGACACCCAACCGTTTCAATTCCGGCTGTAGGTAGCCTACGAAATGTCTAGCCACACTGAAGAGACTTGATAAGTCGAAACACGTGTCTGTGGATGACCCTATATATATATTTTATATGCGATTATCAATATAATTTTTATATAAAAAAAAGAAGGTCCGCAAAATGTATTTTGTTCTCAGAAAAATTTTTAAAAAGAATTTTTAAAAAAATTTTTCTGAGAACAAAATACATTTTGCAGACCTTCTTTTTTTATAAAATATTGAATTTTCTACCGTTGGATTTTATATTTATTTAACATTTTTATATATATTATATATTTTATATTTTTATATATTATATATATTATATATATATATATATATATATATATATATATATATATATATATACTTAGTTGATAATCGCATAGGTGAAAAACTGACAACCACCAAGCACCGAGTCTGTGTCAAGGCTACCATATTCATATATATATATATATATATATATATATATATATGTGTGTGTGTGTGTGTGTGTGTGTGTATTTTGGCAGCAAGTTATTATTTAGGCAGCTATTCTTGAAGACACTGAATATTTCTTCTTTACGATCTTTATCTGTATTCTTTCAAGTCTTCTAGTGGTTTTCCGTAAATTGGGATCCAGCTGGTGAGGAAACGCCCATACTTTCTACCGAAACTCTTAAAAAACATAATCGACTCTCCTAATTTGAATAAAAATTAAATAAATGTATAAATAAATTCAAATGCGAAAAAAAATAGCACACTACAACCAAAGATCCCTTGATAACGACCGGCGAAATGGTGGAAAGCGCTTGGGTAGAAAGTATGGTACAATTTCTCCATCTGGATCCCAAGTCACGGAAAATCCCAAGATAGCTTGAAAGAATACAAATAAAGGTCATAAAGAAGAAATATTCCGTGGTTTTCAACAATACCTATATATATATATATATATATATATATATATATATATAAGCACACGTGCACATACACACGCTCACAACACTCTGACACACTCACACACGCACACACACACACACACACACACGCATATATATATATATATATATCAGAGTAAGAAGTTTGAAAAACGCACAGGTGTTAAGTAATATTGTTTTATTAGCTTATATTGTAATATTTCAATCCGATTTGGAACATCATTAGAGAATGTCTATTGCAAAAAGAAGAAAACAGATTGAAATATTGCAATATGAGCTAATAAAACAACATTACTTAACAACATCTGTGCGTTTTTCAAATTTCTTACCCTGATATACTATCGGATTCATTTCCTTATTTTAATCGATATAATATATATATATATATATATATATATATATATATTATGGACTCTCTCGTCGATTTTCGACGCATGAGGGTTCACACACACAATGAACACCCACACAGTGATTTGTTTATAGTGGTGAAGGCTTGTGTTGGACCATCCACATTTTTGGAACAGTCGATAGGAAAGAATTGGTGCATCAAGGGTTGCCACAAACCCAGTCAGCGACCGACCTCAGGAATTTTGAATTCAGAGTTATCCCTCTCCTAGACTGGTTACCTACCCAAGGCTGAAGGGCCCAGTCTGCCCTACTATTTAATCCATAGCTGGAGGGAGAATATATGGATTCATACCTTTCCCAAGGGTATTAGTGGTATGTGAAATGCCAACAGCTTCGTCTAGGAATTGAACTCGAATCGACGAGTCCATTTCCCACGACTAACCACTAGACCTCACGCGTCCATATATATATATATATATATATATATATATATATATATTATATATATGTGTGTGTGTGTGTGTGTGTGTGTGTGTGTGTGTGTGTTTATGTAGATTTATGTATCCGTTTGTGGGAGGTACATATATCAAGTTTGGGCATTAGTGTGAAGCATTAAAGAAATTCGGTTGTTTGAGAGAAGAGTTTCTTTATTTGGTAAATTTTCAAGATTGCGATACTCTCTTCAGATTGGGGACAGATATTCTGAGAGTTCCTGTGTCAGTGTTGAGGCCCCGGGTGTGAGTGTCTGTCTCCAGTCTGATGAAGAGAGTATCGCAATCTTGAAAATTTACTAAATAAACAAAACTCTTCTCTCAAACACCGAGTTTCTTATATTTTTAATATATTTAATGCTTCATACAAATGCCCAAACTTGATATATGTACCTCCCAAAAACGGTTACATATACCTAAATAAATACAAATATATATACTTACGAGAAGCATACGGAGACCCTTCGACAACAATATATGCACATATATATATATATATATATATATATATATATATATATATATATACTGATGAGAGGTGAAACCTCGAAACACGTATCTGTGAATAACTTATTTATGAATATATACTCCCACTTTGGTTGAATTCTCTAAATAGGGATTTAATTGTAAAATTCACCGCTCTGGCGTGTAGCTAACCCTCACTTTGTTTACAAAGTTAGAGGGCTCTAGTGAATTCATTTCCGCTTAGAAATGTATCAATTAAATATTCTCCTATATTTGACAGCCGCTAATGGCCGCATGGGTAAGACACTTGGCAGACGAAAATTCATCAAACCCGGCTAGAGGTAGCTGTTAAAATGTAGCCACACTAATGAGAGGTGAAACTTGAAACACATGTCTGTGGATAACTTATTTATTAATATATATATATATATATATATATATATATATATATATATATATATATATATCGTTGAGTTGCAGTTCCATTTGAAGAAAATCTGGATTGGGCCCATCAGCGGAAGTTGGAAAAATATGAAGACCTACGTGAACAATGCGTCAGAAACGGATGGATAACGGATGTATTTCCCATTGAGGTCGGATGTCGGGGGGTTTATTGCCAACTCAACCTCGGCATTTTTGTCTAAACTTGGACTTTCTCTACAGACAAGAGGAAATACTTAAAAAAGATTCAGGAGAAAGCTCTAACCGCATCAGCGTGGATATGGCAGTCCTATATTGTGACATGAAACCGAAAAAGTCTGGTGGTATCGTGAGATAGTGCTGGGGCGCTCTGGGTTAGTGGTAATGATGCTTCGGCCCGAAACCATGCCTGAACCCAGAGTCATCATCTGATGAAGGCTTTGTTGGTTGCAATGCTACTGTGTAAATAGCAGTCATTGTATGAAGATTAATATATATATATATATATATATATATATATATATATATATATATATACTTTCAAGATAATCAAAAGTCTTTCGAACAACATATAAAAAGGATTTGAACAGTCTTGATTCACACGTGTGGTCTCTTAATTGCCCGCGAGAAAAAAAATCAATAGAAAACTGAATAAACAATCCTTGCCTGTCATATTTAATGATACTAAGACGAAAAGATAATCTGTTACCTAAATACACATTATATATATATATATATATATGTGTGTGTGTGTGTGTGTATGTATATATATATATATATATATATATATATATATATTATATATATATATATATAATTTATCGAGGAAGCATACGAGGAACCCACACTTCAATATATATATATATATATATATATATATATATATATATATATATATATATATATATATTTATATAGTGCCTCAGCAAGGGGGAAAAGACCTGTAATCAGTTCTAACGGATTATTCTATTTGTTCAGTAAAATCGATTCTCACTGTTCGCTCCATACTTATGACTGAAACTTAACATATAATACGCGGCCATTCAATAAATAAAGTTTAATTTTGACTAAGGAGTTGGCACTAGTAGGAACCGTTTATAGCTGTATGCTTCGAGGAAAATTAATAGTGATGGGTCCTTTCATGCCCCAGACTGTCAGCATGATTTCCTTTTTGATTGACTGCTGCTCGCGGAACATTTTTCCGGTGTGTTAGTGTGTTTCAGCTCTATAAAACTTTTTGAATAAGACTCGTAATGGCAAACCCATATTTAGCCCATTTATATGTTGGGTTTTTTTTGTTGTTTTTTTTACTAAAATCTACTTCTAGTTTAGGTTTGGTTTGGTTTGTTTTGTTTTACGACATATCAACCTCAGTGGGTCATTTAATGCCGATAAAGTTTTGAAATAAATCAATTCTAATGGATAATACAATTTTTTTATAAATACATTTTTCTATTTAACTCGGACCCTAACAGGTACTACCACTCCGGGTCAGATTGGACCAGGAGCAATGGTGATGAAGGGGTGCTCCACATTCCCCAAACCTCCAAAACTGGAACCTCACCATCAGATAGAGTTTAACGTCATTCCCAGGACATGTAGACCCGCAGCTATCGCCTTCTAGCACCCATATGATAAAAAGGGGTTGGGGCTTGCCATAACAGCAATAGGGTTGGGAAAATCATATAGGTGCTAGGGCTTGACGTGACCAGCCGATTGATCGGAAGGGGCCTCTCAGACCGCCCGTCTAGCCCAAGATAGGGCCAAAGTGGAGTATTGCATGTCATGAACTGCTCATCCACCTGGGCTCTATCCTTAAGCATCACGGGTCGCCACCCACGGCCAACAGGTGGCCCCATTGGGGGAATCTTACCCCTCTGCAGAGTCAGTCGGTACATTCTAACGCCCCAGCCGACAGGGCGGACTTCTAGTTTAGTAAATATTTATTTACATCCTTATTTATTTGCGCATATGAGAGGTTACACGCTAATAGTATTCCGACATATGTTTACTTCTATTTCCAGCGAGGAAGATATTTTATGCATTTCCGTATTTTTCAGTAGCTGAATTCTTTCTATAGCATCTACTTACCAAAATGTACTAATTATTTCTTGCATTATTCACCATATCACAATTTCAAAAAGAAAAGTTATAATAAAATTAAAAGCTTTTCTACACACCATAATTGTAAAGGCTGTCTCTTTTCAGCAGATTCACTATTCGAAATTTGTATGCGATGCCGGGCACTGTGTTTTCCACTCGAAAGAAGTACCACTGAGTATGCCGATTCGTATATAAATCTGTCTTCAGTACTAATTCGTATTCAAATTGTCCCCTGCAAACAGATGTATAAAAGAAAACGTATTACATAAAGCAGATAAAAGCACATTAATTAGAATACTTATGTGGGGGCGCATGGTGTAATAGTTATCGTCGAGTTCAAATCCTGGGTGGGGCTGTTTGTAATTCACATAGCGCTAATAACTTTTGGAATGGTATTCATTCAACTATTCTCCCTATGGCTATGGATAAATAGTAAGGCAGAATGGTCTCTTTAACCTTAGGCAACCGTTCTAGAAGGAACAGTCTGAATTCAAAAATTCGCTTAAGAAATTGATCTTGTGTCACACTCTACTCGTAGGAGGAGTTGGTAAATATGCAATTAAAAGACTTATCAATTCGTCAAAACTCTTTTTAAAAAGAGATTTTGTATAACTGTTTTATCACGAGGTGGAAAAATACACAGATGAATGTTGTGCTTAATACATTTATTAAGTACCAGCATCCGGTGCTAAACGGATACATACAAACACAGAACAAATAAGTACAAAAAAACAAGACAAACTTACACTAAATAGAGGAGGGTCAATTCGGTATAGCCAACGCAGCAAAGTCAGTCTGAATATTATTCAGCTAGTTAATCTACTTTAATCGTAGGTTATTTTATGGCTATGAGTCAGTCCATCTGGTAGAGTGCGGAAGGGGTGTTAGCTACTCTACAACAACAACATGATTTCTCATCCGAAACACTGGAAACAGATTTCATATGAAAATTATTGGTACAATAATAAAGTAACGGTCCCATTTTATATGTCATCGATTTTTGTAAAGTATTGACCCAACCCCAACTCATCCTGTTTCACTACTGCCAACCACTGAAGTTGTTTTTCTCACCAAGCTCAATTTGAAATTAATTATTGTTATAACTTCATCTATCTATCTAATGTTTACTTATGAATAAATATATCTAATACACTGTATGAACTTTCATTAAAAGGACTAGTATGCAAACTATCCACACTATGTACTATGTAATCATTTAAATGCATTAATAACATGGAATGTTTTGAGACAAATCGATATATTTTAAGTATAATCTATACTTTAATTGAGACACCGTTAATGCACAAGATGATAATTAGGATGAAATAAAGATTACTTAATAATCATTGAGAATATAACGTAAATAACTCAAGGAAAGCTGACGTCGGTGGTGAGGTAGTTTCAGTTACAGACAGATATCTTTCTTATTATAATGGAGATTGTATGTTTTTCTGTCTGTAACCGAAACTATATTACTATACAAGTCACAATTCCCATTGTTATTTACATCATATTCTCCATGATTTTATTTTTATTTAAACCTCAATTATTAATAAAATTGTTTTACATCTTTATGACTGTTGACCATATATACATACAAATAACATGCAATTACATTTATATATACAACAAAATAGCGGATTACAGTGTGAATGGGAAGGCTAATTTGCATATAGATATTAAAATTTGATTTTAATAAATATGTGCTTAGTATTATTGATTTCTAATTGTTTGTTTTATCTTATTGAATATGACAAAAATCTTCAATAAATCTTAAAAGAAATCCATTAACAAAAAGAAATAACTGTAATATTATTCTTTACTTCCTATTTTAACTAAATAGTTAAATTAGGAATTTACCAATGAAAGACGGGAGTAAGGGAAAATGATGGAAGAGTTAGTTTTCAAAGCTGTTCTATTTTTAATCATACCCCTCTGTTCCAAATATTTTATCTGAATTTTATTCAGTTTCATTGGCCTTTCTAATTTAATATGATATTTTATTATATTAAAACTTAAATACTTGCACCCGGAGGGTGCATATATTTGCTAGTACACATAATGTCCATTTTAACAATATAAGATATATTTAATCGCCGATCTTGAAAGCCGTTTATATGCACGTGTTCAACATTGACGAACGGACCTGCAACCAAGGACTTTGCTTAACCGAAGGATTCTAATCAACATTAAGGGACACCCAGAAATAACCAATGGATTTTCACTAAATATCAGCATCTACTTAACACAAGGGATCTACACTGTAAAGTGCTCTCACTCGAAGCCCAAAAATAGCCGCAAAAACCGTAACAATAATAATAAAGTAACAGTCCCATTTTTCACGTCATCGATTTTTGTAAAGTTTTTTCTATTAGCTTTCAGAAAATAATGTTGGGTACCAGGATAACTTCTGCAATTGGTAGCAGTACAAGTGGTGGAAGTAGAGGTAAAAAAAAATACTAACATCAAAAATGGGTCCACAACTTTATCGTTGTACAAGATTTTCATCTTATATGTTGGTATTAGATCAGACGTTGTCAAATATCATTATTATTTTTTACGAGTGTTAAGATTATTGTCGCCATTTTAGGCGTTTAGTTGGTAAATCCAATGGTAGAAAAGAGTGTAGTTGATGTTGGCAAGTTCATAAATATGAGTGGAGATTTGGCGTACATCTTATACCCATAGATAATCCAACAACTAGTATTTCTTTCTGTTTGATTTCAGTTGCTTTTATATCAAAATAAAGAATTAATTTTCGGCAAAGGATCGAACTTGTATGCTTTTCTTCTCGGTAAGCTTATCTTAGTGCGCTACGGCTTGAATTGCAAAAGCCAATTATTAAAAGCTATTGTCGTGGTGGCCTAAAGTCAGTATCAGCCAGACAGTAAGGGAGTCTATCCCCTTTTCACTAGCACTAAACCAATGAGATTGCTTTGGCGTCTGAGGTGGAGTGCCATCAGCTCCTAACTTTACTGTACAGATCCCTGTGCTACTTATACGCTGAGTTGGTGAGGGCCGGTATCGAACCAGGAACCTTTTGGTTTCTTGGCGGACGCTCTACCCCTCTGCACGAGTATATCAGAATATGTTTTTTCTGTGTATCATTGTTCTCTACACAAAATTTCGGCCGATATGCTCTCTGTCCTTCTTTAGGTATTTCTTGTCGGACTCGGGAACATTCTCGAACTCGGGAACTTTCTTTTCGAACTCGGTAATTTTCATGTCATGTCGTAATCGGGAGCCTTCCTGAAAATACCTCAAGAAGCCCGGAGTGCACATCGGCCGAAACTTTGTGTAGATAACAATAAAGATAGGGACAATAGCCTGAATAATCTAAATAATACAAATTATTGAGCTTCATCTAAAAAATTCAGAGAAATAGTATGCTGTTCTCTATTGTCTACTTTACGTTTAATACTTCTTGACAGCTAAAAAAAAGCAACCTTTTCAACAAGATATAACAGAACATAACCGAATATCTCCATAGAACCACTACTTTAAAGACTAAAATTCAAAATAACCTTTTCTGGCATTAAATGATTCACAGAGGTTGATATGCCGTTAAACAAATCTCAAACTCAAACTAAAAAAAGGCAAAATAGATTAGATAATTTTAAAAACATCCTCTGCCCTAACAGGGGTATATTTGAAGGCACAAATGAAGATAACAATACAGATTTTTTTTCGTTGCTAAGGAGAATTGGATAAGTTGCTAAGACTGCGATGGAATAAATAAATATTATTAAATCACCTACGTAGAAAACACCTAAGTTACCGGCCTTTATCTAAAGTGGTTGACCGAGGCAATCATTATTGTCACCTCGGCTTTTCCTTTTTAACTAAAATTATAATATAGATAAGCCGAATCAGGTGCGTGTTGTGGTAATCTGAACATTAGGTACATAAATCAGAGTAACTTCCCCGTGTTTGTTTCACTTTGAGGAAGCCGTTTGTTTTTGGTCGGCCATTTTCATTTCACCGTAAATCTACACTGAAAATACGAATTTGTTCGAATCAATACAACTGCATGTTTTAACACGAAAACATAATAAAATGTGTTTTTAATTGTGCTTGCGCATTATTTGAAATGAACTTAATTGTTATTAAGAACCTTTCCACTATTTTAGGTTTTCCCTGGGAAACAACGTGGTTCACCAACTAAGTTAAAGCTCAAACACAATTGTCTGTCCACCGTGCTCTCTCTCTCTCTCTCTCTCTCTCTCTTCTCTCTCTCTCTCTCTCTCTCTCTCTCTCTCTCTCTGCCAACTATCATTGGACTTAGAATACGCTGATTCCCTGCATATAGGTAAGACCCCCCCCCCAAAAAAAATACGGGGTGTCTTGGGTATATTCTCATCCTGAAGGTCTGGGTGATTGTAAAAAAAACCTTCATTGCCATTACTCCCATGCCAACCTGTTAGGGTTGTTCTTCTATGTAAATAATCACATGGGTACACCAGTGTGAGCCACTCAGCAAAGACCTAGATTGACTAACTCTTCACGTATACTGGATGCTGCACAGAGGACTTCCCAATAGCAGTGAATGATAGTCCCTATCCTAATTGACAAGAGATTTTTATGGATATCCGTGCTACTAGCGTGACATGATGAGGATACAAATGTTAATATGAACGTATAATGAAGGCGATTCCCTAACCTCGTGGCATAGAATAACCTATGACGTTACAATCAATCATTCAATCTATCAACCTCTCTCTCTATATATATATTATATATATATATATATATATATATATATATATATATATATAATATTTTTGTTATCACGTGATCTCTCTCATCCAATGATGTCGTCTCGTTGATGTAACAGGATTTTTATGTGTCTCGCTTTCTCTAGATCCCATCACGGGGTTGATTTCCTATGCAGGTGTGTAAACAGTCTTCCTTGACCTCTGGGGGTCACACTTCCGCTGCTGGCTCTGCACGCACCCACGATGTACTAAGCGGCCAAACCATCATCTTATTACATAATATTATTCCCGTTCCCCGCATCACTCCCTATTTATCATTTTTTGAATCGGAAACATCTATGATACTTTCCTATAGCTATGGTTTTGTGTACCTAAAAACCATCTTAAATCCATCTATCTATACTTATATAAAGGGCAGTTGTGTGTATGTATGTCCGGGGAAACTATGAAAATAAAACAATTGACAACAAAGTAAATATATATACACATTCATTATCACCATATATCTTGAAAAAATAATGAAAATTTGATTTATATTCGTGAAGGTAATTAAGATATAGAATTTAAATAGTAACAGCATGGATTTTTTTTTTAAATTTAATATTTTAAATAGGAGACAGTAAAATTTCTTCTTGATCTCGTCTTTTTTACGAAGAGATTTTTATGGGGCATCCTGTGAGGATCTACTCGCGATTCAGTAATAATGGATCTGCGAGACTAGCTTTTTTGACCCCACCCTTTCTACTCAGGCGACGCCGGGTAGCCGCTTCCAGTACATATATAAAAGGGCAGTGTCTATGTATGTATGTATGTATGTCAGGATAAAACTACGAAAATAAAACAATTAACGACAATGTAAATATATATACACATTCACTATCACCAGAGCTTGATTTTGTGTGAAAATAAGGAAGATTTGATTTATATCTGGGAAGATATGTAAAAACGAGTATTTGAATAGTAAGAGAAGGGAAAGTTATTGGTTGCGTTCGTGATTAAAACATAAATCAATTATGTAAGACCAAAACAATCAATGGATCTGCGAGACTAACGTTTTATAAGTGGTTAGCCGCATCTAGTCTATAAATATATAAAGGGCAGTTGTGTATATGTGTATGTCCGGAGGAAACTTCGAAAATAAAACAATTAACGACGAAGTATAATATATATATATATATATATATATATATATATATATAAGATTTTGGGATGTTTGTTTATTTTTAGAAGCATTGTTGAATAAATATATATTAATATTTATATATTTGCTTGAAGGCAATTACAATGCGCATATCGCATAAAATTCGATAATTATAGAAGATAAATAATATTGACAAGTAAATCTCGCAAAGAATTACTCGGTGTGTAGAACATCGTACGAAGTCGAAACAGCTAATGTACGATGTTCTACACACCGAGTAATTCTTTGCGAGATTCACTTGTCAATATTATTTATCTTCTATAATTATCGAATTTTATGCGATATGCGCATTGTAATTGCCTTCAATCAAAAAATATATATTAATAAATATATATATAATATTTATATATATATATATATATATATATATATTTCACTATCACCAGTGCTTGGATTTTGAGCAAAAATAATGAAGATTCTATTTATATTTGGGAAGATATTTAAAAATTAAAATCTGTATAGTAACAGAAGGTAATTGAAATATAATGTTGATTGATTGAATTAATCGCCTCATTTATATTGTATTTTTTTTAAATTGTAAATTATTGAATTAAAGTTTCTTACTATATTGTTATATATTTACGTGGAGATTTTATGGGGCATCCAGTGAGGATCTAACTTGTGATAAGTAATAATGGATCTGCGAGATTAACTTTTAAAAAATCCCCTCTACGCATGCGACGTCGGGTAGCCACTTCTAGTACATATATAAAGGGCAGTTGATATGTATGTATGTATGTATGTCCGGATGAAACAAAGAAAATAAAACAATTAACAACAATAACAATAACAATAAACAATATATATATATATATATATATATATATATATATATATATTAAATATCACGGGTTTCTGCATTTTGTGCAAAAAAATATGAAGATTTGATTTATATTCTAAGATATTAAAAAATTAAAATATACACATAAATAGTATTGAAATTTTACTTGATTATTCCAGCATTTGTAAATCTCAAAAGTAAATAAATCAAAATACCAGGTTTCCTCCTTCTACCAGGCGCCGTTGGGTAGCCCCTTCTAGTAAAGAATAGACTTACACTCTCCTCGCTTGACGTAGATTGCCGCTTTCAAAACGAGATTCGAAGACCAACGACGGACAGCAGTCACTCGGGGTTGGCACAGGAGTGTTTTCTGGGGGTGTTTTTTCAGAGTCATAGACAATCACAGGCCGTGACCATCGAATGTTATCGTTGTACGGTGTTTCTTGGGTTTCAACAGTCTTTGTCGGCACTTCAAAGAAAGAAAAACAATAGGTAAACAAATATCCGGTAAAATATACATACAATATGATCAAAATCACTTATAATATTGACATGTATTATTATAATGAATATTATGTAACTGTCTGTCTGTAACTGAAACTATGTCACCACTGACGTCATGATTTCCTTAGTTATTTAAGTTATATTTTCACCGAATGGAGATTCGCTTCCGGTTTTTGTCTGTAACAAAAATTACGTCACTGCTTACGTCACATTACCCAAAATCGTCATAACATAGAATAAATACACTCAAAATTTGAGCATGCAACATTAAACAGTCCTCATTGCTTTTTAAAACAAGTTTTAATAAATACATGACTGGTATTATATATCTACATATAGTTTGTTTTATTTTAATACATATTTAAAGTTTACATTTCAAATTGTTTTATGTTTTAATCATTTAACGAATTTGCTGATTTTACTTGCTTAGGGTACAAACTCGCTGACATTGAATTTTTTACTCCCACGCCTCAGGCAATATGTTTCAAAAATCTATTTTTACATCGCCCGGAGGGTGTTTTTTATTTTGTACTAATATTATTACTGCATTTAAAATCCTGAAATGTGATATTAATAAAGATTTACGTAGAATATAGTGGAAATACTGATATCTAATGATATTCTCAAACGTATTAAAAACGATCCTAAATATAATTTGTTTCTAACACTCTTTGCTCGTGATTGAACCAGCGACTCTTCTCTTATGACCTTCACAGCTCTGTTCTCCCCCTCTCCCAGTTCCCCTACTCCTCCGTTTTCTTGTCCACCTCTCCTTCGTTCCTCGTTTGATTCACACCGTTGCTCGCTCTAGTCTATCGACTGAATGACCATTTTTTCTCCTCTCCCTCTCAGAGAAGCAGACGTTTTATCTCCAACCTTTACCCATAATGCCCCAGACGCTTCTATAAAGAGGCCTTTCCTTCTCCTCCCTAACTTTTCGATGTTGCCTGCCTGCCTACACCCACTCCTCGTTCACCCGTTCAGTTCCGGTGTCTCAAGCAAGGTGGACTTGCACGCAAAGCAAGTCCTTGCCCGTTTTGCACAAAGTAAGTCTCTTCTCTCTTAACTATTTTCAATCATATATATAAATAAATTTATTTTATAGGGAAATCAATTAAAATAACATTAAAATAAGTGTGGTATTTTTATATGTTCGTTCTTATTTAGTTTTGTGAGTTTTTCTAGTTTAACATATCTTATTATAATGGAGATTGTGTGTTTTTCTGTCTGTAACCGAAACTATATTAATACTCAAGTCACAATTCCCTTAGTTATTAACATCACATTCTCCAAGATTGCATTTTTATTTAAACCTCAGTTATTAATAAGATTGTTTTATATTATCAATACTATTGACCATATCTACATACTAATAACATGCAATTATGTTTATATATACAACAAAATAGCGGTTTACTGTGTGAACGGGAAGGCTAATTTGCATATTGATATTAAAAATGTGATTTTAATAAATATGTGCGTAGTATTATTGATTTCTAACTGTTTGGTTTTATTTTAATGAATATAAGCAAAAATCTCTTCAATGAATCTTAAATGAAATCCATTAACAAGAAGAAATAACTGTCATTTTATTCTTTACTTCCTATTTTAACTAAATACTTAAATTAGAAAAAATAACAATGAAAGACGGGAGTGATGGGAGAGTAAGTTTCAGTTGTTCTATTTTTCGATTATACTCCCTCTGTCACAAATCGTTTTATCTGCATTCTTATTTAGTTTCATTAGCCTTTCTAATTTAATACAATATCTTATTACATTAAAACTTAAATACTTGCACCCGGAGGGTGCATATATTTGCTAGTTATATTAAAACTTAGATACTTGCTACTGTTGCTAGTACATATTTTTAAAAAAGCAACAATAACATCTTATATAACAAATCCGCTATAAAGTCCAATCCTTCCTTATCGCGTCAAGGCTGTTGTAAACGTGGTAGAGTCAGGGCTATGCCGTCGGGAACTTGTTCGTGATTGGACCATTCGAGACGTACAGGTTTGGTACACCGTGGTATTAGGGCCACAACCCAGCCAAAGAGACTGGTTAAAATTCCAAAGAGGCGTCTACTTTTGGACCTCTCGTCCCTGTGTTTGTTGGATAATCTGTGGCAAACGAGAGTGTCCGTGTGCAGGGTTTTGGGGACCACTGTGGTCCTTCCTGTTCCCATTATACTCCATCTTTAAAACTCAATTGTGTTACCTGGATCGTTTCCAATTTCCAATTTCTCCAGTCTCTTTTCGAAGTCCTTGGGGACCGTTCCAAGGGCACCAATTACAATTGGTATCGTCTTTCCAGCTCATATTCCACAGTTTCTTCAATTCTCTAGCAAGATCCAATGTTTATTTGTATCTTTTTTTTCTTTCACTTTTATTCTATGATCTGCCGGAAAGAGACCAAGCCGAATGAGATCTCTTAACTAAATAGATATTTTAAGCCTTTTTCCAAAACAATTACATATCTGCCGGGCCTGCGCAAGTCATCTTTAATGGACAACCATATTTAATAAAATCGAGAAAAGAGTAACTAAATATCCAACTTTAAATACTTCGATATTCACAACTCAACAAACGTGTGAAAGTGCTCAATAAAATGAGCTAAATGTACGATTAAAAACGGACTTTATCGTTTTCAACAATTCAGTCTTTAATCGTACACACACACACACACGCACCCCCCATATATATATATATATATGGTCATCCACAGACACGTGTTTCGACTTATCAAGTCTCTTCAGTGAGGCTAGACATTTTGTAAGCTACCTACAGACGGAATTGAAATCCGATCGGCAACTTAATCATTAGGCTGTCTTCACTTACAAAATGGGAAGGGGATTTTAACTGTTTTAATACACACATTGCTTTGTGTGTAAAGGCCATAGCTTAGTATATTTATGAATCAAGAGTGCTCAATAACAGTGATCGGATATATATCAAAGTTATTGTAGATAAAATCAACAGCGCTCGGTAACTGCCAGTTTCACGCCTATGCATTCATCAAATCAAGTCCTTGGTTGATAATCGCATATTCGAAAATAAGTTTTCAATTGCTATTGATTTTATATCTACGCTCCTCTGACACACACACACACACACACACACACATATATATATATATATATATATATATATATATATATATATATATAACAAGGGATATAGTTGGTAAGTGAAATGAGAATATTTCTTATTAGTTAGTTATTGTTAATTATTTTAACTAGTTTCGACCTTAGGTAATCCATGGTAGAAAAGTTTTGTAAATATTTTTTTTTAAATGCTGGCTTTGACGGAAAAAAGGAAAAAAAGAAAAATACATGTGTATGTATTTACCAACTCTTCCGCACGAGTAGGATGTAACACAAGGTCAATTTTTTGTGAGTTTAGGTTTTCCTTCTCCCAGACCTGTTGTCGTATCAAGAAACAAGAGTCTAATCTGCCCTACTGTTTTACCTATAGCTTGAGGAAGAATAATTGGATCCGTATCTTTCTTAAGAGTAAAATGCATACAGTTAAATCCGACATTATTTTTTACCTTGAAAAAACTGTTATAGGTTTTGTTTTTTGTTTTTTACGAAAAACCGATTCATAAAAAAGATCAGTAAAGAAACAATACAGGTGGTCCATGAAAAAAATGTATCTCACTAAAATATTAATTGCAATTTTATCACAAAAGGCATGTTCCAAATTATATATATATATATATATATATATATATATATATATATATACCTGTGGGTGTATGTGTTTATATATGCATGCATACACACATACACATATATATATATGTATATATATATATATATGTGTGTTTTATACTTACACACACACACACACACACATGTATATATATATGTATGTGTGTGTGTGTGTGTGTGTGTGTGTGTGTGTGTGTGTGTGTGTGTGTGTGTGTGTGTTAATGCCAGTGCTCAAAAGGCAAAGATTTACAGGGTACCTTGGGTGATTACCGAATGGCATGACGTAAAGTAAGGAAATGGTTTTCAATGCCCCATCAAAATGGACGAAGGTGAATGGACGTTTGACATGTACGTGACCAATCTAATTCCTCATCTTTAAAGGAGAAATTCTCACGAAAGGGGTCATTAAACAGAAAGAAAGAAAGAAAGAAAGAAAGAAAAATTGTTTTCAAAATATTTACGTCGGTTGGTTGGCTGGTTGGATTTTACGGGATGTCAACCCTTGTTGGGATATTTTATGCCGAAGATGTTTTGTTTTATATATTCTTGATGGGTACTCAACTTTTTAGCTCAATCTTTTTAAACCCATGTTTAAACCCATTTAATATTTACGACGGTTGGTTGGCTGGTTGGATTTTACGGGATGTCCCTTGTTGGGTTATTTTATGCCGAAGATGTTTTGTTTATATATTCTTGATGGGTACTCAACTTTTTAGCTCAATCTTTTAAAACCCATTTTTAAACCGATTTTTTCTATTTATTTCATAGATTAGACCCTAACAGGTACTACCACTGTGGATCACAGTGGGCCTGGGAATAATAGTGATAAAAGTGTACTTTACATTCCCCGGGGTTCCAGAATTGGAACTTCACTATCAGGTAGTGTTTAACGTCATACCCAGGACATTAAGACCCACAGCCATCGCCTTCTATCACATATATGATAAAAAGAGTTTCGGCAATCATATGAGTGCTCGGGCTTGACGGGAACAGCCGATTGATTGCAATGGGCTTCTCAGACTGTCCCTCTAGCCGAAGTAAGGGCCATAGTGGAGCTTTGAATGTCAGGAACTGCTCAACCACTTAGGCTCCGCCCCTAAGTATCATAGATCACCATCCACGGTCAACAGGTGGTTCCATTGAGGGAAGGGTCTTACTCCTCTGCAGAGGTACAGTCGGTATATTCTAAAGCCCCAACCGACAAAGGACGGGGAAAACAAAGAGAAAAAGTATGTAACATACATTTTGAAGCATCTTAAAGAAAGAAAGAAAGAAAAGAAAGAAAGAAAATAAAAGAGAGAACTGTTTTAACTTTTACAATGGTAAAAAATAAATCGCAAAAGAGAGTAACTTAAATATTTTTATTTTTAAGTTGGTTATTTCCTATAAGTTTAACATTATGAAAGGGGAACCACTCTTGACTGATAAATTATTTATCTATTTTCCCATTAAACTAACACCACTAAACCCTAACCCTAAACCCTAACCCCAACCTTAAACCCTACCCCTAACCCTAACCCCATCTTCTTTTTTCCTAGTAGGTCAATAAATAGACAAATAATTTATCAGTCAAGAGTGGTTCCCCTTTGATCATGTTAGACTTATAGGAAATAACCATTAAGTTTTTACAAGAAAGAAGAAAGAAAGAAAGAAAGAAAGAAAGAAAAATTATGTTTACAAAATATCTAAGACGGTTGTTTGTTTGGATTTTACAGGATGTCAACCCTTGTTGGGTTATTTTATGCCGGGGACGGGTTTTTAATACATTTTTGATGGGTACACAATTTTTTAAGCTCAATCTTTCTATTTAACTCATAGATTAGACCCTAATGAAAGAAAGAAAGAAAGAAACTTTATTTTTAACTTATATAAAATGGAAGGAAAGAAAGGGGAAAAGAAAGAAAGAAAGAACTGTTTAATGTATTTTCAATGGAAAAAGAAAGAGGAACAGAAAGTAACTTTCACATTTAAGTACTAAATAAAGAAAGAAAGAAAGAAAGAAAGAAAGAAAAGAAAGAAGAAAGAAAGAAAGAAAGAAAGAAAGAAAGAAAGAAAGAAAGATAGAAAGAAAGAAAAGATAGAAAGATAGAAAGAAAGAAAGAAAGAAAGAAAAGAATAGATAGAAAGATAGAAAGAAAGAAGAAAGAAGAAAGAAAAGAAAGAAAAAAAGAAAGAAAAAAAGAAGAAGAAAGAAGAAAGAAAGAAAGAAAGAAAGATAGAAAGAAAGAAAGAAAGAAAGATAGAAAGAGAAAGAAAAAAAGATAGAAAGAAAGAAAAATAGAAGAAAAAGAAAGAAAGAAAGAAAGAAAGAAAGAAAGAAAGAAAGAAAGAAAGAAAGAAAGAAAGATAGAAAGATAGATAGAAGAAAGAAAGAAAGAAGAAAGAAAAAAAAAGAAAGAAAGAAAAGAAAGAAGAAAGAAAGAAAGAAAGAAAGATAGAAATAAAAAAAGAAAGATAGATAAATAATAAAGAAAGAAAGATAGAAAGAAAGAAAGAAGAATAACATTTAATAAACTGTTGCATTGATTTACTATTAAAGAAGAGCATTCGTTTTGGCAGTTGTAAATGAAAGAAACGATGACTCATTGATTTGGATTAAGAAAAATCTTTAACAGCGTTAAAGTGTGGGTGTTTTTTTTGGGGGGGGGATCAGAGATAATGACATGCACTGACATGCACCTTCTACTTGAGATCTGGACACTTAAGTCGACACTTCCTTTCAAATGACAAATGTTTTGTTTGTTTGTTTTTTATTTTGTCTTATTTACTTCTATCTTGTTATAGATGATTTTTTTCCTTCCCCCTTTCTCTCTCTCTCTCTCTCTCTCTCTCTCTTTCTTTCTTTTCATTTCTCTCTCTCTCTCACTCTCTTTCTTTCTTTTCATTTCTCTCTCTTTCTCTGTCTCTCTCTCTCGATCTCTCGCTTTCTTTCTCTCTCTCTCTCTTTCTTTTTCTTTCTCTCGCTCTCTCTTTCTCTCTGTCTCTCTCTCTCTCTCTCTCAATCTCTCTCCCTCCATCCCTCCATCCCTTCTCTTTTTTTCTTTTTCTTCTTTCTTCTTTCTTTCTTCTCTTCTCTCTCTCTCTCTCTCTCACACACACACACACACACACACACTCTCTCTCTCTCGTTGTTTCTCTCTCTCTCAATCTCTCTCCCTCTCTCTCTTTCTGTCTCTCTTTCTTTCTCTCCCACTTCTCTCTCTCTCCTTCTCTCTCAATCTCTCTCCATCCCTCCCTCTCTCTCTCTCTCTCTCTCTTCTCTGTCTGTCTGTCTGTCTGTCTGTCTGTCTCTCATAATTCCATTTACTCTTTCTTTCTAAATCCAGCAGGTGGACATTTCCTTATTATTGGCGGGGAAAAAAATCAAGCAACAACAAAAGACAAAAGTCTTGATCACTACTTTCCGGCCAAATGCTTCTCGGACTCCCAGGGTTTATTGAAACGGGTCCTTGGTCTCCGGGAGAGATGAATCGTTTTGCAGGCATTTGAGAATCGAACTAATCGAACAACACTCTGGCCAGCATTGGTAGAGTATCAGACAGAAACTGAAGATCAAAAATAAGATTGAAACTCTCACAACTATCACTGCAGATGATATATTGTTGCCACGAAAAAAGGCTGTAGAAGCGAGGACGAACTCATATGTGACGTTCTCCTATGAAAACTAGAACATGGGCACGTCTTCTAAGCTGTAGTTGTATCAGTGCTACTGCACCAATTGGATCCTAATTAAGAGCCTAGAGAATAAGCTAGATAGGAGTTGCACAAGAATGCTGCGTATGATATTAAATCGTGAAAACAACACCCCTCAAGGAAGTAGCTGTACGGCCACCAGTCTCCTATCATACAAACCATCCGAGTGAGACAAAGAAGACATACTGGACACTGATGAAGAAGCAATGACGAACTCATAAGTGATGTTCTCCAGTGGAAACCAGCACATGGGCACGTCAGTTTGGGCCGTCCAGCAAAGACCTGCATTGACCAGTTCTGTGCGGATACTGGATGCTGCGCAGAGGACCTCCTGAGAGTAATGAAGGATAGGATCGGTTGGTGAAAGATGTCATGGATATCCGTGTCACTAGCGAGACATGATGTTGATGAAATTGACACGGTGACCCGAGATAAAAAAATCCTAGATGAAGTTGTTTGCATTTCACATAGAACTAATATCTTTTAGAAAGGTATGAATCCAATTATTCTCCTTCCAGCTATGGGTAAATAGTAGGGAAAACTGGACTCTTTAAACTTTTTACTCAGTTTAAGAGAAATTAAACCTGTTAAACTCAGTTTAAAAATTGACCTTGTGTCGCCTCATGCTCGTGTGGAGGGGTTGAGTAGATACATAAATAAATGTGTTGTCATATGGACCAGTCAAATATTCCCTTTAGCTTCGGGTAAAATAGCAGGGTAGACTAGGCTCTTTAATCTTGTATTGGCAACCAGTCTAGGAGGAGGAAAACTCTGAATTCAAACCTGTTGAACCCTGTTTAAAGTTTGACCTTGTGTCGCATCCTGCTCATATATTGCTGAAAACTGTATGAAATTTTGAACTATTGGACTATCGAATTATTGATTGGGTTACAGAATTTGGGAGATCTGAAATTATCTCCGGGATAGATAGGAGGCCAAGCATCGATTTATTTAGTTTAGCACAAGTTTAAATCGTGTTCTAGGTATCCAGATGATATCCTGTTTTGGATCTCTGCCGAATTTGCACATATATGGTTTCAAGTATTCCTATCTAATATGAATGATTTGCATACAGTTATATATATATAATATATATATATATATATATATATATATATGTGTGTGTATGAGGAAGAATGATAAAGAAAAGAAAGAACAGAATGGATAATAAAAGATGAATTTAATCAATTCATCTTAAATTCATCTTTTATTATCCGTTCTGTACTTTCTTTTCTTTATTCATTCTTCCTCATATTGTCGGATTCAATTCCAATTCCATATATATATATATATATATATATATATATATATATATATATATATATATATATAATTTACCAATTTAAAGTAAACTGGGACGAATGGCAAAGGTAAGATAGGCCCTCTCTGATCAATCGGCTGGCCATGTCAAGCGCCTATATGTTTGTCCCAACCCCATTGCCCTTATGGCACGCCCCAATCCTTTTTATCATATGGTGCTAGAAGGCGATGGACTGAGGGTCTTAATGTCCTGGTTATGATGTTAAACTCTAACTGGTGTGTTAGGGGCAGGAGAATACACCGACTGCAGCTTTGTAGATGTATTAAATCCCCTCCAATAAGGCCACCTGTTGGCTGTGGGTGGCGACCCGAGATGCTTAAGGATGGAACCCTGGTGTCTGAGCACTCCATGACATGCAACACTCCACTTGGCGCTTACTTAAGCTAGACAAGCGGTCGGAGAGGCCGTTCAATCGGCTGGTCACGTCAAGACCTAGCATCTATATTATTTTCCCAACCCTATTGCCCTTATGACAACCTCCAACCTTCTGTCTCATATATGCGCTAGAAGGCGATGACAGAGGGTCAACTAGGTATGACGTTAAACTAGATCTAATGGTGAAGTTCCAGTTCAGAGTTCTGTGGAATGTGCAGTATCCCTTCATCGCCATTACTCCGAGGTCCACCCTGACCCGGAGTGGTAGTACCTGTTAGGGTCCCATCTAGGGATTAAATAGAAATAAATAGATGTGTTTAAAAAAATTGGGTTTTTTAAAAAAAGTTGAGTACCCACCATGAATGAACCAAAACTTCTCCGGCATAAAATAATCCAACAAGGGTTGATATGCCGTAAAATCCAACCAGCCATTAAATAAGTCGACAAAACCAGCTTGCAAACAATTGCACTACTGTAGTCGCCCTATCTTAGTTTTTATTATTATGATTTTCTTTATGGACATTAACTTAAAATTCCCCTTTTTCCCGCTCGAAGACATAAAAGTGTCAACATTAGAATATTTGATTGAGAATTAATGAATAAAATCTCTTGATTATATTATTAGCAGCTGTCAAGGTTGACAATGGGAGTAATATCCCTTTTTATGGTACTGCTTGATTAGGTGAGGTAGTTTGCGTTTTCCTTCTCGCTAATGCCCTTGGATAAGATACAAATTAATCTAATAATCCAAGATATACTTAAATAGTAGGGCATACTGGACTATTTAGCCTTGGTTAGGCAACCGGGCTAACGGTGGTGTAATGGTTATTGTCGTTGAAATGGACACGGCGACCCGAGTTCAAATTCTAGACGAGGATAGTTGCATTTCACATAGTGCTAATACCCTTTGAAAAGGTATGAATCCAACTATTCTCTCTTCAGCTATGGGCAAATAGTAGAGCAGACTAAGCTCTAACCTTGGTTAGGCAACCAGTCTAGGTGAAAGAAAACTTTGAATTTAAACTTCGCTTAAAATTGACCGTGTGTCGTATCCTGTCAACGTCAGAGGGGTTGGGTAAATACATATAGCTTGGGTAGCTAAGATACTTATCGGGGAGTGGTTTACCCAAATGACATTAATGGGAAGTGAAGATAAGCAGATGAAATAAGAACTCGATCTCCCGATTCCATCTTTTGTGCTTGTGTTGTGTTGTGTTGTGCCGTAGAGTATGGAGCGTATTTTTCTAGCATATTTTCTAGGATTATTTTCAAGGCTATTTTTCCCGCTTATTTCCAACACATTTTCCTTATTTTGTTATATACCCCTTTGTATATCAGCACTCTCGATGGTAAGCCTCTAAAGACAGTAGAACAATTCACATACTTAGGTAGCAATATCTCGTCCACAAAAAGTGATGTCAATGCACGAATAGAGAAGGCTATAAACAGATTATCAGTCATATGGAAATCCGATTTCACTGACAAATTAAAACAACAATTCTTCCAAGTGGTTGTGTCAGTGTTGCTGTATGGCTGCACCACTTGGACCCTAAAGAAGCGCCTGGAGAATAAACTAGATGGGAGCTGCACAAGAATGCTACGTGCGATTTTGAAAAAGTCGTGGAAAAACACCCCTCAAGGAAGCAGCTGTATGGCCATTTGCCTCCCATCTCACAAACAATTCGAGTGAGAGGAGCAAGACATGCTGAACACTGCTGTGGAAACCAGCACATGGACATGCTAATGTGGGCCGCCCAGCAAGGACCTACATTGACCAGCTCTGCGCAGATACTGGATGCTATACAGAGGACCTCCCGGAGACAATGAATGATAGGGAAGGTAGGCGAGAGATTGTCATGGATATCCGTGCTAATTGCGTGACATGATGATGATGATGATGATGATGATATCAGGTATATAATTATAAACACTGCTATTGCTGTGGAGGACTGGGAGAAGCTAGCTTGTAATAGACCTGGCTGGAGAGCCACCATCTACCTGTCTGTGGAAGAATTTGAGTCCAATCGGATTAAACACCGAAAATTGAAGCGGGCTATTAGAAAGGTAATTTTCAGCCCAGCAACATTCCAACATGTAGTTTATGTGGAAGAGTATGTGTCTCCAGGGCTGGCCTGGTGAGTCATCTGAGAAAACACAAGGATAGAGTGTCAAATGCTACTAGCACTCAACTATGATTTAAAAAAAACAAGAAATGGTCTTACTCGAACACAATTTGACAGCCAACTATATAATTGTGAGAGAGAGACAGGATGAGGGAATGATGAGTTCTCTACTTTTCTCTGCTTACTGACTTCGTCGGCCATTTTCCTCGGGGTTGATTCTTACTCAGATGGGCTTTACTGTTGGACTTTCTTCTTTCTGGGCTGGGCAGTCTGTGCATTTCTAGTTTGTTAATGAATAATTAAGCAAGACTTTGTTGTTCTTTCTTTTAGTTTTCATTAAAAACAACCCCAGCCCAAATTTCTAGAACCAGACGGAGGAGAAGTGGAATTTTGGAGAGCGGTGATCCTTAAACGTCTACTATCACTAACTGTCTGGTTGCAACTGACTTAACTAAAACTAATTTCCTTTTCACGCCTTCCTTCAGCCAATCAGAAATCGGCGTGCATGTGGGCGTGAGGTCAAACGCTGTCAATCATGGTAATTGTCCATTTCCTCATTATTTGAATCCTTTTTAACGAACTTCAATTTACAATTTATAACTACACTACTTACACAATTCATAGGCTAACCGTGAATTATGTAAAAAAAATTCCAGACTATTTTTTCAGCTAAATTTCGAGTAAGTCCTATTATGCCTCTTAAGGGCCGGTATAGCTCAGTCGGTAGAGCGTCCGACTAGAAACCACAAGGTTCCTGGTTCGATACCGGCCCTCGCCAACTCAGCGTATGAGTAGCACAGGGATCTGTGCGGTAAAGTGAGGAGCTGATGGTAAGTGTGGTGCTCCGTCTCAGATGCGCAAATACTCCCCTTGGTCTAGCGCTAGTGAAAAGGGGATATACCCCATCGCTGTCTGGCTGATATCGACATTACGCCACCCTGACGACTTAACTTCTTTTTTTTTTTTACTTTATACTAAAAGATACGGTTCTTTCTTCTTGTTGCTATATACCTGTTACGTTCGATATTCTTTCGATGGATTTTTAGAACTCTCAATTCTTCTATCACTAAACCGAGGAATAGTTCTTCGATAATAACTGATCCAGAGATTAGACTCACGTCAACATTGGATCCAGATGAGATTTATCAGCATCTTTTTTTTTTTAATCTATTAGGAATTGATTTTTAGATAGATTAATGTACAATGTACATTTTTCTTTCGCTTTCATTCTGCAAGCTTATTAGACAACATCTTCTAACGAGTCCCTTTTTTTTACATATGCTAATATTTTCTATTGAACAATGTTCGCATGTGGTTCTTGTTCGAATTATCTTAATTATGTGACATCGCTATTGTCTCCAGTGGTGTCGAATATGCACACGAAGTAATTATTTGCGAAGTTTAGCTTAGTTTCGCAGAAAGCTAGAAGTATGAGACACCCAGTGAGAATCAAACTCACTAACAATGGTTAGTCAACCTAGCTCGCTGACCAATTCACTACACCAGACGTCCATTCATGTAAATTGATGTGTCGTGGAGCCAAGGAAGGCCGAGACACATGTAGATAAACAAGAGGTTTTTATTTCCGGGAAGAAATACGGTACACGGTTGAATACGCCTATGTAAGTATTCGTCGGGGTGGCCTAAAGTCGGCATCAGCCAGACTGCGAGGGGGTCTATCCCCTTTTCACTAGCGCTAGACAAAGGAGATTGTTTTGGCGTCTCTGAGTTGGAGCGCCAAACCTACCATCAGTCACTTTACAGAGGCGAGAGATGTGGCAAAAACTTGTGGATGCTTCACCATGACAACACACCTGCCCACATTGCCCTGAATATCCGAGAGTTCTTGGCTCAGAAGAACATCACTGTGCTGGAGCAACCTCCTTACTTACCCGACCTAGCACCATGTCCATATTTCCTTTTCCCCAAGCTCAAGAGGGTCATCAAGGGAGATCGTTTTGAGGATGTGCATTAACATCAAAAAGGCCATGACGACATAGCTACGGAGAATCCTAGAATAATTCTTCCAGGAGTGCATGCAAGCGTGGCAGAGAAAAATGGGAAATTGCATTAGACTCCAGAGGGATTACTTTGAAAGGGATAACTTGTAGTTTGTAGTTTGGATTTGAAATATTTTTTATGACACCAGTCCTGGAACTTATCTGACATAACTCGTAAACGAAACCTTCATACTTTCGTATAAAGAGGTACAAATACAACTTTACAATGTGAACGCGATACAGTTTACTGTGAGGAAAAACAAAGAATGGACTTATATAGCCGAACTAATGTTCTTATCTTGTTCGTTAATATAAGCGAAAACGAGGATTTTTGGTGCGTTTTAGTAGACGATCTTTGATGCTATTTCTTTTAAAAAAGCGGTACGAGTAAGAGATATAGTTTTTTATATCAGTATTTAGTATACTAACACACAATTTTTGCGCCCCTGGACAATTTGATTTTTTTTTTAAATTGAAAAACCATCCTACCCTAATGGTTATCCAAGTTAGCTCGGTAACTATTACACCACGCTAGCGCGCCCATTCATTTACATTTGTAGTAATAGTCTTAAAGATGGTGCTCTGACCGGTACTCTGGCCGAGACATACAGACGAAACTTTCACACTTTCGTATAAAGCGATACAAGTACAACTTGACAATACAAACGCGATACCGTTTACTATGAATATAAAATAAAGAGTGGACTGATGTGTTTATTTACCAACCCCTCCGCATGAGCAGGATGCGACACAAGGTCAATTCCTTAAGCGGAGTTTAACAGGTTTGAATTCAGAGTTTTTCCTTCTCCTAGACTGGTTACCTAACCAAGATTAAAGATCCCAGTCTGTCCCACTATTTAACCATAGCTAGAGGGGGAGTAGTCGAATGCATATCTTTCCCAAGTGTATTTAGCGCTATATGAAATACAAACAGCCTCGTCCAGGATTTGAACTCGGGTTGACGAGTCCATTTCTTACGACTCTAACCATTATACCACGTACCTCCAAGAGTGAATTGATGTAGCCGAAAATAATGTTCTCGTCTTGTTCGTTAATATAGTCACAACATTTCGCCTGTAGTAACCCCTAACCTTTTTCTTTTCTTCAGGTGTCTGTCATCGTCGATAAGGTTCTGAAAATTTCGAACTGAAAAATTTATTCAGTCCACGGGGATACATTGTCCCCCACCCCCTTTCAGATGTTTATACTTATGTCCAGTGTCAATGAATTCTTCCTTTGGGATGCATCAGTGAATAATAAAAGAATGACATGATTAAATGTGGCATTATTCCCCGGAAAATATGCAGATACTACGGAATACTGAAACATGAAAAATGCTCTAAACACTAGGCACTGCCAAAGTTGCCGAAAATCCGTGTTTTACAAAACAAATATATCAGAAAACTTTGAGAGATGTTGCAAAACAACTTGTGGATGCTTCACCATGACAACGCACCTGCCCACATTGCCCTGAATATCCGAGAGTTCTTGGCTCAGAAGAACAGCACTGTGCTGGAGCAACCTCCCTACTTATCCGACCTGGCATCATGTCCATATTTCCTTTTCCCCAAGCTCAAGAGGGTCATCACGGGAGACCGTTTTGAGGATGTGCACAACATCAAAAAGGCCATGACGACATAGCTACGGAGAATCCTGGAAGAATTCTTCCAGGAGAGCATGCAAGCATGGCAGAGAAAAATGGGAAAGTGCATTAGACTCCATAGGGATTACTTTGAAGGGGATAATTTGTAGTTTGTATTATCTGCGTTATTCGGACTATTGTCCCCATCTACATAGTTATTTGTACAACGTTTCGGCGTTCTTCAGGTATTTCTTGTCGGACTCGGGAACCTTCTCGGACTCGGGAAGCTTCTTTTCGAACTCGGGAACTTTCTTGTCGTAATCGGAAGCCATCACGGAACTTTGAACCTAACCCTTTATTCAGTCCACCATAGCTGGGGTAGGAGTTGTGTTAGTTATTTTTCTATGTTACTGCCTCTACTCAGGATTGAACCCGGAATCCAGAGATAACTGTCACTTAGAACTGTCTTAACCTAACTACCTTATCCACTAGGCCATATGTCCAATTGGATAAGGTAGTTAGGTTAAGTTAGGTTAAGGTTTTGTAAAATACGGATTTTACAGCAACTTATCGGTCATGTTTATGACATATGTGAGCAAAATTGACCGAAAAATAGTTTAAAATGTATTAAAAACAAAATACTATAATATTATTTCGCTTTTTTACTGATGCTTATTATGTTACAACTTTTCGACTTAGACAAAAATTTGTCCTTAAATAATCGATTTTAAATAATTTTAATTCGTTTTTAAAATGAAATGCCGACGACATTTTGGCAGACCCTACTAAACACCAACCAGAACCAATAACAGAAGCCAAAGAAGCTCTTATTTTCTGAGACTTTTTTATCGAAACTTATGAAGAACAACAGATCAGATATAATGGGTAAGGACTATAAAAGAAAAACAAGTCTTTTGATTGATATGTCAGTACCAACAGATAATAACATATCAATCAAGAACTATAATAAAATAAGTAAATACAAATGCCTACGAATAGAAATTGAAAAAATGTGGCACCTTAAAACTATCCCTGTTTCAGTATTATTAGGAAACATGGCTATGATGAAGAAAGGGACAGAAAAACAAATTAACAAGATATCTGGCAGTCCCACTTTGATGAACTGCTTACATTAGGAAATTGTTTGTTTGTTTTGTTTTACGGCATATCAACCTCAGTGGGTCACTTAATGCCGATAAAGTTTTGAAATAAATCAATTCTTAATGGATAATACAATTTTTTTATAAATACATTTTTCTATTTAACCCATAGATGGGACCCTAACAGGTACTACCACTCCGGGTCAGAGTGGACCAGGGAGCAATGGTGATGAAGGGGTGCTCCACATTCCCGAAACCTCCGAAACTGGAAACTCACCATCAGATAGAGTTTAACGTCATTCCCAGGACATGTAGACCCGCAGCCACCGCCTTCTAGCACCCATATGATAAAAAAGGGGTTGGGGCTTGCCATAAGAGCAATTGGGTTGGGAAAATCATATAGGTGCTAGGGCTTGACGTGACCAGCCGATTGATCGGAGGGGGCCTCTCCGACCGCCCGTCTAGCCCAAGATAGGGCCAAAGTGGAGTATTGCATGTCATGAACTGCGCATCCACCTGGGCTCTATCCTTAAGCATTACGGGTCGCCACCCACGACCAACAGGTGGCCCCATTGGGGGAGTCTTACCCCTCTGTAGAGGGGCAGTCGGTGCATTCTAACGCCCCAGCCGACAGGGCGGTCACCTTAAGAAAGTACTATCAATGATCAATGTCAGTGAAAAAGTAACACCCAAAAAAGAAAAAAAGAGAAAAATAACTCATAAAAAATATATATAATAAATCAAATTTATATACCTTAGGTATCGGGTAGTAAAGTTGAAAACTAAATAATATGATAAAAAGCATTGGACTTGCCTTAAGGGACAATCATATAGGTGTCAGGGCGAGGGCCGGTATCGAACTAGGAACCTTGCAGTTTCTAGCCGAACGCTCTACCGACTGAGCTATCTCCGAATTCAAACCGTTAAATTCGCTCAAAAATGACCTTGTATCACATGCTACTCATGCGGTGGGGGGGGGGGGTAATACATGATAGTATTATTTCCATCGTTCTACGACGAGTTCGAAATTAGAATAGTATTTAAGATTTGAGAACAATTCTATGAGTAATATTTTCACAACAAGCAACACTGAGCGATAGATCATCATCATCATCATCATGTCACGCCGGCAGCACGGATATCGATGGCAATCCCTCGCCAACTTTCCCTATCATTCAATGCTCCTGGGAGGTCCTCTGCGCTGCATCCAGTATCCGGGCAGTGCTGGTCAACGTATGTATTTGCTGGTCGGCCCACGCTGGCGTGCCCATGTGATGGCTTCCACAGAAGAACGTCACTTATGAGTTCGTCCTTGCTTCTCCAATAGTGTCCGGTGTGTCTCGTTCTCCTTACACGGTGGTCTGCGTGATATGGGTCAAGTGGCCGTACAGCTGTTTTCTCGTGGGGTGTTGTTTCCATGTCTTGTTTAAGACTGCACGCAGCATTCTTGTGCAGCTACCGTCTAGTTTATTCTCCAGTCGCTTCGTTAGGGTCCAGGTGGTGCAGCCGTACAGTAGCACTGATACAACTACGGCCTGGACGAATTGTCATCCATTGGTGAGCAATATGAGAATTAAAAAGTGTATACTTAAATGTTGCCGAATACATATAACCCGGGCAAAATCGGGAACTTCCATACAGCTACTATTTTTAAACACAGCCAAAGTTTATCTTGTTGCTAAGTTACGACTAAATGAAGAAATGAGATGTCAGAGTTAAGACGTTGCGATTATCTATTTTTACGCTTACCCGACATTGGCTTTATTATAAGATTATACCATATGACCTTTAGGCACCCCTTTTGCGATCTCGTTTCATAAGGACATCTTTTCATTTACGCCGTCAAAATCTGGTTGTTTGTAAACAGATGATTTTTAGATTTTTTTAAATTATAAAACTAACCCCTAACTATAACCTTAACCCCTAACAAATGAAAAACATGTCCTTATAAAACGAGATCGCAAAAGGGGTGCCTAAAGGTCATATGGTCCATAAAATTTAGTAAGAAAATATGATTGTTAAGTTTACTTTTGGACTAATACCGTTGGAAAAGGTATGAACACTCTTATCCCCCAATTATAGGCTAAATGTTAGTACTACAATTCTTCTACAAATATGACTTTGGCATTAAGTAACCCACTAAGGTTGATAAGCCATTGAACAAAGAAACCGAAGCCGAAAACAAAAACGATATATATATATATATATATATATATTATATATATATATATATACTAGCAAATGTATGCACCCTCCGGGTGCAAGTATTTAAGTTTTAATATAAAATATCATATTAAATTAGAAAGGCTAATGAAACTGAATAAGAATGTAGATAAAAAGATTTGGAACAGAGGGGGTATGATTGAAAAATAGAACAACTTTGAAACTATTCCATCATTTTCCTTTACTCCCGTCTTTCATTGTTAAATTTTCCTAATTTAACTGTTTAGTTAAAATAGGAAGTAAAGAATAATATTACAGTTATTTCTTCTTGTTCAGGGATTTCTTTTAATATTTATATCCGAGATTTTTGCTCATATTCATTAAGAAAAAAACAAACAATTAGAAATCAATAATACCAAGCGCATATTTAATAAAATTAAACTTTTAATATCAATATGCAAATTAGCTTTCCTGTTCACACTGTAACCCGCTATTTTGTTGCATATATAAATACAATTGCATGTTATTAGAATGTAGATAAAGTCAAAAGTATTAATAAGGTATAACAATTTTATCAATAACTGAGGTTTAAATAAAAATAAATTCATGGTGAATGTGACGTCAATAACTAAGGGAATTGTGACTTGAGTAGTGATTTAGTTTCGGCTTCAGACAGACAAACACACAATCTCCATTATAATAAGATATATATATATATATATATATGTGTGTGTGTGTGTGTGTGCTGTCCACAAAGTCTGGGTACATAGAGATTTCACTATTGTATTTATTTATGTTATTTTTCCGAGTAGGTAGATATGGTAATTTAACAGTAAATAAAATCATATCATAAACAATTAAATAGAAGAAATACTAATTTTCCTTTTTTTACTTTTGTTTAAATTAAATAAAAAATATTTTACTTTTCAAAATGTATTTATGTTATTTTTCTACCCAGATCGAATGATGGCTCCGTCTAAAGAAGAAAGAATCGAGTTAGTACTCTTACGTGGGCGAGAGGGGTGGTCTTATCGCAAAATTGCATTACGATTGAATAAAATTGTTTTGTTTTAAAAGTGTGTACAAAAATAAAGATGAGGAAAATAGTTTGAAAAAATATAAATAATACACACACACACACACACACACACACACACACACACATATATATATATATATATGTATTATTTAGATTTTTTCAAACTACTTTCCTCATCTTTATTGTTATGCACAGAAAGTTTCGTCAGATGCTTCTAGTCAAACTCGGGAATCTTTTCGTTAAACTCCGGAACCTTCTTGTCGAACTCGGGACCTTCCTAATCGACCGAAACGTTGTGTATATAACACTAACGATGAGGACAACAGTCCAAAAAATCTAATTAATAATAATTAGCAAGCCTCATCTCAAACATTCAGACAAACGAAATATATGAGCTATCAGCACGACATGATGATGATGATGATGATGATGATGATGGCTGTGCTAATTTCACTTAAGTTTTCTACCTTGAACACAGCTACATGGAGCTGACCACGAGAAAAGAATGCTATAATATTATATTAATAGAATTATTTTACTTTTTTTTTTTTTAGATGTAAATTGTTTGAATCGTCGTGACTCTTGTTCTACTTCAACTAGCCCTGTCGGCTGGGGCAGAAAATTAAACCAACTGCACCTCTGCAGAGGGGTAAGATTCCCTAGGGGACCACCTGACGGCCGTTAGTGGGGACTCGTAAAGCTTAAGGACGGAACCCTGGAGGCTGAGTAGTCCATAACATGCAACACTCCACTTTGGCTCTTAATTAGGCTAGACGTGCGGTTGGCAATGCCCCTTCCGATAAAGCGGCTGATCACGTCAAGCCCTAGCACCTACATGATTGTCCCAATCCTATTACCCTTATAGCAAACCACCAACCCTTTTTATCGTGTGTGCTAGAAGGCAGTGATTGAGGGCTTTATTGTCCTGGATATGACGTTAAACTGCATCTAGTGGTGAATTTTTAATTCTAGAGCTCTAGGGAGTGTGGAGTGCCCTTTCATTGCCCTTACTTCCAAGTTTACTATGACCCAGATTGGTAGTACCTGTTAGGGTTTCATCTATGGGTTAAATAGAAAAAATATTTTTAAAGAATCAAGTTTTTTAAAAACTGAGTTTGAAAAAATTGAATAGCATCAAGAATGAATAAAACAAAACACCTTCGGCATAGGATAACCCAACAAAGGTTGACATGCCGTAAAATCCAAACAACCTACCAACCAACCAAGAATTGGATTTTCTTTCTTGTTCCGATAATCTATAGATATATAAAGGGCAGTTGTGTATATGTGTAAGTCCGGAGGAAACTTATATATATATATATATATATATATATATATATATATATATATATATCACCTGGTTTTGTTTTTAAGTAAAAATAATGAAGATTTGATTCATATTCGTGAAATAATTAAAAAATATGATTTAAATGATAACAGCATAGATTTTTGTTGCATTTGATATTGTAAATAGTAGATATTAATTTTTCTATTTAGAGTGGCTGGCTCAACGCAAGATCTTTTTTTTTACGTGGGGATTTTATGGGGCATCCTGCGAGGGTTCAACTCACGATTCAGTAATAATTTATTAGCAATAAATTATAACTGTATCGTGAGTTGGATCCCCGCAGGATGCCCCATGGACCTGCGAGACTAACTTTAAAAAATCCCCCTCTACCCAGGCAATGCCGGGTAACCGCTTCTGGTGTTATGATAAATGTAAACATTGTTTTATCTCTTTGTTTTTGCTAAGTTATAGTTAAACGAACATATGAGAGGACAGAGTTAAGGTTCTCTCATTTCTTTTTACGCTTACAATACAATGGCTTTATTATAAAAGCTATCCACAAAAAATATTCAAATGTTACGATAAGAAAAAACTCAAATTTAAAATGAATAACACAGCCTAATTATTTATTTAAATTTATTTATTAAAACGTACTTTTAGAAGTCCTTATGCAAATTGAATATCAGCATTACTTTGATAATGATGGTAGATGTGGCCACCTCAGACGCCAAAACAATCTCCTTGGTCTAGCGCTAGTGAAAAGAGGATAGACTCCCTTGCTGATAGGCTGATACCGACTTTAGATCCCCCCCCGACGACTTTACTTACTTACTTACTTACTTTGATAAACACTGGTTGATAGTAAATATGATATATGTTGAAAAACTTAGAGCATCACATCGTGGTGCAATGATTAATAAGCTAGTCCCGCTGATCCATTACTACTCTCACCGAAGTTAAGCAGCGATGAGTCAGTTCAATACTTAATTGGGTGACCACTTAAGCAACAGCGGATACTATTAGCAACCTGAGTCCTTTGTTTATCAAAATTAATTGATTCGGCATTACATGACCTGAAAGGGGTTGGTATGCCGTAAAACAAAACTACCAAACCACTATTACTACTGAATAGCGAGTTCGATCCTCGCTGGATGCCTAATACTTGCGAACTTGTGTTACATCCTACCAGCTTGGACAAATAAATACACGTTGAAAAGTTAATAGATTGTATCGAATTATTGTTATGTATTAAAAATGTATACGGTTTTGCTCTTAGATGATAGAAGGTAGAGAGACATAGATTTACAACACGAAATTTTATGCGCCCAGAAAAGTGAATGCCGATGTTTTCTTCATAAGGGGTCATCTATACATATATAAAGGGCAGTTGTGTGTATATGTATGTCCAGAGGAAACTTCGAAAATGAAACAATTAACGACAAACTAAAATATATATACATATTAAATGTCACCAGGACTTGGTTTTTGAGCAAAAATGATAGAGATTTGATTCATATTTGTGAAGATGATTAAAAAATAAAATTTAAACTGATAACAGCATTGATTTTTTTTTCATTTAATATTTTAGATAGTAGACATTAACATTTCTTTTTAGAGTAGCTGGATCAAAGGTCTAGTTTTTTACATAGGGATTTAAATGGGGCATGCCACGAGGATTCAACTCACGATTCAGTAATAATGCATCTGCGGGACTAACTTAAAAAAAACTCTACCCAGGCGACGCCGGGTAACCGCTGCTAATCTACATTAAAGTCATAAACAGATATATATAAGTATAGATTTACATAACAAAATTTTATAATAGATGGTAGACGGTGAGGACTCACACACGCACACGAACAATTCGTACTAGGTGATGTAAAAAAATAAGTTAAGTCAGCATCCAAGAAACCTTTTCCCACCACGTAGAACCTAGTCCAATAGGCTGCATTTTCTCACTTATCTAATGGGGTAAATACTGAGTTTAATACTCGGCGCTCGGTGCACCCAAAAATGGGAATGCCGATGGTTTGGGGCTGATTTGTTTTTTTGTTTTTTTTTCATCGCTTCTCGAGAAACTTGCTTTCTAAGGAGTCTTCCACATTAAATTTACATTCCAGTACCGTGAGGGGTTAGATAAATATCATGGACATAATGCAAGTTTATAACATTACTAGATTAACAGACAATAAATTGACTGAAATTTTTTATCCACAAAAGTTATTATCTATTAAAATTTACTTTTAAATATCCTTATGCAAATTACATATCCCTATGCATCAGATGGGAAACTCTAGTTCTGGAAATCTTGAGGGTGTAGATTACCCCTTCATTGCTATTACTCCCAGTTCCACTCTGATTTGCAGTGGTAGTATCTATTTGGGTCCTATCTATGGGCCAAATAGATCTGTTTAAAATTATTCATATTCGATAGGACCGTATGCAAAAATAAATAAATCAAATCAAAATAGAAAATAGAAAATAAGAATACAAATAAAAACTTTTAAGAAAAGTAAAACATTAGAGGTGAACGTACAAGGATAACCGCTAGGCATAAAATAATCCTATATGGGTTAACACGTCATTAAAATCAATCAACCAAAACATAACCGCAGTAATAATCTTCCGTTTAACAAATGAAAATATTATATGATATTTACATCTGATGAGCATATATATTTATCTATATTACATATATATGCGTGTGTGTGAATGTAATATATATATATATATATATATATATATATATATATATAATTGTGGAAAGATTTTGGGTTGTTTAAGAAGCATGAAATAAATGAAGATCAGAAACGAAATGAGGAATATTGTGTTCTTAAACTTATTTATTTACTAATATTTCGAGGTTCATCATTCTTTCTAAAAGGTTACATTTTTTGCATGCTTCTAAAACACCCACCATTTTTTCCCTAATATATAACACACACACACACACACACACACACACACACACACACATATATATATATATATATATATATATATAATATGGATAAATAAATATACTCATCAGATATACCAACAAAGAAGCATACGTGGACCCATAACAACATAATGTATACAATATTTAAATACATTTGAATTAAACTGACAATTATTTTCATATGCAGCTTGCAGAATTTTACTTTACAATCAGCAAACATAATTTTTGCATCTTTTTTTCTTAATTAATTTAATGTAATACTAATTCACATTCATTGTTATTTAGACGGAAAAGACATTAATTGTAACTGGCTATGAATTACTCACCTTTTATTTCTGTATAAAGTGGCTCGCGAAATTTTGGATGAGACTTAACAAAAGTTGGAGTCTCTAAAAGTATATCCTGGTCATTACTTGGCCAATAAGGTCCGTACGGCCAAAATTTAATATCCAATGGCCGTCTTTTGTATTTTGATACGAACTCCTCAAGTTGTCTAGAATATTTCCAATAAGCTCGGCTGGTACGAATTTCCATTATTTATCCGATATAACTTTGTTTTATATATATATGTATATATATATATATATAATATAGACAGAATTCTTTCTTTCTTTTTTATATTTGTGAATGTATTAGAAGAAGAACAAATAATATATTTCTTTTATTTTAACTTAAATTAATTAAAAATCTTATTTGTTCTTCTCGAGAAACTTAGACGTTGCATTCGAGAAACAAGTAACTATCATAATCAATCATGAAAAGATACGTCGAAATAATCTATATTTTTTTCTTTGTTTTTATAATTTTTTTATAATTCAGTTTATTTTCTAATTACATTGAAAGATAAACCTGAATATTCCTTTTATATATATATATATATATTTGTAAAAAGGTTTCAACTAAAACTACAGATACAATGCATGATGTATGTGTTGTTCGCTATCCCTGAAGTTGACAATACTACAATACCAGGATTATATAAGAATGATTTCTGGTCTATTTTCGATGTACAACTTATGAATGAATGAATATATCAACAGGGACAGCAGCCGAATTGCTTGTTCAACTGAAGGTCAACACAAAGAACAAACAACAGGAAGTGATTTATCTCATTAACGTCAGACATCGATTTTTTAATGCTAACCGGAAATTGATGATGATAAACAATGTGCAGCAAGTTCTTATGGGTATTTTTACTAACGTCTTTTCAAAATGTCGGCAACGATGTCATTCAGAAAAAGAGAAACATGTTCGTGATTTTAACAATTATAAGAGAATAATTTAAAATAAATAAAAGTTTTGATTTTTGGTTTGATTTTTCTTAACGCATAATTGTTGCATGTATAATGAATTTAAATATCTATTTATCTATCTATCTATCTATCTATTTATATATATATATATATATATATATCTCCCTCTCTCTCTCTCTCTCTCTCTCTCTCTATATATATATATATATATATATATATATATATATATATATATATATATATATCAGTGAGTGTGAACGGGAGTGTTATGAACGAAAAGTTGATACATAAACCATGGTAGAATGCTCCCGTAATCCGGTAGAGCTCTTTATGAGCGACTTTAATAAACTTTCACCGCCAGCATAACGCAATGATCATCTGTTTACAGATTTGATCTCTCTTGTGATCGTAAAGTATATACACTGATGTATGTATTCAAAACAGTTAAAACACCGCACCTTAATGGGCGCTGGTGATGGCCCAGAGGTTAACGGATCGGCTGACGTAAAGTCAGTCGGGTTCGCTCCTGGTCGGAGTTAGTTGCTGTGTCTAGCCACACTGATGAGACGTGAAACGTCAAAACACGGTGTCTGTGGATGTCTTATATATATATAATATATATATATATATATATATATATATATAATAATTATCCTGAAGATCCTTCTAGGTAAAGATCCTTTTCGGTAGTTAACTTCTGTCGCTCATTCTGTTCCCTAAACCGGCTTTGCGAGTAGGTATTGAGCACTTTTCAATATCTATTATCCTAACTCTTTCCGTTTCTTTTTTTATCACGACAGTTAAAATTATGACCCATTCAGTTCTTTTCATTTTTGTTGTTGTTGTTGTTGTTGTTACGTTGAGTCGTTCTCTAAATTTCTACACATATGTGTGTGTATGTGTGCGTGTGTGCGTGTGTGTCTTATGAACGAACCAATAGACACATTGGTAGATATATATATATATATATATATATATATATAATATATATATATATATATATATATAACTACGTTTCAGATGATGGACGTTGAGAAACGTACTCTTTTTTTAACAATCTACAGCAAAGTTATTTTCTTTTTCTTTTCTTTTCCTTTTTCTGTTTTCTTACAGGTTTTAAACAATCTGTGGGCCTCTGTGTTCGGCTTTGGATCTATTGATCCGTCTTTGCAAGTATACGAATAATTCCTACAAACTGGTCTTATTATTAAAGAGCAAAGAGAAATTCTATCGTTATGTTGAAACAACGCATTATATAATGCAATATCCTAGTGACGTAGAAATAGAATTTGATGTTGTTCCATTCGATAAATAAACTTCCATTATTATTCAATGAGTAATACAATATTATGAGTCCATTATGGCGAGTGTATTTTCTTGTGCATTTTTTTGTATTGGTTTTGGCGGCAAATTTGTATACAAAAAATCTAGAATTAACTCTTAAATTGAGACTAACTCCGTTGCTAGATCAATATTTAAAAGAATTTAATATTTTAATCTACGTATTATTTTCAACTATATATCAATATCTGTGTTCCCTTTTTCTACTGCCATTATCATTTTGCAACAACTTTTGGTTAAAAATGTGACCGTCCAAATCCTTCCAGATGAAATGCAAAAATGTAGATCCTGATTATCAAGAGTTGCTTATCCGCCGAATTCTTATTTTATGAGTGTCGTCACCTCAGCTAAATAATGGACCATTTCGTTTTTATTATAAAGAAAGCAAAGGAAAAAAGGACATGATACACATAAAAAATTTAATAAGAAAGAAAGAAAGAAAGAAAGAAAGAAAGAAAGAAAGAAAGAGAGTAGGATAATTCTTTTTCAATTGAACATAATGAAAAGATGAAAAGAAAGAAAGAAAAAAAAAATGAAGTGAGAGAGAATTAGATCAAGATTATTATACTTTTTAAATATTGAACTATTAGCAATAGCTCTTACTGTGGTATATCCACAGTACCCGCTAGTTTCCTATATATATTTTTTAATTTATAGCAATTGAACAAGGCATAGGGTCAGTTTATATCTTTACTTAATTTTACCTACAATTAAGTTGGATATCATAAACGTATTGAAGGTAAACAAGAAAACACAGAGAAACATTGTTCATGATATTTGGATAGAGTATTTTAGCGCAATTCCTCCGTGTCGTCATTTCTACGAGAGCGTGAAACAGTGCGTAGCGGGGGTAATGATAAAGAGTAGGCTCGAACTCGTGTCCTCTGCTGGCTCCGACTGCTTTGTTAATTGAATTAACTACTTTATCAACTAAGCTACGGAAGCCAATGGTTTAGAAGATCAAATTTAAAATCATAATGTATACTTTACACCGCTTCTCGATGTCTTCGACGCCATGTAAAAAAAACAAAAAACAAGCCAATATTTTCTTCTTCTTTATCTATATATCAATACTCGAGTTCCTTATTTGCACGATCGTTATTTTCTTGCAATATCCTCTGCTTAAAAATGAGACCGTCCAAATCGTCCAAAATAAAATGCAAAAATATAAATCCTGATTATCTGGTGTTACTTATCCGCTGCATTCTTATTTCTTATGAGTGTCGTCGCCTCAGTTAAGTAATCGACCATTCCGTTTTATTGTAAAAAAAGAAAGGGAAGAAAGGGGACATGCTACAGAGAAAGATATAATAAGAAAGAACGAAAGAAAGAGAGAAGAGGAAAGATAGACAGAGGGGTGACTACGGGGAACTGATGAAGCTAATCTGTTTCAATTGAACATAAGGAAAGAAGGAAAGATGGAAAGAAAGAAAAAAAGAGTGAGAGAGAGTTAAATCAAGATTATTAGACTTTTTACTCATTGAACTATTTTGTAATAACTACAAAATTACATTGATATTTCTATTATTCATTTGACTACGTAGCTAAACTAGTGTATTAATAATACTTGACAGGAATTGGTACACTAATGTATTAATGACATCTATCAGGATGTGGTAAATTAGTGTATTAATAATATTTAACAGGAATTGGTAAAATAGTTTATCGTTAATACTCAACAAGAATTGTTAAACTAGTGTATTGAAGATATTTAACAGGAATCGGTAAACTAGTTTATGGATAATACATAATAGGACTTAGTAAACTAGCGTATTAATACTTAACAGAATTAGTAAATTAGTTTCTTAATAATACTTAACAGGAATTAGTGAATAAGTGTATTAAAAATATTAATGTGAACTAGTGCATAAACAATTACTTAACAGGAATTAGTAAGCGAGTGTATTAATATTTAATAGGAAATGGTAAATTCGTGTAATAAGGATACTTAACAGAAAGTAAGTTTCCAGTATAAAAGTCCACGTGTTCCGATAAACCTGGTTGTGTATTTGTCATGTCCGTTTCGTTAAGATGATTAAAAGTATTTGAACACATTCTTTGAGAAGTATTAAACCAAAAAGTTCTTTCTTTGCGTTAGAGGCTGCGTATGTTTCAATGAAGTTTAAGGAAACGTTCCAAAATTCTTGTATGTTTTCGGGTGACTTTGTCCAAGAATCACAGATCTCAAAGTGTTTCCATGCCAATTCTGTTTGGTAATGATTCCATATGATGGCAAAAAACAAAAAATGCGGAACGACATCACGGTGAAGAATGTGGAATAGTTTGGGTTTGGTGGGTTTATTTGGGGTCTTTTTTTTTTTTTTTTTTTTTTTTTTCAAATCTTGAGTCGGCACTCTTTAAGTCACAGGCATGAAACCAGGCAGTTATTGATTGTGTGTGAAATCGGCCTCATAAAGTTTCTCGGGCGAGAAATATCTGGTGACGCCGTCTGACCAAAGTACCTGTTCCCTTTCAGCATTTTCAGTGATTGCCCCCCTCTTTTTTTTTCTTTGTAAGAAATAAAGAAGAAAAAAAAGGAAACTCTCCTTTTGCTAATACTCATTTATGGTCCATTGATTCTACGTAAGAGGTAAAGGCAGTCGCAGCAGCAGGAGCAGCAAGAGCAACAGCAGCAGCTCCAAGGAAACGCATTAAAACTTCTCATATTTGTAACACCTGCCCGACTAAGCGAAAAATCCTCAGATTTCCTCTTGTACCATTTGCACATTTGAGAGGAAAAATCAACAAAGCAAAAATAAAAAGCTCTCAAATTCGTGTACTATTAGCTTTGTATATAAACAAAACAAAAACTCCTACAATGCAATCAGGCCTGTTATGGAAATTTTCGAAGGCTTTGTTCAAAGATCGATAGATACTATTAGAGGCAAATGCATTAATAAAGTCCCTGTACATGTGTGTGTGTGCGTCTTCATCTTATCAAAGCCACGGAGTATACGCTCGTTTGCGCATGCGTGTACACAGCTTAATTATTTTTTAGGTTGGTTGGTTGGTTAGTTGGTTAGTTGGTTGGATTTTACGGCATATCAACTCTTGTTGGGTTATTTTATGCCGAAAATATTCTGTTTGTTTTTAAACTCGAATTTTAAACACATTCTTAACTCATTTTTATTCAATTTAACCCATGGGACCTACTACCACTCCGAGTCAGAGTGGACCTGGGAGTAATAGCGATAAAAGGGGCACATCCTCCCCATAGCTCCAGAATTGGAACCTCACCACTAGATGTAGTTTAATGTCATCCACAGGACACTAAGACCCTCAGCCACCACATTCTAACACATATATTAGAAAAGGTTGGGGATTTGCTATAACAGTAACAGGGTTAGGACAATCATAGAGGTACTAGGGCTTGACATGACCAGCCAATTGATTGGAGAGAGCCTCACCGACCGCCCTTCTAGCCTAAGGGCTAAAGTGGGGTGTTGCATATCATGGACTGCAGAGTCATCAGGGTTCCCTCCTTAAACATCACAGGAACCCAGGTGTGCCCATTGGAGACATTTTATCCTTCTGCAGAGGTGCAGTCGGTGTATTCTACCGCCCCAACCGACAGTGCGGTTAATTATTTGTATGCATGCGTGCAGCCGTATACTTACGAGTGTATGTTTATTTCTTATTATTATTTTCAGTTAGATGTGTCCCTTTTAAATCTGCATGCACATCTCTAATTCATGAGCGTGCGTGATTATGACGATGTGGAAAATTTACAAGTATAAATGTAGGTAACGATATGCGGATATAATCTGATGCCTTGCGTGTAAATAAAAAAAACGTGCCTTTACGCATGCGCCTGCCCATATAGATACGTTGTGTGTCGGTAGACATTTGTTAAGCGTTCAGATGTGTGCGTATTTATGGGTTTTTTTTAATCTATACGTTAGCGTGTGTCTTTGATGCAGGCATTTGTATGTGATTATTTCCTAAGCTTTTGATTAGTTGTGGCACAAGGCAGGAAGTATGGAGCAGCAAGTGAGACTCGAATGTACTAGTAATGGTTTGCTGAGTATGTATAGGTTGGTTGGCTGGTTGGTTGACTGGGTTTTACGGCATGTCAACCCTTGTAGGGTTATTTTATGCCGAAGATGTTTTGTTTTATTTATTCTTAATGGGTACCTAATTATTTTTAAACTCGATTGTTTGAACACTTTTAAAACTCATTGTTTTCTATCTTACCTATAGATAGAGCCCTAACAGGTACTACCATTCCGGGTTAGAATGAACCTGTGAGTAATGGAAATAAAGGTGTACTGCACATTCCCCAGACATCCGGAATTGGAACTTTCACTATCAGATAGAGTTTAACGTAATACCCAGGACACTAATCCCCTCGGCCACAGCCTTTTAACACATATATGCTAAAAAGGCATGGGGGCTTGCCTTAAAAGCTATGGGTTGGGACAATCATATAAATACTAGGGCTTGACATAACCAGTCGATTCATGGGGCGGGCCTCTCCGAGCACCAATCTAACCTAAGGGCCAAAGTGGAGTGTTACATGTTATGAAGTGCTCAGCCTTGGCTTTCATCCTTAAGCATCACGTGTCACCACCCACGGCTAACAGGTGACCCAATTGGGAGGGGTCTTTCCTCTCTCCAGAGGTGCAGACGGTGTATTCTACAGCCCCAGCCAAACAATTGTTTGCTTTATTTTAATGAACATGCACAAAAATCACGGGGATATATCTTAAAAGAAATCCATTAATAAGAAAAAATATCTGTAATTTTATTCTTTACTTCCTATTTTAACTAAATGGTTAAATTAGGAAATTTTAGCAATGAAAGACGGGAGTAATGGAAAAGTAAATTTCAGTTGTTCTATTTTTATTATACTCCCCCCTCTGTTACAAATTTTTTTATCTGCTTTCTTATTTAGTTTCATTAATATAAAATCCAATATAAAATGTTATTATATTTGCAAGAAAGATTTTATGGTTATTTACTGAGCGATACATAGTTTGGTGCAAGGCCAGTAATGTGGAGAACCCAGTGAAAATCGAACTTACTAAAAAATTGGTTCACGGTAGATAGTGTATAAAAAATTATTTACTGGCACCCCACCATGCCTGTTGGTCACAAGAACCATTAACGTGTGGGGCCACGCACAAACCAAAGCTCATTCATGGCATGTGAAAGAATTACGTGGATCCTTAGGCATTTCTCTATTGAGGCGCCTGGCACTGGGCAATAAACCCAGCCCTACCCCTTTGGATCAAGATGGCAGGTGTTGCCTGGGGGGTGGCTCCCTGGGATCACACTGTTATTAATCTTACCGGTTCAATGGACGAATCCATTGGACACATGAACCGAGGGTTAGATAAGTATATATAAATAGATAATGTATAATAATAGACTTACTAATGATCTGAAATAGATAGCTATATAAACTCCTACACATGGATACATTCGTGTTGGCCGACAAGCAAAATCTTATGTACATCAGCTCTGTACGGACACTGGATGCTGCTTAGAAGAATTTCCATGAGCGATCACCAATAAGGATTGATGGCGAGGGAGAGTTAAGTAAATCTGTGCTGTTGTGTAATGGTTACCGTCGTAGAAAAATACGAAACTGTTTTCATTTCACATAGGGTTAATATGCTTGGGAAAGGTATGAAACCAATTATTCTCCCTCCAACTATAGGTAAATAGTTGGATAGACTATAATCTTTAACCTTGGTGTGGCAACCGGTCTAAGAGAATTAAAAAAAGACTGTGACTTCAAACCTGTTAAACTCCACATTAATTGACCTTGTGTCGGATTCTGCTCGCGTGGAGGGGTGGCGAAAATACATATACATGGCTTTATATATGCATTGGCTCAAGTATGCATTTTCCCAACCCCTCCGCCACCGGTAGTAGGGAACACAAGCTCGATTTTTAAGTGGAGTAAAGCTGGTTTGAATTCAGAGTTTTCTTTCTCCTAGACTGGTTGCCCAACCAAGACTAAAGAACCCAGTCCGACCAACTATTTATTCATAGCTGGGGGAGGTGAGGAGACAACAGATGGATTGAAGAAGAAGAAGAAGAAGAAGAAGAAGAAGAAGAAGAAGAAGAAGAAGAAGAAGAAGAAGAAGAAATTCTTCCAAGGGCATTAGTGAAACGAAAACAGCTTTGTCCAGCATTTGAGTCCCGATTTTCATTTCTTCTTTCCCTTTTCATTGAAACAGATGATACGCTTCTGACTCCCTTTCCCATTTCTCTTTTTTATTATAGTTTCCTTCTGGCGTGTAGCATGTTTTTTTAATTCCCTTTCTTCCGTCACAATCAAAACAGAATGGTCCATTTATCTATATTTCCCCCTCTCCTTATCTCTATATCCCCCTCCTCTCTTTCCTCTCTCTCTCTCTCTCTCTCTCTCTCTCTCTCTCTTCCACCCCTATCACCCTTTCTATGTTCCATCCCTTCTATCTTACTCTCCCTAATATTATCTTCCCAGCTCCTCTATCTCATTTAATTTCACAACCATCTCTTTCCGCTCCCCTCTATCTCTCCTGTCCATCCCCTATATCTCGGCAACCCCATATCTTTATCGTCTCCTCTACTCTATCTTTTCCTCACCTCTCTCACCCCCTCTTAGCATTTTTCTTTGATCACGCACAGAATATATACATATATACACACAAATAAATATATATATACATATATACACACAAAACAGACACATATATGTATGCACGAGCCAAGAAGAAAGGAGAGATAAACAGATCAAAGAAAGTTATCAAACGAACACCGACCATCAGACAGTGGACAGTAGAATTAACTAGTAGGATTCATTACCCTTCTCCCAACCACTATCCTGGAAATGACTATATATTAAATTGAAATCAAAACACAGCCCACAATTTTATTAGCTTGAAAAGGGTCATAAAGAAACCCTAAAAATATGCCACCTATTTCAAAATCGCATAAATTCAAATGAAGAAAAAAAATTGCAAAATGGAAACTACTTACGAACTTTTTCTCTATAGAATATTTACTTTCTCTCGTTGTATCTACAATAACCTTTATTATATATATATATATATATATATATATATATATATATATATATTATATATAATAATACAAATAATATATATATATATTATTTATATTTTTGAAGGCAATTACAATGCGTAGATCGTATAAAATTTGATAATTATTGAAAATAATCATGACAAGCAAACTCGGCGAACAACGCATGTGATGTGTGGAACACCGTATAGCTGTTTCAACCTTCTTAGGTCTCATCAGCAGTGTATACCTAAGAGCTCTCTGCGACAGAAATCGAACCGAAGAACCCAGCACGCCGCACACGAAATACGCAAAATTAACCGGTCAATGATAAACTGCGTGCTGGTTTCTCCGATTCGATCTCTGTCGGAGGGAGATCGTAGGTATACACTGCTGATGAGACCTAAATAGGTTGAAACAGCTGTACGGTGTTCCGCACGTCACACGCGTTGTTCACCGATTTTGCTTGTCATGATTATTTTCAATAATTAATTGAATTTTATACGATATACGCATTGTAATTGCCTTCAAAAATATAAATAATATTATACTTTTTCTCTATAGAATATTTACTTTCTCTCGTTGTATCTACAATAACCTTTATATATATATATATATATATATATATATATATATATATATAATACATATATATTATATATATATATATATATATATATTATTTATATTTTTGAAGGCAATTACAATGCGTAGATCGTATAAAATTTGATAATTATTGAAAATAATCATGACAAGCAAACTCGGCGAACAACATCATCATTGCTTCAAAAGCAAATTACCAAATACTCTTATCCTTACGCCTGAGCAGGGCCTAATTTGTGATTCTCTCAACGTTCGCTGTACTAAGTTCTGTATAGTAGTGGCGTATTTATTTGACAGGTTAATTATCTATTGGCTATTATCTATCTATCTATCTATCTATTTTTTCCTTATCATCGTTAATTTCCACCTATTTTTCAATCCTAATTTGTTTATATCTATCTTTTTCCATCCTTTCCTTCCTCTCTACCTTCCATCCCTATTCCTATTATTCAATCCTAATCTATATATCATCTATCTATCTATCTATCTATCTATCTTTATATATATATATATATATATATATATATATATATATATATATGCACCTAACTTTCACGATCAAAGTCATGCTGAATTTTGGACGATTACCGTCATCGATTTCAGCTGAGTTATGTCACACAATTTCGAAAGAAAATTACATCTAAACAACGCCAAATCCTTTCACTACATCATTTTTTCACCCATATACTGTATCTAACTTCTCTCCAGATAGTCTCTATTCTCTATACCTTGACAAAGGGTGAAAATTCACCCGAAATATCGGAATTAATCAAACCAGGGACAGAACAACAGCTGAATATTAAAATTCTGTTTTTTTTTTCTGTTTTTTCCATGCTTCAAAATACAAAAAAAACAACGTTCACGAGAACAAAGTTTATACATATATATATATATATATATATATATATATATATATATATATATATATATATATATATATGCTCCCAATTTTCATGGTAGAGCACTGTAGGGAGACATTAATTGAAATTTCACCATTTAGCATAAGCATTTACTCGCCTGCTGTTTACAGACTAGAGTTCTCTGGTGATTGTAAAAACATATATCCTGTAAGCATGTATCAATTAATTGTTCACCCGGACTGACAGTCGCTGTCGGCTGTAAGGGTAAGGAAATTGGTTAACGAAAACTCTGTCGGGTTTCGCTCCTGGTTAGAGGTAGCTGTTAAAAGGTCGAGCCGCACTGATGAGACGTAAACGTCAAAACACGTGTCTGTGGATGAGGACTATATATATATGTATATATGTGTGTGTGTGTGTGTGTGTGTGTGTGTGCTGCTTTCTTTTGTTCTTTCTTCCTATGTATCTATTTGTTCCCTTTCTTTCTTAATTCCCACCTATTTATCGATCCCAATTTGTTCATATCTATCTATCTATCTATCTATCTCCTTCCTTCCTTCCTTTTAGTATCTGTCAATCCTCAGAGATGCTGATAGGTACGCGTCCTGCGTCCCTGACGCACAGAAATCTAAAGGACTCAGTAAAATCGTGTTCAAGTGTTTTCTTTTTTTTCTTTTTTTTTTTCGCTCACCATTTCAAGCTAACTGTAAATACATTTCAATAGTTTCTTAGAAACAAATTAAACAGGATAGGTTACAAGATAGGAGTTAGACGGCTTTAGTTGGGACCCATAAATCTACCAGGGAACTCATTCAAAGCAAATATATGCGTCCTAGGACGCACTAAATCAAAAAGCAATCAGCATCACTGAATCCTAATCTACTCTTATCTATCTATCAATCTATCAATCTATCTCAGTCCGTTTAAATCTATCTATCTATCCTAGTTTCTCTTTCTTACTTCCTTCATCATTCTTATTTAGGAATCCTTATCTGATTATACCTATATATCTATCAATCTATCTATCTATCTATCTATCTACCTCGGTCTGTTCATTTCAATCTATCTATCTATGCCTTAACAATATTTTCCCTTCTAAGCTTCCAGTCACACCGGATTATGTAAGCTGACAATATGATTACAGAACAATAAAAGAGAAAGCTGAATAGCATTACAAAAGGCAGAAGGATCAGAAATTCTCGCCAGCAAACGGATTGCATTCATTTGCCTTTAAAAACTAATCAATCATCTTAAGACAGATACAATACTAACAACCAACAGCAAACGTAATCCGACCTTCCATCGCCACTTGTTTACGTTGTTGTTCCTTCCCGCTCTTTCTAATGAGATTGGCCAGTTTCGACTGAAAAGTCGGCCATCTTTTTTTAAAAACCTTATGGGTTCGAGAGGGAAAGAAGCTGACCCTATTTCTCGCGCAAAATCACTCCACCACGGGGACTGTCACTTGTATATTGTACTAAGAGATTCTGATTTTTTTTTTTAATTATCCTTTTATAACTTGAGATGATACTGATGCATGTATTAAGGAAAGAGTGAAGAATTCAAATGAGCGTTTCATTGTGTTATTTTCATTATTATTAATAGTATAAAAAAACACCCTCTGGGCGGTGTAAAGATTACTTTTTAAAGATATTGCCAGCGGGAGGTAGGAGTTAAAACTTCAATGTCAGAGGGTTTGTATCATAAGTAAGTAAAATCATCAAATTTAAAGGAGTAAAAAAATAAAAATTTGAAATGAAAACTTAGTTCTTTGAAATAAAATGTTGCTTGCATCTGTTAACTATTCATTGAATAATTATTTTGAAAATTTTACACAAAAATTTTACACAAAAAGATATGTATTTATTTATTTGTAAACTTTTTAGTTAACCTCTAGTTACTGAAAAAAGGAGCGAGAGTAAAAAATAATTTTACATTTTTACTCAAAGTGTATATAATACAAGTGTATATAATGCAAGGTTGTTTTTTATTCTACGTATTGACGATTTTGGGTAAGTGACAGAGTCTCCTCGTGTCTCCAGGACTCTTCTAAGTATTCTAGCCGATCTTAACAGTGCTTTAGTTTGGATGGTCTCGATTCTTCCTCTGATTTCCAATTCTCCCAAATTATTTTCTAGAGCTTTGGGGACCGTTCCACGGCACCAATTACAATTGGTACGACCTTCACCTTCATGTTCCACACTTTCCTCAGTTCTCTGGCAAGGTCCAAGTATTTGTCTATCTTTTCGCTTTCTTTCATTTTCGCTCGGCGGTCGACCAGGACGGTAAAATCAACGAGATGACAGGTTCTCCTTTTCTTGTCGAGCAGTACTAGGTCCAGTCTCCTGGCCGGGATTAGATTATCCGTCTGTACACGAAGTTCCAGAGTTTTTCATATCCACCTTAACCGGCGGTTCACTGGCGGCTGAGTGACAGAAAGTCTCCTCAGGTCTCCTGGACTCTTCTGGTATTCTAGCCGATCTTAACAATGCTGTAGTTTGGATGGTCTCGATTCTTCTACTGATTTCCAATTCATCCAAATTCTTTTCTAGACCCTGGGGATCGTTCCAAGAGCACTAATTACTATTGGTATGACCTTCACCTTAATGTTCCACAGTTTTCTCAGTTCTCTGGCAAGGTCCATGTATTTGTCTATCTTTTCGCTTTCTTTCACTTTCACTCGGTGGTCGGCAGGGACGGATTATTATTATTATTATTATTATTATTATTATTATTATTATCACTCCTTTTGAGTTTTTCACATCAGCTAACGCTGATGGTATTTCACTGGAGTCTCAGTGATAACAAGTCTCCTCAGGTCTCCAGGACTCTTCTGAATATTCTAGCCGATTGCGGCAGTGCAGTAGTCTGGATGGTCTCAATTCTTTCTCTGATTTCCAAATTCTCCAGTCTTTTTTCCAGGTCTCTTCTAAGTGTACCAACTACTGGTATCACTTTCACTCTCATATTACACAGTTTTTTCACTCTCTGACAAGGTCCAGGTATTTATCCATCTTTTAATTTTCCTTCAGCTTCACCCTGTGATCTGCTGGAACCGGAAAGTCCACTAATTGACACGTTCTCTTTTTTTTTCTTTTTTTTTTTTTCTTAATCAACACTAGGTCTGGTCACCTGGCTGGATAGGGTGATCCGTCTTCATCTCAAAGTCCCAGAGAATGTTATGCGTTTCATTCTCATTATTATTATTATCATTAGTTTGTTGGGCATCCTTGGATATCTCCTTCTTTTAGTCTCTTTTCGCATCAACCTTAGAATAAAAATCTTTGCACAGAACATAAACACTATTTAGCTAATATCTATATACAATCAATTCTGTTAATTAGTTCCCCAATAGTCCCCAAAATGCCCTCCTTAGACTAGGAAATGGACTCATCGAGTCAAATCTGGACGACTTTTTGATAGCGCTAATACCCTCGGGATAGGTATGCATCGAACAACTCTCTCGTGAACGTAGACCCCCACAAACAATAATTCATTTGAAAATTATAGTGAAAATAATTTAATTTTCTTAGTTTCTAAGAATCTTAAAGGAAATGCTCTAAGGAAAATCACGCTTTAATGTGCCGTTTTTTGCTGTGTCGTTGTTCCATTCCTATTGTTACGTAGATATGTTGGTTTAAAGTGCAAGTAAAACTCATTGTTATTGCGTTAACCTCGCAAGTTGTTAACAGTGAGTTCAGTGCTCTTTTCATGACCCACAAAATTAACTTGATATCAGATTCGCTTTGTATTGTCTTCAACCCTGGACCCTGTCAGATAGAGGTTGAAAATACGTGTAACAGCCTTTTTATTATTACTACTGTAAGGTAGTTTGGGTTTGGTTTCCTTAAGTTTAATTCACCCCCTCTCTCTCTCTCTCTCTCTCCTCTCTCTCTCTCTCTCTCTCTCTCTCCCTCCCTCTCTCTCTCTCCCCACCCTCTTTCTCTCTCTATCTCTCTATCTATCCATCAATGTATTTATCTATGCATTGATCTTATTCTCTTTACTCCATCAACTATTATAATATGCTAACAACGAGACATTTTGATCAGGAACGGACAAAATACAGGGATGTGGTTTCATGCCTTTACTAAGAGTTGTAGTCCTGAGTTCTGTTCATAGCTATGTATCTACTTTGTTTCTTTGTTTATATTGTGGTGAGACGGAAGTTAACGCTTTGAAAGCAGAAATAAAATGACGAAAATAAGAAGTCTGCGCATAGGATCAGCGCAGGTTGAAATAAAATACAGAAATATCAAAAATGATAAATTTCAACCAATCAGAAGCGTTCGCGCCTAAGAAAATAGAAGTTTTAAAAAAAGACCGATTTCGATCCTAGGGAGTCCTATAAAATAGCAAAGGTTTTCAAAGAACAGTTCAGAAGATAAACTTATGCCTAATTAGTCCAGGTCGCTCGACTCCGAAATATTTGCCTACCGCTGAATGTATTACAAGCTATATCTTTTCTATATAAGTTACTTCACTGCTGATATGTTGAGCATTACTCTTTCTTTCTCATTTGGAGTTAACTCAACACTTTCTGTTTCTAATCACATGAACTTTTTTTTTAAATCATATTTTGCAGGACTTGGATCAGTATCCTTGACTACTGTAATCTATTTGTTTTAATACTGTTGAGTAAGTGGACGCCATCCTTGGTTCCAGTTGTAAAAGACTTAAAGTAAACAACAATAAGTCCTTGTGGATAGTGTCCTTTAGGTCCGACGTCCTAGATGATCCCAGTGTCAATTATCAGGCCTCAGGAATCTTTCCCAGGTCACAGTCAAGGACTATAGTAGAAGTGACTACTCGCCTCATGCCTTATATACAACAAATTCCACAAATACAAATATCACTTGTTGATTTATGAGTTATTTGTTTTTCTGCCTTAATATATGTGACCTTATGGTGTGTTTTTTTATAATTACCAATATATATATATCCACTCATTACAACCACCATAATATCAACCCTAATCTATCTATCTATCTATCTATCTATCTATCTATCCTTTTCTTCTTTCTCTTCTTTTCCGTCCCTCCTTCTTTCCTTCGTTCCTTTTTTCCTATTCATCAATCATGCTGGAGAAGCAAGGATGAATTCATAAGTGACGTTCTTTCATGGAAACCAACATATGGGCATACCAGTGAAAGTCGCCCAGCAAAAACCTACATTGATCAGTTCAGTGTAGATACTGGAATCTGCGCACATGACCTCCCGAGAGCAATCAGTGATAGGGACGGTTGGTGAGAGCTTGTCACGGATATCCGTGCTACAAGCACGAAATGATGATAATGATGATCTGTTAAGATCTACTAATTATTTCCTTCTTTCTCTTCATTTTCATCCTTCTTTCATTCATTCCTTTCTTCCTATTTATAATCCTAATTTGTTCATATCTATCTATCTATCTATCTATCTATCTATTCTGACAACTGGGAAAAGCTGGCATTGAAAGAACTGACTGGAGAATTCATGTGGATGATGGCTGTACACTTCGAAAGGGATACACCTGTCATATTGGAGAGAATATGAAGGGTTGGAAATGTCAGACATGTGGTCGAATTCTGCTTTCTAAGGTTGGATATGTCAATCATAGGAAATCTCATCAGGGACAATTCATGCAAACTCCAGGAACAAACAATGTGTCTTGTGCAATCTGTAACAAAGTCTGTAAGTCAGCTTCTGGTCTTAAGAGACACATGGTGGTGCATAAGTATAGAATTTTATCATCTGATACAACGGGAAGGACATCCTATTCGCATCAAACTTTGTGGATCTGCAGCGGGTTTGATGAGTCATTTGAGGGCTCATGAGAGGAAAGGTTCTGGTGGTGGGGTTATAGGATTGTGAGGGATGGCAGTGCTCTGTAAAGATTATGCTATTGCTATCTATCTATCTATCTACCTATCTATCTATCTATCCTTCATTACACTACATCATGACTTCTTTTGTTTTCTTTGTTTTCCTTCTTTCTTTCTTTTCTATCAACCCTAATCTGTCTACCCTTTTCTTCTATCCCTTCTTTTTGTCCCTCTTTTCTTCCTTTCCATCTATCGATCTCAATCTGTTCATATCTATCTATCTATCTATCTATCTATCTTTTGCTTTGCTTTTCTTTCCACCCTTCTTTCCTTCCTTCTTTCCTTCCTTAATCTCCGTCCTGTGGACTGGGGCTGTAAACTACACCGACTGTACCTCAGCAGAGGGGCAACCCCTCCCCCAATGAGGCCACTTGTTTACTGTGGATGACAACCTGTGATGCTTAAGAACAGAATCCTACTGTCTGAGTAGTCCATGACATGCAACACTCCACTTTGGCTCTTATTTAGGGAAGACGGTCGGTCAGAGAAGCCCCATAGATCAATTGGGTGGTTACGTCAAGCCCTAGCACAAATATGATTGTCCCGGCCCTATTACCCTTATAGCAAACTGTTACGATTTTATGGGCCATCCTTTAGGCTTCAAGCAAGAGCGCTTGTCCAGCGGAAATCCTTGGTAAAGAATCCTTTGGTTGTTCCTTGGTGCTCCTCAGTCTTGCAAGTCCTCCGTCAATGATTGCAAATGGACGCCTCTCAGTATCGGGGATTAAGTAGTTAACCAGCCGCGCATTCAGGCTGTTGATTGGCTGAGGTTTAAGCCACGTGACCTCGCTTAGTCTATAAATTCAAGTGGTGTATTGTAGCACACCTTATATATCAAAATAAATCCAACACAAACCCAACCCTTTTTATCATATATGTGCTAGAAAGCGGCGGCTGAGGGTCTTAGTGTCCTGAGTATGACGTTAAACTAAATCTCGTAGTGAAGTTTCAATTCTAGAAGTCTATGGAAGTAATGGTAGTATATGTTAGGATCCCATCTATGGGTTAAATAGTTTTTTTTTAAATGAGTATTAAAAATGTGTTTAAAATTAAGTTTTTAAAAATTAATAGCTTACAAAAAGGAATAAATAAAACAAAATATCTTTTGGTATAAAATAACCCAACAAGGATTGACATGCCGTAAAATCCAATCAACCTTCCAAACTCGTTCTTATGCTTCCGACCTCCGTACCGATGATCTTCATCAAATTACGTCATGGCTTCTTTTGTGTAAATCCATCTCAGTCTCGTGAATATATCGAAGATGTCTCCCACTGTTTTTGAACAGGTCAATGTGCCTAGGATCAATGGATGTGCACATCTGTTTGCAGAACTGAACATTCTCGCGGTTAATGACTCTCAAGAAGAGAGATTAAGTTATTTTAGATTAATTGGCTGACGTCATTTTTGCGTTTACGCAGTTGAAAATTGTGTGCATCCAATATACAGTAGTTTTCATAAGTAGATACACCACCTAACATCTATCTGTATCTATACATATATAAAGGGCAGGTGTGTTGTTATGTATGTCCGGAGGAAACTTCGAAAATAATACAATTAATATATGTACACATTAAATATCACCAGGGTTTGGTTTTTGAGCAAAAGTAATAGGGATTTGATTTATATTCGTGGAGATAATTAAAAAATAAAATTTAAAATGGAATTTTTTTTTTCATTTAATATTTTAGATAGTAGACATTAACATTTCTTTTCAGAGTAGCTAGATCAATGCAAGGGCTATTTTTTATATAGGGATTTAAATGGGGGTTCAATTCACGAATTAAAAAATCCCCCTCTACCCAGGCGACGCCGGGTAGCCGCTTCTAGTCTTCTTGTTATAATGGAGTGTGTGTCTTTCTATCTGTAACCGAAAATATATCACAACTCAAATCACAATTCCCTTAGTTATTTTCGTTACTTTCTGATTTTATTTTTATTTAAACCTTAATTATTACTAAAATTGTTTTACATTATTAAAACTGTTATAACATGCAATTGTATTTATATAACAACAAGATAGCGGTTTACAGTGTGACCGGGAAGGCTAATTTGCATATTGATATTAAAGATTTGATTTTGATAAATATGTGCTTGGTATTATTGATTTCTAATTGTTTGGTTTTATCTTAATAAATATGAGTAAAAATCTGGTGGATAAATCTTAAATCAACGAAATAGTTAGATTAGGAAAATTTAGCATTAAGAGAAGTTAAAGTTGTTCTATTTTTCGATCATACACCCCTCTGTTTCAAATCGTTTTATCTGCATTCTTATTTAGTTTCATTAGCCTTTCTAATTTAATATAATATTTTATTACATTAAAACTTAATTTTTTGCACCCGGAGGGTGCATATACTTGCTATTTTAATAAAATATTTAATAAAATATTTTAATAAATATTTTAATAAAAAACTAATTTTCCTATAAATCAATATATTAGAACTTTTTTCTACTGGTCCCCGTCAACCCAGCGCATGAGTAGCACAGGTCTGTGCGGTAAAAGGAAGAGCTGGCGGCAGGTTAGGCGCTCCACCTCAGTAAAAACAATCTACCTGGTCTATTTATTATCAACCTATATAGCATTGAACTGCTATATCTTATTATAATGGACATTCGATGTATATAACCGAAACTACGTCACTACTTATGTCACAATACTCTCAGGAATTACGTAAGTTTATCAATGAGTATTTAATTTATAGTTAAAATCATGAATATACATAGAATAATAAATATTATTTATTAACGAGGTCTCTATAAAAATCTGAGTTTGATTTAGTACTTTTAAAATCCTGCAATGTATCTTATATATCACTAAGAAATAAAAGTTTACATAATATATGGCGTGGTTAATTTGCATACTGATTTTAACATAATTATTCGGTGTTGTTGATCTTTAATATTATTGTTGTATTCTCCAACATATCAAAATCAGTCTATGAATGATTATTATATAGAAACCAACTAGAATATAAATAAAATAAGTGTAACCTTTTTATATGAGTTCTTGTTTAATTTTGTTAGTCTTTCTAATTTAATATGTTTCATTACAATAAGACTTGAATACTTACGCCTAGAGGGGCATATTCTTGCTAGTGTTGATAATCGATCATATGGAAATCTGATCTTTCTGATTAGATAAAGCAAGAATTCTGATGATTGATGATGATGATGATGATGATGATGATGATGATGATGATTGAACATATCAACTGAATGTTTTCGAATGCCTGTCTTCTTATTTATTAAACTCTCGGGCGTAACTTTTAAAACAAAATTTAACAAAAGAACACTAAACTCACTGTTAACGACATGCGAGATTAAGGCATTGACAATGCTTTGACTTGCACTTTAAAACCGACCAACTGCACAATTGTCACCTGTCAACAGGCGACCTTGGCATAACTTTCTACCATTTCAATAAATCATGTTTACAAAACTGTCCGTTTGATGCATGACCTCATTACGGAAAATCGTTAAATTCAAGCCGCTTTCACATACAGAATCAGTCAGCTAGGTTAACTGAGACACATGCATATTTTCACCTGCTCCAGGTTGGGTGGTTAGTTGGTTAGTTGGTTGGTTGGTTAGTTTTACAGCATGTCAAACCTTGTTGGGTTATTTTATGCTGAAGACATTTTGTTTTATTCATTCTTGAATTTTTTCAATTTTTTTAAAACTCAATTTTTAAAACTCAATTTTTAAAACTCAATTTTTAAAACCCATTTTTCTCTATTTAACACCTAGATGGGAACATAACAGGTACTATCACTTTGGGTCAGAGTGGACCTAGGAGTAATGGTGATGAAGGAATATTCTATATTCTCCAGAGCTCCAAAACTGGAACTTCCCTATTAGATAGTTTAATGCCATACCCAGGACATTAAGACTCCCACATCACCATCTTCTAGCACATATGATAAAAAGGGTTGAGGCTTGTCATAAGGGCAAGAGGATTGGGACAATCCTACAGGTGATATGATATGACATGACCAGCTGATTGATCGGAGGGGTCTCTCTGACCGCCCGTCTAGCCTATGTAAGGGCCAAAGTGGAATGTTGCCTATCATGGACTGCTCAGTCACCAGGATTCCATCTTTAAGCATCACGGGCTGCAAACATACGACCAGCAACATTGGAATGGGGTGATTATGCCCCTCGGCGCATGTACGGTCGGTGTATTCTACAGTTCCAGCCGACAAGGGGTCGGTTCTTCGAGCCCAGCTGAGAAAAGAGAATGCTGATTTTCAAGGAGAACAGGGTATGGACACTTGGATTCTTGGTACCACAAAATCAACCCTACCTTCTCTATTTCTCGCTTTTTTGGCTTTGTTCCCATCTGAACGTGGCTGGCTCGATATTCAGATTCAGTCGAAAGCCGAAATAAAAACCAATAGATGTGCCAAAAGTCAACGCCAAAGAGTTAACCTTTGCTTTGAGATTGATATTATCGGACCAATGCCGAATGAGAGCGTTAAGTATATACGAGAGCGTAGTCACACTTAAATATAAAACACAATCTAACGTGGTTTATACCAGTTGTGCCTAAAAGGAAACCGAACTCGCATTTATCAAGACAATAAAATTCGAGGCTTAGAATACGCTGGCCGTGTTGTATACTGGGACATAAAATGTTTCGGTATACTTGCACATGCAGGGGACGGTTTAGCTCAGTCGGTAGAGCACCCACCGAGGAATCGTAAGGTTCCGGGTTCAATACCGGTCCCACTTACTCAGCGTATGAGTAGTACAGATTTGGGTAATCTAATCGGGTAAAGTGGGGAGCTGATGGTAGGTGTGGCGCTCCACCTCAGCAAAAACAATCTCGCTGGTCATGTGCTCGCGGAAAGGGGGATATACTCTTTCATTCCGGTTGATACCAACAAGAGACCACTACGTCAACTAGTACATACAAATAAAGGCTCGCATTAACAAATAAGTACTTCGCAACAAAGTGCCTAAGAAATGAGGTCTGAAGTAGACGGTTCTCTTAATGATCTCCGTAAGGTTTGGTATTTACTTTTACCCTACATCAGGTCGGGGTGCAATACAATGAATGTTTTAGCATTGGAAGCCGCGCACAAACCGAAGCTCATATGATGGCTTGTGCAAAGATGCGTGAATCCCGTTGGAATTCCCTTTTTAGGGCGCCTCAGGCACCGGGCAATAAACCCAACCCTGTCCCTTTAAATCGAGGGGCACTTCCTGTGGGTGACGGCTCCCCTGGGATTACGCGATTAATTTGTCCTGAGGCCGAAGCTGCTAAACCGGAAACCAGGGAAGGCCTCCATAATATTCTCCGATTGCTCTAATAAATAAGTAGTCTTGGGCCGGTTCATTTACTGACAGAAAAGGTGAGATAGGCTATACACACAGACACACCAAAAACGTTTTCTGGGTATGACACTAAACTGCATCTGATGTTTCCAGTTCTATTGCTCTGGAGAGTGTAGACTACCCCTTTATTGCCACTTCCTGGTTCGTTCTGACCCGGGGTGGTAGTACCTATTAGGGTCCCATCCATGGGTTAAATAAAAAAAATTGTGTTTTAAAAAATTGACTTTAAAAAATTGAGTACCCATCAAGAATAAATAGAACAAAACGTCTTCGACATAAAATAACCCAACAAGGGTTGACATGCCGTAATATCTAAACAACCAACCGATCTATGTCTATTCATGATGATGCTTTTTGAATGGGTTCATTTATTATTTCTATGGGATAGTTACTGTGGATGAATCGTTGAGCTAATAAGTTTATATTGTAATGATATTCAAAGGAGAGCAAATACGTTTAATGCGTAAGCAAGAGCTGTATATTATGGACTTTTAAGATTAAGTGGGTGACAGTTATTAAAATCTAGGTATCTGTGGTTGTCAGTGGCTTGAAGATGTAGAGATTAGGTTGCTTTGAGTGCATACTGTTACATTAAGAAATGGGGTGGAACTATGAGAACGTTCTAATGTGAATTTGATTGTGTTGTGTTAACTGTTTATGTATTTGTAGAAATCTAATAGATTGTTTCGTCTATGCGTCCATATGAAGAAACTTCATCTTTATATCTGCAGTAATGTATTGGTTTTAGAAGGTAATTGTGGAGTAGTTTATTTTCTAGCTTGCGCATGAATATATTGGCATAACCAGGAGCGATTTTAATTAACACACACACACACAAACACACACATACACACACACACACACACACACACACACATACACACACATGCAGGTGGTTTTATACGTGAGCAGTGTTTTGTTTAGTGTGTTTTTGTCCATTCAAACGATATGAGGAATGAGATTTGAATAAATCTGACAAAAATGTAGTTGAGAATAGAGGAAAGTGTGGATAAAAACAGCACAAAACAGCATAAATTTAGTGGATATTTCGCCGCCGCCGCCGCTCTTGAGAGAGCGGCGGCTAAATAACTTCTACCTTCGCTACCTTAAATGTGTGCTGGGCATCACCTGGAGGGACAGGATCACTAACACAGCAGTCCTAGAGAGAGCTCAACTCCCCAGCCTGTACTTTCTACTGAGACAACGTCGTCTCCGATGGTTGGGTCATGTACGTCGGATGGATGATGGACGAATCCCGAAAGACATCCTCTATGGAGAGCTTACGTCTGGTAAAAGACAGATTGGTCGTCCCCAGCGGCGATTCAAGGATGTCTACAAAAATGATCTCAGGTGCTTTGGCATTGTCCCTTCCAGCTGGGAAAATTTGGCTCAAGACCACCCTCAGTGGCGGCAGATTCTCTATAGAGGACTGTACATGTCAGAAGTCACCCTAATACAAACATCATGAAGCTAAGAGGTCCATAAGAAACCAACGACAACAAAGCATCGGAACATCATCATCTACAGGGACAACTTCAAATTCAAAATCTGTGGTCGAGAATGTTTCTCAAACATCGGACTTCTTAGTCACAGGAGGAGCTGCAACTTCAGGGGCACACAAAAATGTTATCATAGTCTTTCGAGACTCAATTGCCAATGAATGATTTCGCCGCATATTAAATGAAGCTTCGTCAGCTTATTGATATATATATATATATATATATATATATATATATATATATATATATGAGTGTGTGTGTGTGTATGTGTGTGTGTGTGGTAACTAAAATCGCTCCTACCAAAGGATTTCCTGCCCAGGGATGGAAATTGCTTTAACTATCTGGTTTTCTATTAGCGTGCGGGAATATCCCCGTGCTGAGAACTGTTTTAGTTTATCAATGCGTTGTCTAAGTTCATTATCGTCAGTGCAGATTCTTCTTAATCTAATTGAAATAGGAGAGGCGGTCTTTGAGATGTTTGGGATGAAATGATCTATAATGGACATAGTTGTGCGTGTTTGTGGGTTTTGTGTGTAGTGTTGTTTGTAGTTGTCTGTTTTTGTCGATATATATTAGAATATCTACAAATGCTATTGTTTTCATTTTTCGAGGTCAAATTTGATGGATTCGTGTATCCTATTTCGATTGGTTAGTAAATTGTTCAGTTTAGCCTCTTATTTGAATGGAAACACACACATATATATATATACATATATATATATATATATATATATATTATATATATATATTATACGGAACATATATATATATATATAATTATATATATATAATTGAGAGAATAGTGCTTAATTGAAGTCGTACCTAATTTTGAGTTAATTAATTAATAATTAATTAATTACGCGGGATACCTATTCAAATGTAAGGCTAAACAAATCGAGAATAATCAATCTCTGTATGTACATTTCGGCCTATTAGGCCTCATCAACAGAGCTATAGATAGGAAGGCCGCCTTGTGCGTGATTCGAACCCTGACTGTCAAGCTGACAGGCGAGGACCGTAACCCCTAATTAAGTACGACTTCAATTAAGCACATATTCTCCAAGAAATTGTCGGCTAAAAAAGCCATATCAAAACACATCGTTTGTGTTATTTACTTCTCATATATATATATATATATATATATATATATATATATATATAGTTCCATTAAATTAATATATATTAACATATTTATTTATTTATTAACGCCCTATCGCAGATATTGAGCACTCTCCTGATAATACTGAAATGTTGGCACACTGCTGTCTCTTAAAGTGTCTAGTGTCAACCCCATATATATATATATATATATATAATATATATATATATATATATAGTTAAAAATTGATGGTAAAATGAATGAATGGAGGAAATAAAAATGAATGAAATGAGGTGGATAAATGAAAAATCCTATCCAAGGGACCCTTCTCAAAAGTAATAAAACACTTTTTGAGAGGGGGGCCCCTGATAGAAAGTTTTTCTCATCTATTATTAGACAACTTTGAAGCATCAAGTTAATATAATTATTATATATATTATATATATATATATATATATAATATATATATATATATATATATATATGATCATAACAGATATAGAAAGGTAGATAATTCTATTTTGTCTCCTAACGCTGTTAATACGTTTTTGAAAAGTGTAGCGTCAAAGGTGTTCTGAGGAACATGAAGAAAGGTTAAGCAAAAGAGGGGTGGAAGCCACTTAATATTTTCCTGGAGGTCTGGGAACAAAGCAGGCATACATATGTATTGCTGTTGAGGAAGCAAAAAGACACACGTCTGATCCTTTGTGTCGTGTCGGGGGGGGAGAGAGATTTTATGGTTCCCTTTGTTACGTGACTAATACGGTCACCTGGGAAGGCCCGCCTCCGATATAAAAAGGGAGACAATTCTATTTTGTCTCCTAACACTGTTAATACGTTTTGGAGAAGTGTAGCTGGAGTTGTTCAAAGGATGAAACTTTCTCATAAGAATTCTGTTGGTGTTATTCAATACTTTGATACGTTGATATAAATAGAATTATGTATAGTTACTTTGACTTAGCCGTAAGGCCCTAGCTATTTGTGGCTGGAAACCAGTAAGATTAAGAATAGAAAGTTGATTCTTAGAAGAGACCTCTCCCGGCCAGCGCCCACCTCCCATCCCAATAAAAGTTCAGGAACACGCTCGCCTATAAATCGAAGCAAAGTGCGAAATTTGTTACCCATTTATCACTTATCAACTAAAATGACCAGGTCTCGGCTCAGTAGGTAGAGCACTCGCCTACCTACAAGGTCCCTGGTTCGATACCAGTCCCTGCCAACTTAGCGCGTGAGTAACACAGATTGGACTCCCACGCTATCTGGCTAATACCGACAATAGGCCTATCGTCGGTATCAGCCAGACAGCGAGGGAGTCGAATCCCTTTTTCGCTAGGACTACGTGAATGACAATATATATATATACTCTATCCCTCAGTCACGGGCAGGAATGTGTCACAAGGTCATTTTATTCAGGGAAGTAAAACTGTCAGAATTTATCTTTTCACACACAGACACAGACACAGACACACACACACACACACATATATTATATATATATATATTATACACATACACAGATATATACACACACACACACACACACACACATATATATATATATATATATATATACACATACAATACACATACTATTTATACACACATACATATACATATATATTATATAATATATATATATATATATATATATGGTAGCGTTGACACAGACTCGATGGTGCTTGGTGATTCTCAGTTTTTTTTTGTAATCAACTAAATATATTATATATATATATATATATTATATATATATATATGGTATGAATTTCACTTAGCGCTAATACCCTTGGGAAAGGTATGAATCCTACTCTCCCTCCAGCTATGGATAAGTACTAGGGCAGACTGGGCTCTTTAACCTTGGTTAGGCAACCGATCTAGGAGAAGGAAAACTCTGAATTCAAACCTGTTGAACTCAGCTTAAGAAATTGTCATTGTGTCACATCCTGCTCGTGCGGAGGGGTTGGTAAATATATATATATATATATATGTATATATATATGGAGGCATGTAGTGTAATGCTTACCGTCGCACGACACAGCACGACGAGTTCAAATATTCGACGTGACTGTTTGCATTTCCCATAGCCTTAAAACTCTCGGGAAAGGTATGAATTAAACTATTCCCCCTCCAGCTATTGGTAAATAGTATGACAGACTGGGCTCTTTAGCCTTGGTTAGGCAACCAGTCAGAGAAAAGGAATTCAAACCTGCTCGTGACGGAGGGCTTAAAAATTGACCATGTGTCACATTCGACTCGTACATATGATTTGATATATATATATATATATATATATATATATATATATATTATATATATATTTATATATGTGTGTGTGTGTGTGTGTTGTGTGTGTGTGTGTGTGTGTGTGTGTAGAAGAGGTATGCGGAACAACAAGGACAGAACTCAGACAAACGTAGGTAGGATATATTTCGCGAGAGCTTTGAGCTCGGCATCATCAGTCGTTTTATTGAATAAAACGACTGATTATGAGTTTTGTCCTTGTTGTTCCTCATATCTCTACTACATTCTGTTGGATTTATTCCAATCCTCTTTCCTCATGTGTATATTATATATATATATATGTGTGTGTGTGTGTGTGTGTGTCTGTCTGTCTGTCTGTCTGTCAGTGGAGAAAGGTATACAAACACAGGATGTTGTAGAAAATGGATATTTATTGTAGGTACTAATGTCGACGTTGTAACGTTTCGGTCTATTATACCTTCTTCAGGACCGAAACGTTATAACGTCGACATCACTACCTACAATAAACATCCATTTTCTACAACATCCCGAGTTTGTGTACCTTTCTCCACATAGTGTCGGATTAATTTCCTCTTATTTCTCCCATATATATACATATATATATATAATATATGTGTGTGTGTGTGTGTGTGTGTGTGTGTGTGTGTGTGTTCAAAACTGATGTTGCAGCAAATATTTTGTAAGATGAATGCCTTAAAGACCGATAAAACTCCCAATATTCACACGAATGTTCCAATGTACAAACATTTACATGTGTGTGTGTGTGTGTGTGTGAGAGAGAGAGAGAGAGAGAGAGAGAAAGAGACTTAGAGAGACAGAGAGAGACAGAGCTTGTGTGTGTGTATGTATGTCTATGTATGTGTGAATGTATGTGTGTCGACCTCAGATCAATAACGGGAAACAATTACCAATGTCATTCAAAAAAAATCCATCGTCTTTTTCGATTTATTGTTAAAGTAACAACGACAACATTAATAATAATAATAATAATAATAATAATAATAATAATAATAATAATAATAATAAGAAGAAGAAGAAGAAGAAGAAGAAGAAGAAGAAGAAGAAATGAATTACTCTGAAAAACATTGCTTTAATAAGTAGATAAAAAGATTGCTAAAAATCACTCCGAAGCCAACGACAAAAGCAAGACATTAGAATATATTAAGTTGAAAGTGAATTAACTTTTTACGGATATGAATGCGAACAAGAGAATATAATATAGCGATATATTTTCGAAGGTAATTTTCCCAGCCATAAATATTCAATCTCTGGCATCGACACCGAACCATTTGGCTGGGAACCAGGCAAGACGATTTCTTGAAGTTCAAAGATCAGGCAAAAATGGTTAACGCTGAGAAATATTCTCGAAAAGTAGACGTTCGGTATTACCATTCGGAGGCGTTCGTTGCTTAACGGTTATTGTTGTACGAAATGGACGCGGCTAACCGAGTTCGACTCCTGAACAATGCTGTTTTTTTTTTGTTTGTTTTCTTTGTTTTGTATTTTGGTTTTTTCTTCTTTTTTTTTCTTTTTTTTTTTTTTTTTGTTTTTATACATTTCAATAGACATAGAAAGGGAACAGACTGAAATAGATATTAAAAGGAGATATATTTTGTCATTTAGATTTTGTTAAAAAAAGTTATTTATCAACTCTGGTAATCTTCAACTTTTTACTCGTAAATTCCTACCAGAAAAG
>CM042142.1:51749283-51789283 GCA_023376005.1 Doryteuthis pealeii
TCTCTCTCTCTCTCTCTCTCTCTTCTCTCTCTCTCTCTCTGATGGCCTTTGCATATATACATATGTTTGTATTGATCAGTAAAATTCATACTCCGATTTGCAGTGGATGAGCAATGTGGCTGATGATTAATCGGTCGGGTTTCAATCGCAGGTAGCCAGCCAAGTCTAGTCACACTGGGAAGACGTGATACGTTGAAACACGGTGTCTGTGGATGACCATATATATATATATATATATAATATATATATATATATATATATATATATATATATATATGTATGAGAGTAAATTGGGAAATAGATCTGACAGTATTCCAATTTCGTCTTTCAAAAGACATCTACCTCCACTCAAACAACCTTCTTTCCAAGCCTTAAGGAAGGTTTTCTAAAACCGACACATTATAACGCTGACTTCATCATCTAGAATAAATTCATCATTTTGGAATTCTTTATGTTTTTCTATTATATATATATATATATATATATATATATATATATATATATATATATATATATATATGTGTGGTGTGTGTGTGGTGTGTGTGTGTGTGTGTGTGTGCATGTGTAATATTGTAAAAATTGAAAAAACACAAGTTTCATAAACAAATAATGTTTATTACGCCTACGCTGCAGTGTTTCGAGGCGTAATAAACATTATTCGTTTATGAAACTTGTGTCTTTTCAATTTTTACAATATTACATACTGTCGGATTCACTTCAATTTTTTTCTTCGCATATATATATATATATATATATATATATATATTCTTTGTTGGGGTACCAAGTTTCTTGGTACAACGTGATTCTAGACTGGTCCTATTTTCTACCAGTAGTTTGTTGTAGAGTTCGGGTTCCGTATGAGAGCTCAATGTTTAATTATTCTAAACAGACCAAATTTATTTGTGAATAAAAGGCCTTAAATAACATGGGTATCGTGATTATGGACCATTTCCACTCGTATGTATTTGGGGCCTACAGAACTTCGTCAGACCACGTTTATATTTTATTTAGGTGTCTAAATAAAATATAAACGTGGTCTGACGAAGCTCTGTAGATACCCACGCGTGGAAATGGTCCATAATCACGATACCCATGGTATTTAAGGCCTTTTTATTCACACACACACACAAAATATATATATATATATATATATATATATATATATATATATATATACGTGCTGTAATGACTATCGTTGTAAAAAAAAAGGACAAGGCGAAACGAATTCAAATCCTTGACTAAACTGTTTGCATTTCACATAGTGTGAAAAGGCATGCATCCAATTATTCCTCTCCAGCTATGGGTAAATAGTAGAGCCGCCTTGGCTCACAGTGGGAACTCACTATCGTAATAATGGTTAGAGAGAGGCTACCGTTCAAACTACTGATCTATACCGATGAGTGACTTCTAGCTGAACGAGAAATAAACAGATGTTTTACAAGTGAACGTATGAAAAACATTGAATGTATGACTTAACGACAAAAGAGTAAATAAGTTGATAGGTATCTCTTAACAAAGTTTTAGGATCGCGAATTATGAATAGAATATGCGAATTGTTCAGGACTAGTGGAGGATATGGTTGTTATAAATAAGTGTGTACTGTGTTAGTGAGCCAAACAAGTCAGAACACGAAGAAAATAGTTTTTTGACTGTCAGTTCCACCTCTCTCTCTCTCTCCCCCCCTCTCTCCTCTCTCTCTCTCTCTCTCTTCTCTTTCCTTCCTTTCTCTCTCTCTCTCTCTCTCTCTCTCTCTCTCTCTCTCTCTCTCTCTCTCTTCTATTCCAATACTGCCTTGCTTGTTACCTATGGGACTTCTATACTAATATGCCAGTTTTGATTAAACTTGACTTGTGAACTCCTTTCACCTCTAGGAGTGTTTGATGGGATTTTCTGATCGAAGTACTCGGGACATTTTAGCTGATCGGGTTGGTTGGTTGCGTGCGTGCGTGCGTGCGTGCGTTTTACTGCATGTCAACCTATGGGGTCATTTTATGCCAAATACGTTTTTGTTTTATTCATTCTTGATGGATACTCAAAATTTTTAACTCATTTTTTCTAATTAACCCATAGATGGGACCCAAACAGGTACTAACACTCCAGATCAGAGTGGATCTGAGAGTAATGGAGATGAAGAGGTATATAATATACATTCCCCAGAGCTTCATAACTGGAACCTCGCCATCAGATAGATAGATCATACCCAGGATATTAAGTCTCGCAGCCTTCTAACACATATATGAAAAAAGGGCAGGGGGCTTGCCATAAGGACAATAAGGCTGGGACAATCATATAGATGCTAGGGATTGTCGTAACAAGCCGATTGATCGGATGGGGTCTCTCTGGTCGCTCGTCTAGCCTAAGTAAGGACCAATGTAGAGTGTTGCATGTCATGGACTGCTCAGCCATCTTGATTCCATCCTTAAGCATCACGGGTTACCTATGGGACTTCTATGTTTATATGCCAATCTTGATTAAACTTGTGAACTCCTTTTATTATAATTTTTACATATTGAACAATTCAATAGCTCTTAAGTAAACATATCAAACGTTGTAATAATTGAATTATCATATTATGGTTTATCTACATGTCCTGTTATTATCCTATATTGCTTTAAGAGTCGCGGAAGATTGTTGGTTTAAATGTTTATTCTCTTCCAGATTGAACAATGTTTAGTTTAAGACTTTTGCATGCTTTGTAGGGAAGGTAATCTTGCATACCCTTCTCATTACTTACTTCTTACTTCTATTCTTCTTCTGTTCTTTGACATCTTAAGTTCTTCTAGATTTCTTCTAACATCTCTTCTAGCGTCTTGGTGATCGGTCGCACTTGACTCATTTCTTCTTCCAATCAGTCCTGTTCCCAAGACACCCATTAATCACAAGACCGTGTTATTTTTCTTAAGCTTTTATTTCCTTAACTATACATTTCATGTAACTAAATATCTGACTAACATAGCGCGCGTATGCAGTGAGCTTCAGCTAAGGCAGAAAGACCTTATCTGCCCGACGTCTAACTGAAAACTGAGGAACCAACCAGGTCTCACGTGACTTTCTGTACTATTCCATGGAAAGTCCCACCCATGGTATGAAAAGGGCCATCCCTTTAGAAATACAGGGGATTGATAATAATCTTATGCAACCGCATAGATTATGTAACAGTCTAATGGTGATGGTTATAATGTGACTATTACCAAGAAAGGAAGTGATATCATCAACAAAGCAAGTAAGGAATGCGAAATGTATAAAAATCCAATCTCACAGACAAGTTGAAGAGACAGTTCTTCCCAGGCCGTTGTCGTATCAGTGCTGCTGTATGGCTGCACCACCTGGACCCTAACGAAGCGACTAGAGAATAAACTAGATGGGAGCTGCACAAGAATGCTGCGGGTGATCCTGAACAAGACGTGGAAACAGCACTCCACAAGAAAGCAGCTGTACGGCCACCTGCCACATATCACCCAAACCAACGAGTAAGACGGACAAGACACGCGGGACACTGCTGGAGAAGCAAGGACGAACTCATAAGCGACGTCCTCTTGTGGAAGCCAGCACATGGGCACGCCAGTGTGGGCCGACCAGCAAAGACGTACATTGATCAGCTCTGTGCGGATACAGGATGCTGCACAGAGGACCTCCCGAGAATGATGAGCGATAGGGACGGATGGAGAAAGATTGTCATGGATATCCGTGCCAACAGTGCGGCATGATTATATATATATATATATATATATATATATATATATATATAATATATATCGGTAGTCTTTTTTAGTATTGGAGAATTGAACTTAAGTGCTCGATTACGTGTGTAAGAGCTGTATTTATTTATTATTGTGTACAATACATTTAAGGTGCAATTGTTACCATTGGTTTCCAAGCAGTATGTTTGCCACTTTTCTTCAAGAAATGCAGTGAATGTCAATTCATTTATATATGTGTGTATTTTTTGTTTGTGAGCCGAATCCTCATATTTCTCCGCGTTATTGAGAAAACAAATATATATAGGTATAAATTATTGGCTCTAGATGAATTATTGTCCTTTCTATTCAACGAATGCAAACAGGCCACAGTAAGTTTTATGTTTCGGTATTTTCATTTATAATCTAACTTGTTCGGTCATGCTTTTTTTTTTTTTGCTTTTTTTGCTTTTTTTTTTTTTAGTCACAGGTTATGTACTTTAGTGGCGACAGTTGACAAGGGAGACAATCAGTTTCCTACGTCTCACGAAATGTTGTTTATGTCTCCCTTTTATACATCGCACCTATTTCCATTGATTCACGCCATAGCAACGACACGTTTCCAATTATTTATTTTTTGTACGAGTTATATCGCGTAAAAGAATTCACGGATATATGTTTGAATCTCTATGAAATCATTCATTTGAAAATAAAATAAACGGAAGTAAATAACATACTTACACCTACTTACATTACAGAGTACAATAAGTACTAAAAGGTCACACCTTATAAATGAAAGAGGACTTAACGTAATGCTGCGCGGCATACGCCAAATCTTAATATTTTTAGTTTCTTTTTAAAGACATCTTACACAGGAAATGAAAGGCACGTTGTCTATGTGTGGTACTAACTATTATGAATAAAAACAAAGTTTACATTTTCGCACCGGTAAATCAATTGAAATTTAACGTACCCAAAAACAATTTACGACTAGAAGCTGTTTTTAAAATTCTATGAAAAATCAATTAATGGTCCGATTTTCACGAAAATTTCCATAATTACTTACTTTTTGATGAAAATATGTTTGAAATAGGTTTTTCGTAAAATATATAAGGGGAAATATTTTTTACGAGGTGTACCCCCCAATTTATTTTATGAAATAGGAAAAAAATGAACCCACAAAAAACGATTTTTACTTTTTTTTTTCTATAAAGATAACAATCTGAATAATTATATCAGAAGATTTTTATAAGTTTCAATAAGGGATTTTTTGGGGTTTTTTTTTTTTTAGTAAAAAAAACATGACCACAGAACTTTGCTAAAAATATAAATAAAGAAAACTTATTTTTCAAGATAACTGTAATTTTTCCCCAATCGGATAATTTGATCTTTGAATTAACTGTTTTTCTTTGTAACAACTGTTTATGTTCGTTATAAGTTTTTCAGCTAACAGAAATAATGAAAATTATGAACAAAAACAATGTTTACATTTTTGCACCGGTAAATCAATTGAAATTTAACGTACCCAAAAACAATTTTTTGATAGAGAGATTTTTTTTTTGCAAGTTTTAAAATATTTACGTTTCTTCCTTCAATATGGCATAAACTGATCACGTGACATATTTTGTAGGTACCTAATGAAGAGCATCCACAGTTTCAAACTGCGACAGATATTTATAAACATCCTTTGGCATCCACCTCAAACATTCACAATTGGGTTTACGTGTGGAGAGCAGGGTGGAGGGCTTAAATAAAGCTGAATTTTGTTTTTGTTACCGATTTTATGGGCCATCCTTTGGGCTTCAACCAAGAGCGCTTGTCAAGCGGGAAAACAACTTGGTAAATAATTATTTTGTTGTTCCTCGGTATTGCAAGTTCCTCGTCAATGATTACAAATGGACGTCAGTCAGTATTAGGTAATAAGTAGTCAATCAGCCACGTATTATGGCTGTTGATTGGCGAAAGAATAGACCATGTGACCTCGCCCAGTCTATAAATTTAGCTGGTGTATTGTAGCATACATTATATAAAAAATAATCCAACAGTTTTCCATTTAAAAAACTTAAATGTAAATGTTTCACAAATATATTTCGATTAAAGTAACAGTAATTTATATTTTATGGACTCTTTTGTATCTGGTCTTAAGATTTTGACCAGGTGTGTATTAATAATTATGTAGTTAGCAGAAACAAGGAATTAGAATTAAAATAACAATACCAAATGATTTTTATCGTCACTTCAGATAAACAGTACTAACAATACTATTGACTGGTTTGTTATAAAAACAGTCTGACTGATATTCGTGATAAAGTTCACGTATAGACCAGGTTGACGTGGGTGGTATTCATCACATAGTTCATGTGTAAGTCGGTACAATAAGGGTGGGGTTCGTGATTGACTTGGCACTTATAAGTCGGTGAAAGTTATAAACAATAAATACTACATTCCTCTTTTGATTAAAAATAATTTTAAGAAAATTTCGTTTCTTTCTTTCTTTCTTTTTTTTTTTTTTTTTTTTTATAAACAATTTTAAGAAACTTCTTTCCTTCCTTCCTTTTTTTCCTAATATATTTAAAGACCTGGGAGTAATGACAATCCCACACTCTTCAAAATTGGAACTTCACCACTAGAAGCAATTTAACGTCGTACCCATGATACTAAGACCCTCAGCTAAAATTACTTTTATATCAAGATATATCAGCTTAATCCTACTACGCAGATGATCTAGTGCTTCTTGCAAATACGCTTGCTCGAGACGAATTTCTGCTGCGTAGCTTGAAGCAGACAAGATGTATTAGTCTCTACGTGAACTCAAATAAAACAGAGTTTATGTGTTTTAAACAAGATGGTGCCATCTCTTCATTGAATGAAATTAGTAGATCTGTCTATATACCTCGGCTGCTATATCTCATCTACTGAAAACAATATCAACAAACGCATAGAGAAAGCATGGACTGCTATTCACAGGTCATCGGCCATATGGAAATCTGATTTCTGATAAAAATAAAACAAGAATGCTTCTACCTGAAGCCGTGATGGTACTACTGTACGGCTGCACCCCTTGTACTTTAACGAAACCCAGAGATAAAAGCAACATGCTGTATCCTTGTGTAGCTCCCTAGATGGGAACTACTCAATGATGCTGTGTGCTGCTTTGAACATATCCTAGAAGTAGCATCCAACAAAATGTATTCGTATGGCCATTTGTCTTCCATTTGGTCAACCATCCAAGTAAGACGAACAAGACATGATGGGGGCTGTCGGAGAAATAAGGACGAAGTCATAAACGATGTTCTCCAATGGACCCCCACTCATGGACACACCAGTGATAGCTGACTAGTAAAAACATATATTCATCAGCTCCGTACGGACACTTGGTGCCGTCTAAAGAACTTAACAAGTACGATGGCCGCTAAGGACGGATAAGGAGAAAGTCAAAGGAATCAGTGCCGTCGGCATGTCTTAATGGTGACGATTCAGTTCAAAGCTATGGTTAGCGGGATGAGAGCAGGATCCCCCCGTGGACTGAATAAAGGGTTAGGTTCAAAGTTCCATGATGGCTCCCGATTACGGCAAGAATGTTCCCGATTACGACAAGAAGGTTCTCGGTGCCGAAAAGAAGGTTCCAGAGTCGGAGATGGTTCCCGAGTCCGAGAAGGTTCCCGAGTCCGACAAGAAATACCTGAAGAAGGCCGGAGGGCACCCCGGCCGAAACGTTGTACAGATAACAACGAAGATGAGGACAATAGTCCGAATAATACAAATAATACCAGTTCAAAGGGGTTCTGATGAAAATTCCAAGAGGCGTCTGCACCGGAAACTGGTGGTTACGTTTGGTCCTTTCGTGTCCGCGTCTGCTGGATTATCTGCGGCAAACAAGAGTGTCTACATGCGAGGTTTTGGGAATCGCCTGCGTACGTCCAATTCCTCTGATATTGCATCTTTGAGGGAGCCGGCTCAAATCACCGCAGGCGAATACTACTACAATACACAATAAGAAAACCTTTCCCAATGGTATTAGTCCGAAAGTGAACGTAATAGCGCGACTGAAGTTCGAACTCGCTTACGACGATATCGTAAACCACTACGTTAGCAACTACGCCACGGAAACTCACATTTAATAAACTGTTTCATTGTTTAATATAATACATACGAAATATCTCTTATTATAATGTAGATTGTGTGTGTGCCTGTCTGTAACCGAAACTTCGACACCACCAAGGTCACAATTCCCCTTATTTATTTAACTTATATTTTAAATGGTTATTTAGTAATTATTATTTAACCTTAATTAGCTTCTTATCTATGAACAATGTCTCTTTAAGATCTAGCAGAGATAGATTTGCCGCAAAACAACCCTTATTATTAAAGCGTTTAAATCGTACGATGTGTGTTATATATCATTAAGAAATAGATGTTTATATAGTATATGGATAATTTGCATATTGGTTTTAATAAAACCGTGTCTGATAAATAATTACTTGGTGCTGTTGATTTCTAATAGTATTGTTTAATTCTTAAAAGTATTAAAGACAACCCTATGTATAATTTTATATTGAAATCAATTAGAATTTAAAAAAAGAATAAGTGTAATCATTTTTGTTCTTATTTAATTTCATTAGTCTTTCTAATTCAGTATAATATTTAATTATATTAAAACTTCGGACCATATAACCTTAAGGCACCCCTTTTGCGATTTCGACTCGTGGGGACACTTTTGTCATTTATACCGTAAAAATCCGGTTGTTTGTTACGGGTTAGGGGTAGGAGTTAGGGTTAGGGTTAGGGTTATGGGGTTAGGGTTGGGGGTAGTTTTATAATTTAAAAAAACTCTAAAAATCGTCTGTTAAAAATTAACCGGATTTTGACGGTGTAAATGGAAAAAAATGTCCCCACGAATCGAAATCGCAAAAGGTGTGCCTTAAGGTAATATGGTCCAAAACTTCTTCTGTTGTTAAAAGTAATGGAGGCAACACATAATTCGGATTCACCAAAATGATTTTTTGTTTTCGACACAAAGGCTGTAGACTTTTTTATATTCTTTCTAAACAATATTCATTTCAAAAGATAAAAAAGAATTCTTCAAATAAAGTAAAAACCTGTTGTTTTACACATGAATTTTAATATTGGTAAGTATCAAATTCAAAAATTGTTATTGCAATATATCATCGTTATGCAGATGGCGAAATTATTCGAAAACCTATAATTGAAAAGCAAAAAAGTGTTTTATGAAACACAAAATTGTTACGTGATGGTAAAAAAATGTTCTGTCTTTTTAATTCAATACACAAAAATAAATAAGAATCATCTCGAAATAGTTTTTCAACGTATGTATACATACAACGTAAAATTACCCGAAAACATATAATTTAAAACGAAAGTCATATTTCTTGAAAACGTGGTAGGTAATGGAGAAAAATGTTGTTTTTTGTGGGTTTTTTTTTTTTTGTTTTTTTTGTTTGTTTTGTTTTTGTTTGTTTTTTTATTCAGTAATCAAAATATATGAAATCAATTTGAAATAACCAAACCAGTTGTTTTTTTTTTGTTTTTTTTTTTTTTTTTTTTTTTTTTTTTTTTTCTTTTTTTTTTTTCTTTCGTATAACTGTGTCATCTTTTAGAAAGAAAATTCCTTTGTTTCATTGATGTAAAAAATAGTACATTAATCTTTTTAATTCTATTAATCATTTTTCTTGCTTTTTTCTTTCTTTATTTATTTCTTCGCAGCTTGTTTCCTCTTTTTAAAATGTCCGTGTTCATTCTTTTCCCATTATTTTTGTTTTTTGTTTTTCCAATTACATATTTTCTTCACTTCTAAAAACCTTTTTTAAAGATAGTTTCCTTCCCTTTTTTCCTTCTGACCTCATTATAACTTAAAATATAACATTTCTTTCTTTCTTTCTTTCTTCTTTCTTTCTTTCCCTTTTTTTTCTTTCTTTCTATTTACTTAGATTTTTACAAATAATTTAAATACAATTTCCTCCCTTCTTACTCTCTTTCTTCTTCCTTTTTCTTTCTTGCGTTCCTTTCTACTTTCCTTTCTGTCTTTCTTTCTTCCTTTCTGTTTTTACTTATATTTTACAAATAATTTAATACAATTTCCTACGTTCCTCCTTCCCTTCCTTCTGTCTTTCCTTCCTTATTCATTCTTCTTTCTTCTTTCTTTCTTTCTTCTTTCCTTTCTGTCTTACTTCTTCCTTCCTTTCTTTTCCTTCCTTTCTATTTTACTTATGATTTTTACAAATAATCTAAATACAATTTCCTACGTTCCCCCCTTCTTCCTTCCTTAATTTTCTTCTTCCCTTCTTCTTTTCTTCTTTCTTCTGTCTTCCTTCTTTCCTTTTTCCTCTTTCCTTCCTTTCTTCTGTCTTCACTCTTTCCTTCCTTTCTTTCCCTTGCTTTCTATTTACTTTGATTTTTACAAATAATCTAATACAATTTCCTACGTCCTTCTTTCTTTTCTTCCTCCTTCTTCTCTTTCCTTCTTCTTGTCTTCCTTTTCCTCCTTTCTTATGTCTTTTCCTTTCCTTCTTTTTCCCTTCTTTCTATTTTACTTATAATTTTACAAATAATCTACATACAATTTTCTTCTTTCCTTCCTTCTCACCTTCCTTTCTTTCCTCCTTTCTATTTTACTCATAATTTTAGAAATAATTAAAATACAATGTTCTATCTTCTTTCCATCTTCTTCTTTCCTTCTTCCTTCCTTCCGTCCTTTCTTCTCTCTTGTTAATAAGTCAGAAGTTAATGTCGTAGATAAATATATTTATTACAGCATGAATACATACAATACATATAATGATCAAGTATTTGAATTGACGAAGGACTTAACATAGTAAGCCACGGGGAGCAGACTCCACTCGAACCAAGTAATCTAGAAAAATCGGTTTGGGGGCAACCACCTGTTAAACATAATAAATTCAGTTATTTCTATTTACTCATTCACTTTTGTTTATTGAATGGAAATATCATTTTAAAATACCATACGATTTTTCTTTGTGATTGTTATTATTGTACGTCACGTTTTATTTCGTTGTCTACCGTTTTATTTAGTAAAGATGGCCTGGAGCGACACCTTGTGAATTTGGCAGGTGATAAATAAAGGTGTGCCACTTTCAGATGGGAACGGTGGGTGGTGCCGCTTGTTGAAGTTGCCAACTCGTAGTTATCAGTATTTTTTAGTACTATGTATTGGACATGGTAATTGGGTTGCGTTTTCGACCCGTTTTTCAATTTCTTTTGCTTCCATTTTTATGCCAACCGAACGAATAACGAAGGATAGTCACTTTTAAGAAATGTGATAATGAACTTGGTTTGAACTGGTTCAATAACCATAAATGTGTGGTGTTTGTTTAACAGGAAAAAAAACTGCGGAGGGTTATTTATGTAATATTTGGATAAAGAGACAAACAATCTGCTGGCTTTTTTCTCGAGATAAAAATACAATTATGTCAATTGCTGTTGTGATTCGTTAATCTCCTCTTAATCTTATGAATAGGATTTACGATGTTTACTGTACCTACTGTTACTAAGTGGTCACCCGTCTAAACACTGACGAGGCTTATTGTGGCTTAACGTTCGTGATTTACCAGGATCTGGTGCTTTCAACGTGTATTGACTATAAGTCTTTCTATTCTAAGACGTCAGAGAAATTCTGGGACAATAAATTGTGGAACTTGCATTTTCAATAAAAAAAAAATTGAATAAAATTATGTAAACAAATTATTATTATTATTATTATTATTATTATTATTATTATTATTATTATTATTCAATAGAAATATTTACTTAAAGACATATAATTGTGTAAAAATAATTTGTATTAGCTTGGAATTCTTGATATCATTGTAATGAGTAATTGAGAGTTAACTCCCCTATTTTATGATTACCTCCCCTTTGGAGAACTCTCTAGTGAATACTAGACTATATAAACTTTCAATAAGTGTATGAATTATTCTAAGTAGAATAAAGCTATCCAAAGTCTATCGTTATTATCGTTTGTCATTACAATCCTATAACTGTGTATTTTGTTTTTGAATTGAGAATAGTTACTTGAAGCTCTAATTATTTATTAATGATTATTATCACTATTTACTTGAAACCATATAACTGAGTGCAAACAAATGATTATTCTGAAATAGAAATAGTTACTTAAAACCATATAACTGTGGATAAATTATTTGTATTAGATTAGAATACTTGATATCAGAACTACTGAATATATATATTATTATAATGGGATTCTGTGTCTGTCTGTGTGTAAACGAAACTACGTCCCTGGTTATGTCAAAATCATCAATAGAAAAATAAATATTATCTATTAAAGATGTCTCTATACAAATCGTAAATAGATTTGCCTCTAAACAGCCATATTATTAGTACGTTTAAAATATTACAATTTGTTTATATATCCCAAATAAATAAAGGTTTACATAACATATAGTGTAGTTAATTTACATGCTGTTTTTAACAAAACCGGATTTAATAAATAATTACTTAGTGTCCTGATTTCTAATATTATTGTTTTATTCTCCAACGTATTAAAATCAATCCTATGAATGATTTTATATAGAAACCAATTAAAATATAATTAAAATATAATTAAAATAAGTGTAATCTTTTTATATTAACTATAGTTAATTTCAAGGAGACTGATAGTTTTTTTTTAAGAATCTTTTAAAACGATATTGTGTAAGACTTAAAAATAAAAGTGTATCTATAGATAATAATCAATCATTTTATCCTGTCTTCCTCAATTTTATTGTATTTCTCTTTACGATAACATTGTCTTAGAGATTCAAGTTGGAATTGTGTATTTATACAAGGTTTCTTCTGTCTTCAAATTCTGTGTATTTTTGAAAAGGTTGGATTCTTTCTGCGTCTATAAAAAGCAAAAGATCCCGTACCAATCTCGTATTTTGAAAGGCATGTTTTGTTTTTCCGTTCTCTGCTGCTTAGATCAATATTCTCAAATCTCTGAGGTACATTATTGTTAACCCAACATATAATTGATATCGATCATTTCCAATTCCGTTCACTTTCTGCTGTTGTTTTTTCTTTTTTTTGGGGGGAGTTGTTATGTTTTTTCTATTGTCAGGCTATTTTTAAATAAAAATGTCATAAACGAAATACGGTATCTTGTTAAAAATCTCAGATAACCTCGATTCATTTAGAAAGGTTCATGATACCCTTCGTTCTGATGATTTCGTTTGTTTGATAGAAATAAATTTTTTTTTTTTAAATAGGTAGTATTAAGTATTTTTATTTTTATTTACTTTTTAATATGACATTTTCCGGGGGGGGGGTCTTATTTGTTTGTTTTTTTTTGTTTTTTTGTTTTTTGTTTTTTTTTTTTTTTTTTTTTTTTTTTTTTTTTGCGATATTTAAGCTTTGATGAGATTTTTAAGAGATGACATTTTGGTAATGTTCTGAAGAAGAGTAAGACCATGGGAAAAACAACGGAAAAATATACTTGAATGCTTTAGGCTTCGTCTTCACTTATAGTCACTCTCTTTTTTGCCTGGTTACTGAGTTAAATATATTTTCGTCATATCTTTTCATACGATAAAAAAGAATAAACATTACTTACAGCTTTCTTTCCTTCTTCCCTTTTTCCTTCTTTCTTCCTTACTTTTTCCTTCCTTTCTATTTTACGTATAATTTTTTATAAATAATCTACACACAATTTCCTTCTTTTCGTTTCTTTCTTCCTTCTTTCTTTCTTTCTTTCTTTCCTTCCTTCTCTCTTTCTTTTATTCCTATTACATTCTCTTTTGAATGGATATCATAATATCATAATATCATCAATAATTGCACATCTATTTGTCTATCGTCCTAGACTTGTTTACGTTTTTTCGTGGGGAGGGGATATTTGTTGTTGGGAGGGGGGAAATGTGTTTCCTATATTTTTAGTCTACTGTTTTATTTTATTTGATATGATTTGATTTTATTTTGAATTGATCCTGACAACACACTATCGAATCAAATTATGACGGTTGTGATCATAATATCAGAAGCACTAGGAACGGCCCCAAAGATCATTGCAAGTATATTATTTGACTATAAGAACCTTAGAAGTCTTTGAGAATAAATAAAGAAGAATATTATGGAATTTAAGTGTCATAATCTCACTTTGATCCCCAACAATGGCTTCCAGATATCTCTGGTATAACAACAACAACAACAACAACAAATAATAATAATAATAATAATAATAATAATAATAATAATAATCTAAACCATAGCACTGCTAAGATCAGCTAGAATACTTAAAAGAGTCCTGGAGAACTGTCACTCAGAATTCAGTGAAAATCTACCAGATAAAAGTGTCGTGAAAAGCTAATAGAATAAAATTACAAAAATACATCAAAACCAAAAATAAAGGTTCATTGTGAAATGACATAAATTAGACTCTCCATCTTAATAATAATGAAAATCAGCCTGGAAGGAGCATATATGATTGGGTGGGAACACTGATTCAATGGAAATTGTGCAAACAGTTTTTGGTATTAACACAAAGGCAAAAACCTATTTGAAGAAAAATTCTCTAGTGCTTTGAAATTCAAACGGATCTCCCAAATGAGGACAAGAGTTCAGAATTAATTATGATAAACAAGGTGAATGATATTTGTCAAATTGTGGGGTTCACTGCTCTTTACCAGTGAATTGAGGAAAAGAAATTGACAATTATCAAATCAACTGGAAGAAACGCGAAGGGTTTGCCAAAAGATTGGAAATCCAAAGAAGAAATGAATTCATGAAAAAATACTGAAATCAGAATACTGAGGAAAGTCCTAGAAAGACATACAATTACTTGATCAATTAGCGGTGCCGGTTACTAATGGGGTGGAAACTGAAGATGACAATTTTCTCCATTGGAGTTCTGGTAACTGTCTTGAAAGGCCTATCTTTAAAAAGTTGGATGAACAAGAAAAAAAACAATCCTGAGGAGAGTCCTGGAGAAACTTGCTGACACTTTATCTTCAGTGTCAATCACTTGTGGGGTGAAAAGTCAATGAATAATAACAACTTTTTTCTCTTTTTCTTTTGGGGGGTGACTTGGTTTTGTTGCTTTTTGTATATTTTTTTTAAATACCCGTAATTTTTCTGTTTCCGCTCGGCAATACGTACTGAATACAATTTGATCGTTTCCTGTCACGTGTAACAATGTCTGTTCATTGAATTTAATCAAATTGTATATTAGTCGAGATTTTCCAGCATTTCGGATTCGCTTCCTGTCGCACAGGTCCTGACGTTGTTTTGTTCAATGTATTCTAGACGACTCGTGAACTTGTTTGGTTCCCATTTTAACAGTGATCCATGATGATATTAATGCTTCTATTTAGAAGGGATTGAAGAATTTTAATTACCACTTTCATAGATATCTCCGTGAATTTGAATATTTAGTGGGAACGCCGATCCCACAAAATTATCAATTATTTGCAGACCGGAGTGGATATTGCTTTTATTTTATAAGACTTTTGTGTGTGTGTGTGTATATATGTGTGTGTATTGCTCTATAAGGATCCGCTACGATGTGCGGTTTATGCTTGGTTACAGGTACATACATGCAAACATATTTGGGATTTTTTCTAATATATATATATAAAAACTAGTATATTAAAGGAGTCTTTTTTCCTTCTTGTTTTTCATAAAAATTCACAGAAAGAAAATTTTGTTTTCTCAGTTGAGTTATTGGAAATAAGTTTCATTACTTCAAATTAAGTTCGATCTTCTTAAATCAAATCATTGATCTGCGTTTGTTTTTAAAGTTTTCAAGTAATGTTTGATAAATCGAATTTCAATAAATTTCTTCCTTTAATTTCAAAATCGATTTTTTTTATATATTAGGAAGAACAGTTTTTTTTTTTTTCAGCTCATACATCAGCTGTATATATACGTTCTTTTGGTGTAGGAGGCACGTAGTGTAATAGTTAATTGTAGGAAATGGACTCGTCGACCCAAGTTCAAATCCTGGACGAGGCTGTTTGTATTTCGCATAGCTCTAATACCCTTCGGAATGCTATGTATCCACCTACTCCCCTCCAGCTATGGGTAAATAGTAGGGCAGACTGGACTCTTTGACCTTGGCTAGGTAACCAGTCTAGGAGAAGTTAAATCTGAATTTAGACCAGTTAAACTCCGCTTAAGAAATTGACTTGTGTCACGTGCTACTCATGCAGAGGGTTGGTAATATATATATATATATATATATATATATATATATATATATATATATATATTAGTCATTGAAGAAATAATGCAATGAAATATTTTCGAGACACACTGGACATGACTTGTTTTATTTTGTTTTGTTTTGGGTTTTTTTTTTCTTTTTTCTTTTTCTTTTTTTTTTTTTTTTTTTTTGGTGGGGTAAGTAACTTGTTTTTTTATTCAATTATAACTGTAACAAAAAACGCCTACTGACTTGAAGCGGAACTCTAGTTCTTCACTATGGATGACAACCCACAGCGACTTCAACTTGACTACCAAAATGAATGAAACCTGGCCCTCATATCAGTCAACGACTGTCCAATTGTATATCTTGACACTCAGCCGAACTGAAGTGGCAGGGGGTATAATTACAATAATAGTGGGTGTAGAATTAATTCAGCTGGGAATTTTTTTTTTAAAAAATTATAAAGCATATTTGTAGCGTACTTACTTCTTTTATTTTTAATTATGTATACTTAGCTCAGATTGGCACAAGGCTACAGTATAGAGCTTCCAATGAAGACCCAACGCACAATTATGGTATTCAAGCATAGATTTTTTAACAAGTATCAAAGAGAGGTGATTTTGCACACTCGAGTACAATGTCACAAGAACAAGGCACCCAATGAGGATTGAATTCACTGTATTGGAATACGAACCAGGTTTTTTTTTTCGTTTTTTCCTTTTCGATTATTTATCTGTGATGCTAATAAAATGATATTTTAGTAGGTTATATATACAAATTTAATAATAGGTTGTATGATACCCTCGATGAGTGATATATATGCGAGTATATATAATTATATTTTCCGTGTTTTTGTGTGTGTGAATGCCCTCAATGTGTGATGTATATGCAAGTATGTATATATATATATATTCCGTGTTTTTGGGTGCGTAAATGTGAGCGAGCGCGCGTGCGGGTAGGCACGCCAATCAAATCCTTTTGCTGTACGTGCCTCTTTCTTTTTTACATGTTTTATAAACTAGAAAGATGGGTTGTATGATGTCCTCAATATGTGATATAGATGCGAGTATGTATACATATATTTCCGTTATTTTTTTTCTTTTTGCGTGAATGTGAGCGAGCGCGCGTGCGGACAGGCGCGCCAATCAAATCCTTTTGCTGTACGTGTCTCTTTCTTTTTTATATGTTTTAAGAAACGGGAAAGTTAGGTTGTATGATGCTTTCGATGTGGGATATATATATATATCGAGTATGTATATATATGTACTTCCCGTGTGTAAGTGTGCGTGAATATGTGCGAGCGCGCGTGCGGGCAGGGGCGCCAAACAAATCCTTTTGCTGTACGTGTCTCTTTTTTTTTACATTAGTTAAAAAAGGGAAAAATAGATTGCATGATGCCCTCGATGTGTGATATATATGCGAGTATGTATATATATATGTATTTCCGTAGGGTATTCTTGGTGGGGTGCTGAATATGTTCGAGCGCGCGTGCGGGAAGGCGCGCCAAGCGAATCCTTTTGCTGTACGTCAGTGTCCCTTTTTTTACATTAGTTAAGAAAGGGTTAAATTGTTTTTTGTTGTTTTTTTTTGTTGTTGTTTTTTTTTCTTTTGTAAGTAGAACTTCAAACTTCGTGCTGGTGATCAAATCTAAACGTTAACTATCTTTTTGTTGAGAGAGACAGAGACAGTGAGAGAGACAGCAGGGACAAGAGAGAGACAGAGTAGTGTGAGAGAATGTTATTTGGTCAGGTCCATGTACACATCTCTCCCTTTCTGTATTTTACTGTTCTTTTTTATTCTATTTCTTTCTTTTCTTTTTTTCTTTCTTCTTCTTTCTTTCTATCTTTCTTTCTTTCTTTCTGCGATTTACATAGAGAGCCAGAGATAGCGTGAGAGTTTGTTATATGTATAAATGTACACGTCTCTCCATTAAAGGCCACAAAGGCCTTATTTCTCGTGTATATCTCCAACGTATAAAAACTTTTGGTTTCTGTTCGACGAAAGCGTAGGACTTTTATCACCTTAGGTTCAATCAGGGTTTTTTCTTTTCTTTTCAGTACTAACAACCAGATTTTCTCTTTTCTTTTTGCCGACAATCCTTTCATTCTTTCTTTCAGTTACATTCTTTTCCCTTGTTGACTTTCATTTCGATTTTAATCAACCACTCCTCTCCCCCTCCCCTTCCCCTCCCCCTCCCTCTCTCTCTCTCTCTCTCTCTCTCTCTCTCTCTCTCTCTCTCTCTGGCACATTCACTAAATCGTTGTCTTTGTTTTATTGTTCAGCGTTGGCTTAACAACCAAAATCTCCCCACTCATTCTCTCCATTTAATTTCTCATTATTTTATGCAATTTACGTTTCTTTCTTTCTATCTTTTCTCTTTCTTTCTTTCCACAATTTACTCTTCTTTCATTCATTCTTTCTTTCTATCTTTCTTCTTTTTCTGTAATTTACTGGGGTTTTTTCTTTCTTTTTGGAATTTACTGTTATTTCTTTCTTTATATTTCTTTCTTTCTTTAAGTTACTCTTTCTTTCTTTCTTTCTGTAATTACTCTTCTTTTCTCTTTTTGGAATTTACTGTTCTTTCTTTTTATCTGTCTTTCGTTCGTTCATTCCTTCTGTAAATTACTGTTTCTTTCTTTCTTTCTTTCTTTCTGTAACTTACTGTTCTTTTTTCATTAATTTTTCTTTCTTTTCTTTTTTCTTTCTTCCTTCTTTCCTTTCTTTCTTTCTTTCTTTTTGGAATTTACTGTTATTTTTTTCTTTCTTTCTTTCTTTCTTTCTTTCTTTTCTTTAAGTTACTGTTTCTTTCTTTCTTTCTGTAATTACTCTTCTTTCCTCTTTTTGGAATTTACTTTTCTTTCTTTTTATCTGTCTTTCGTTCGTTCATTCCTTCTGTAAATTACTGTTTCTTTCTTTCTTCCTTTCTTTCTTTCTTTCTGTAACTTACTCTTTCTTTCTTTTCTTTTTCTTTCTTCCTTCTTTCCTTTCTTTCTTTCTTGTAAATATTTAAAAATGTTACTTTTTTCTTTTTCTTCAATTTAAATACATTAAAATAGTTCTTTCTTCTTTCTCTCTCTCTTTCTCTCTTTCTTTCTGTGAATCACTGTTTCCTTCTTTCTTTCTTTCTGTAATTTGCTGTTCTTTTTTTCATTCTTCTTTCTTTTCTTTTCTTTTCTTTCTTTCCCCCTCTTTTCTTTCTGTAATTTCCTTTTTTTTTCTTTCTTTCTATTTGAAAATTACCGTTTTTTTCTTTCTTCTCGTTTGTAATTTTCTTTCTTTCTTTCTTTCTTTCTTTCTTTTGGTTATTTACTGTTTCCTTCTTTCTTTTCTTCTTTCTTTCTGTAATTTACTGCTTTTTATTTTTTTTATTATTTCTGTAAGTTACTATCATTTCTTCTTTCTTTCTTTCTTTCTTTCTTTCTTTCTTTCTGTAACTTACTATTCTTTCTTTCTTTTTTTCTGAATTTTATTGTTCTTTTTTACTGTTCTTTCTTTCTTTCGTTTTACTTTCTCCCTTCCTTTCTTCCTTTCTTTCCTACTTTCCATAATTTACTTTCTTTCTTTCTTTCTTTCTGTAATTTGGTGTTTTTTGTATCTTTCTATAAGTTACTGTCTTTTCTTTCTTTCTGTCTTCTTTCTTTCTTTCTTTCTTTCTCTTTTTTGTTATTTACTGTTTTCTCTCTTCCCTCTTTCTTTTCTATTTTGCTTTCTCGGTCTCTTTCTGTAAGTTTTCATCTGTTTGTTCTGCATTAGACGGTTAACTAAACAAAAAATCATCTCTCTCTCTCTCTCTCTCTCTCTCTCTCTCTCTCTCTCTCTCTCTCTCTCTCTCTCTCTCTCTTTCTACCCCCTCTCTCTTCCCCCCCTCCAATCCGTCTTATTACCTATGTATTTATTTCCAGGCTTTTTGACTTGTCCTCTTAGAGATTAAGGCGCAAATAACACAGCACGGGGCGCCGGATCTTTTAACATACAAACATTTAAATTATTCGTAGCCTTCACACTAAAGAAAGTTGCAATGATAAAAAGCAAGAAAAACTAATGTTTTTAGGTCATATTAAAGATACTAGCTCTGTGTCCCCAGCATTGCCCGGGTTATACAGTATCCGGCTAAATTTAAGTATACACCTTTTTAAATTGAATATTGCTCACCATTGAAATAGCAGTACCTATCGCTCGGTGTACTTATTGTGAACATTTAACAACGAAAATATGTATATGATAATACCCATTTAATAATAACGCAATAATAATACTTTAACGGTTATTTCCTATAACTCCAACATAAACAAAGGGGAACCACTCTTAACTGATAAATTATTTATTTATTTATTTATCTACTAGGAAAAAGAAGACAGGGTTAGGGTTAGGGTTTAGAGTTGGTGTTTAGGGTTAGGGTTAGGGTTAGGTTAGGGTTTAGGGTTAATTTAATGGGAAAATAAATAATTTATCAGTCAAGATTGGTTCCCCTTTGTTTACGTTGGAGTTATTGGAAATAACCATTTTATCTCCAGTAGTGTGAAAATTCAATGAATAATAGCAGCTTTTTTCTTTTCTTTTCTTTTCTTTTTTTACTTACTGACATTGTAAGCATCAAAAGATAAACAATGTCAAGAGTTTAAGAGGTGCTTCGACCCATGAAAAACTTACTGGAATATGTGTCTTGGATGCTAAAGGGGGCTATTTTCTAGTGAATTAACGTTTCATTTATTGTTCACAAGTTGTATTTTACCGGCCTTGTTTAGGTTATACAGTATCCGGCTAAATTTAAGTATACACTTTTTAAATCTCATACTGTTCACCACTGGATAGCAATACCTATCGCTCGATGTGCTCATTGTGAAAATGTTACAGCGGAAATTTGTGCATGTTAGACCCCAACTAACAACACAATATGTTATATAATCAATAGTTTGCCTATAAATTATATACGATTGAGTAGAAATGAAAATAATGGTAATTCTGAATCATGGAAAAAAAAGTAAATTTATAAGGGTTTTGCTGAACTTGTACCTGGTCTTTGATCAAAGTAATTCGGGGAACAGGAAGTATACTTAGAAAAAGTAGTTCTAGCTTGGTTTTTAATGAGGCAAACGTGTCTCTCAAAGATAGCTATTTTTCTCATTGTTACATAATTATTGGATCCTAATACATTTATAAGGTATTGTAGAAATCATAATGGCGATTAGTATAGCTGATGGCCTTGAGGGTGAATGACAGCGCTTGACCTCGAGCTCACCTTTCGTTCTGGGGAGAATCGTGAGAACCGGAACCCCATAGAAGGCCCTCTTCCGGTTTAAGGATACTAAGTAAGTAAGAGTCAGTTAGAACTTAGAAGCCGAGCTCGCAACATGTAAGCCTCATCTGTGCAGATTGTCTGGGTGGAGATTTGGAATAAAGTAACATCAACGTAAATCGAAGTCTTGTGTTTATTACTAAAAACCAACAATAACACAGGGCTTCTGATAAGGAATGATCCCCAACAGAAACCAGACCCGGAATCCTCAATAGAAGACCAGACGAGACCTTAGAAGATATACCAGACCAAGATAGATGATAGACGATCAGAAGCAAAGCCGACCAGAAGAATAGACGACAGAGTAAGAAGTAGTAAGAAAGGTATATAACGTTATATGTTGATTGGGTACTGTGAAAAGACCCGTATATAACATATACCTATTTAGTGCCGGTAAAGAAGGCGCTATGCAATATCATGTGTGAAGGTTAACTTGAGCAAAGTAAAGACATCTCAAAAAATATCCAAATCTTTGTATTCGTTACTAACAACAACAACAACGGACACAGAGAAAAAAAAACTAAGAAGTCCCAGAAGAACAGAGAGAACCAACCTCAGATACCCAGATAGATCACCCAACCAGCATAGAAGATGCCATAGAGTTGATGAGCTGACATAAAAATATAGAAGCTAACGGAAATTTGGATTATCTGCCCCTCAACCGGAAGCCCAGATGCTAGGGGGCACAGAGAGCCCTAAATCGAGAGAACAGTTTCGGCAGGTATTGAGAACAGTCAACCACCCGTGAGGGTCAACGGAGAACTCAACAGCAACAGAACAGCTCAACAGGCACCAGACAAATTCTACGGACGAGGCAGCAGTCTGAAACGAACAACGACAGCGCAGACTATATTCTCCTAATAAGAACCCATTACGATACAATTCTACAAAGCTAAGTAACATTTGTCACTTGCATTTAACATTTCTACACCCGCCGACCGAACCTATTTGGCAACTTTCTATGTTTCAATGTTTCTATGAACTTTATGAACTCTTTCGTACACTTTGAACACATTTCTCTTATTCGCACCATTAAAAATTGTGTAATTTATGAGGAAGTGCGTCCCGGTCTCCTGTCTCATAAATTGCTACCCGGTGACTATTAAAATAATGACCCCAGCTACGGTGTTACTTGAAAGAAAACAACCAACTCAGGGCGTTAAATGTATTTTAGGGGGCGGCTTGTCTTTTTTGTCGTAATTCTTATTTATTTATCGTAATTTGTCATAATTCTTGTTTATTTATCGTAATTTCTTTTATTCATGTTTGTTTAATGTCTGTTTTTAGTTTAAATAAACAAGAATTACGACAAAAACGAAGCAACACCTCCCCCAAATACATTTACTTGTCGAAAATATCTATCTATCTATTTATTTATCTCCATTTGTTCATATCTATCTATATTATTTTGTTTGTTTATCTATCTATCTATCTCAGTCTATTCCAAACTATATATCCATCTTCATATCTAACAAGAATTACGACAAATTACGATAAATAAATAAGAATTACGACAAAAAAAGAGAAGCCCCCCCCCACCACCAAATACATTTAACGCCCTAAGTTGGTTGTTTTCTTTCAAGTAACACCGTAGCTGGGGTCGTTATTTTAATAGTCACCGGGTAGCAATTTATGAGGCAGGAGACCGGGACGCACTTCCTCATAAATTACCAAAAATTGTTAACCCGAATATATAAATATATTCGCCTTGTCTCCTTTCCTTTACGACAGAATTATTATTTCTCCCCCATATTTCTGTTAAAGCTAAGTACTATAAGATGCTGATAACAAGTAAAAGGCTATACAACGAATACTACTCCTTTCTGATAGGGTGTGAGGCGCATTACCAACAGTGTCATCATAAATGTAAATGTCCTACTGAACAGAATGCTCTATATGGAAATTCATTAAATTTGCAAGTCTATCGGAGTTATTCCCCTTTGTTTATTCATTTTCTCTATTTTCTTATACGACAGCCGATAATTTGGTTGCTAGTGACCCGAAATGAATTCAGGAGTAAATATAAATGTCACCACTGGATTTATCGTAAAATTCTACAGTAGATATAGTACAAGATTTACTAAGTTTAGTTACGGACAAGGTCAAACAGGATTTGAGGTACTGTCTTAGGAAGATTGTGTAGTGCCAATACTCCAAATGAGTAGTGTCTACTTGCTTAGAAAAACAGCATTCAGAATCCTGGCTTTTTTATCTGAGTTCGATAGTGAGAAATACAGTTATCTAACCAACCAAGACGACACTTTTATTACGTATTTTTATCTAAGCATTCTGTAGCCCTGTCGATGGGGCTTAGAATATTCTGACTGTATCACTTGTAGAGATGTAAGACCCCCCTCTACACACACACACATAAAAGTGTCCTGCATCTGATGGTGAGGTTGCAGTTCTGGAAATTTGGGGAGTTGGGGAGTACCCCTTCACTGTCATTACTCCCAGATCAACTCTGTAAGGATCCTATTTATGGGTCAATGGATTTATCTAAAAAGAAATATTCGTATTCAATAATATCGTGTGCAAAAAAAGTAAACCTCTTAAGAAACTACACAAAAAATTATTGATATACTAGGGAAAAAAAGACGGGTTGGGTTAGGGTTAGGGTTTAGGGATAGGGCTTAGGGTTAGGGTTAGGGTTTAGGGCTAGTTTAATGGAAAAATAAATAAATAATTTATCAGTCAAGAGTTGTTCCCCTTTGATCATGTTAGACTTATAGGAAATAACCGAATAAAAATGTCTTGGTCATAAAATAACCCAACAAGGTTGACATACCGTAAAATCCAAAAAAGAAAGAAAGATAATATTGAATGTACTAAATATATAAATGTATAATAGTAAACTGCATCTGATGGTGAGGCTCCAGTTCTGGAGATTTATGGAGTGTGGAGTACCCCCTTCATTGCCATTACTCCCAGATCAACTCTGTTCGTATCAACCAGTTAGGGACCTATTTATGTGTCAAATTGATCTATTTACAAATTATTCGTATTAGATAAGACCGTGTGCAAAAATAAATCTCTTAAGAAACAACGACACAAAAAATGTAAATTTAAATTTACAATGAACCTCAATGTTCAATTAATGATTAATCATTTCCTAAGATTTATTATTATTAATTATTTGAAACAATACATCTGTGGGAAAATAATCTGTATTGGATAGGAATACTTGATATCACATAACCATGTGCAAAAGTGTCATGGACATGATGTTAAACTGCATCTTGTAGCGAGGTTCCAATTCTGGCGCTATGGGGAGAGTGGAGTACCCCTTCAACGCCATTACTTCCAGGTCCACTCTGACCCGGAATGGTAGTACCTGTTAGGGTCCCATCTAAAAAAAAAGTAAAGTGTTTATGATTTGCTTGAATCATTGTGTCTATATTGGTTTGGTAGTTAGTTTTGAAGGCTATCACAATGCTTTGATTTATTCTTAATATTTCGAGATAAAGATCTCTTCGTCAAAAGATTTCTGAAATTCTGGAGCTTTTGCTAGGAATTGTCCATTCTGTTTTATAACATATCTTCCAAATTCTCTGCGTGTGTGTATGCGCTACTCTGTGTTTATGTGCGTTTATGTGTGTGAGTGTCTGTCCAACAATGTCTTATTATCATTCCAGATTTGGCCTACCTTTTTTTGTTTTATTATTAATCAATAGTAGAGAAAAAATGATTTTACAAAAAATGTGTTTAAAAAGGAATTGAGTTTGAAAACAAATTAAACACCCAACAAAAATTAATAAAAACAAAACGTCTTCGGCATAAAATAAACCAATAAGAGTTGGCATGCCGTAAAAACCAACCAACCAAAAACTCTTAAAAAACAACTACACAAAAAATGTAAATATGTACTTGATTCCCTAACCTCTAGGCATAAAATTAACCCTAGATGGTTTGACATGCCATTAAAATAAATCAAATCATGACGTCTGCTTTAAACCAGTAGTTAGCAAGCTAATCTCACAGATCAATTAACAGCTATCGTCGAAGGAAATGGAATCGGCGACCCGAGTTCAAATCTTGAACGATTCTTTTTGGGTTTCCGTGCGCAACCTTTTCACCCCCGCCCCTCAGCTATGAGTAAACAGTAGAAAACTTGGAGATGAATGGAAAAGATATCATCAGATCTGTGGAAAAAAACAACTTATGTCCAGTGTGCGTCGGTGTGATAAAGTTATCGTGAATAGATATTTCTATACTTCATCTGTATGGCCACTTACCTCCTATCCCACAAACCATTTAAGTAAGACTAACAAGACATTCTAGAAGCTGGAGAAGCAAGGGCGAACTCATAAGTGACGTTCTCCTATGGACACCTACAAATGGACGCACTAGTGTAGGTCGACCAGCAAAAACCTATATCAATTAGCTCTGTATATATTCTGGATGCCATGTGGAGGACCTGCCAGAGGGGATAACCGATAGGGAAGATTTTTGAGATTCATGGGTATCTGTGCTGTCAGTGTGACCAGATTATATATATATATATACATATATATATGTGTATATATATATATATATGTATATATATATATATATATATATATATATACATATACACACACACACACACACACACACACACACACTGTTAGAAAGCCGACGCTAAACCGTTTCGGTTTTAATTAAACTATCGACAGGGCTCATAAATCATATGAAAAGAAAATTGTGGAACAACCTAAAGCTTGTGAGCATTTGCTTATGATGTTTAAAGGCTCCTCTCGAAATGTAAGAAAAATGTAAAACGAAATGCCACGCAATGATAGCGTTTCCATTCAAATAGTGGTGACGAAGCACCGATCACAAAAATCGTTGGTTTTAAAAAGTCCAAAAAATTGTCAGAATAAAATAGAAATTTCGAAAAATGTTGGTATATATATATATGTGTATATATATAGCTTTAAAATAGAATGGTTTAAAATTACCAACTATAGTTTCTCGCAGTAGCGGGAATCTTCAGGGTATTTTGATACCCTGAAGATTCGCGCTACTGCGAGAAACTATAGTCGGTAATTTTAAACCATTCGATTTTAAACGTATATTTAGCTTATTATATTGAGCACTTTTAAATCGTTTTTTTTTTTTAATTCCAAAAGTAAATAGTATTTTATATTTGTTTTCCTGTTGGATTTAATGGTAACTGCGATATATATATATATATATATATATATATATATATATATATATGCAGCACACTATCAACATTCCTTCCAGTTTGTCTTCCCATAAAATGGCCAACAATGAGGTCAGCTCTCATTGGTTGACTATCCATTACCACAACTGCTATGCAAATTAGCTGCCAGTGCCACTTACCTTGGCCAAGAACAAATAGGCTATTATTAAGGGAGACAACTCTCATTTAACATTCACCGAAAGTCAAATATGAATATGTATCAACGTATGCTACAACGTTACCCCGCGTGGTGTAATAGTTTAGCCAGTAAACCAGAATTAATTCACTCGATGCCCAATACTTCTGTCAAAGGAGCTTCAGATTATTAAATGATCATATATACAACTTAAAAGTTTGTGTAATGGTTACCGTTGTAGAAAATGGACATGACGAGACGTGTTCAAACCCAGGGCGAAGCTGTTTTTGATTGTTTGTTTTGTTTTACGGCATATCAACCTCAGTGGGTCATTTAATGCCGATAAAGTTTTGAAATGAATCAATTCTTAATGGATAATACAATTTTTTTATAAATATATTTTTCTATTTAACCCATAGATGGGACCCTAACAGGTACTACCACTCCGGGTCAGAGTGAACCAGGGAGCAATGGTGATGAAGGGGTGCTCCACATTCCCCAAACCTCCAAACTGGAACCTCACCATCAGATAGAGTTTAACGTCATTCCCAAGACATGTAGACCCGCAGCCACCGCCTTCTAGCACCATATGATAAAAAGGGGTTGGGGCTTGCAATAAGGGCAATAGGGTTGGGAAAATCATATAGGTGCTAGGGCTTGACGTGACCAGCCGATTGATCGGAGGGGCCTCTCCGACCGCCCGTCTAGCCCAAGATAGGGCCAAAGTGGAGTATTGCATGTCATGAACTGCTCAACCACCTGGGCTCTATCCTTAAGCATCACGGGTCGCCACCCACGGCCAACAGGTGGCCCCATTAGGGGAGTCTTACCCCTCTGCAGAGGTGCAGTCGATGCATTCTAACGCCCCACCGACAGGGCGAGAAGCTGTTTGTATTTCAGATAGGGCTAATAAGCTTGGTATGCATCAATTATTACCGGCAGACGGGTAAGCCCTCCCCCCAACCAACATAAAATAGTTTCCTGGTTAGGTGTGATACTAAACTCGATCTGATGGTGAGGCTCTAGTTCCGGAGGTCTGAGGAGTGTTGAGTACCCTTTCATTAACATTACTCGCATGTTCATTCTGATCCGGAGTGGTAGCACCTGTTAGGGTACCATTCATAGGTCAAATCTATATGTTTTAAATATTCGTATTTGATAGAACCGTGTGCCAAAAAAATCTTAAGAAACAACTACACAAAAATAAATATGCCCATACAAATAACATACTGTTTGCATTTCCCATAGCGCTAATACCCTTGGGAAAGGTATAAATCTAACTATTCTCCTCTAGCTATGAGTAAATAGTAGGGGCAGATTGTCTCTTTAACCTTGGTATGACAATCAGTCTAGGAGAAAGAAAACACTGAATTCAAACCTGTTAAACTCTGCTTAAAAATTGACCTTGTGTCACATTCTGTTCATTTGGAGGGGTTGGTAAATCTTATTAATAATGGAGATTCGCTTCCGGTTTTTGTCTGTAACAAAAGTACGTCACTGCTTACGTCACATTACCCAAAATCGTCATAACATAAAACACTCAAAATTTGAACATGCAACATTAGACAAGTCCTCATTGTTTTTTAAAACAAGTTTTAATAAATACATGACTGGTATTATATATCTATATATAGTTTGTTTTATTTTAATACATATTTAAAGTTTACATTTCAAATTGTTTTATTTTTTAATCCTTTAATGAATTTGATGATTTTACTTACTTAGGGTACAAACTCGCTGACATTGAATTTTTAACTCCCATCCCTCAGGCAATATGTTTCAAAAATCGATTTTTACATCGTCCGGGGAGCGTTTTTTTATTTTGCTAGTACATATAATAAAGTCCTTGGTTTGTTTATGACAAAAGCAAAATATTTGGAATGTCATCAGAAACAATAACAAAAATGAAAATAAAAGATAAAAGACGACCCCTTTGCTGAAAAATGACCTTTTTATATGTTTTTGTTGTCCTTATCATGTATAATTTTTAAGCTTAATTCTTTAGCATTAAATTTTGTTTTGTTTTATTTCTTTTATTCTTTTTTGCTTCCCTTCCATAATTTAACTTACCTTTAAACAACTTTTTTCTCCTTTTTTTTTCTCTTAACCTTTCAGCTATTTCTTTCTTATCAACAAAGTATTTTCTCAAACAACAACAAAAAAATCTTTCTACTTTCTTACTATTTAATATTTTCTTGTATTCTACCTACATTAAGTTAACTTTTTTATTTCTTTTAAATTTCATTTCTGTTCCCTTTGTTTTCCTTTTCTTCTTCTTAATATTCTTCTTCTATTCTTTTTCTTCTGCTTCTTATTATTATTATATTCTTCTTCTTATATTATTATATTCCAACTATTATCCTTACAGCTATTGGTAAATAGTAGTGCAAACTGGTCTTTAACTTTGATATAGCAACCACCCTAGTAGAAGGAAAACTCTGAATTCAAACCTTTTATTCATATCTAATATTAAACAGATCTATTTGACCCATAGTTTGGACTGTAACAGATACTGACTCTCCGGGTCAGATTGAACATGGAAGTAATGGCAATGGAGGGGTGATTCGATACTACCCAGAGCTCCGGAACTGTAACCTCACAATCAGCTGCAATCTAGTGTCATACCCAGGAGGGATCTGCAATACAGGTAAGCACTAATTATGAATAATTATCCTAAATGATAATTAACAATAAGCGATTCTACGGTTATTTTTTAAAATAATGACCATATTAAAATTCGTATTCAAGGTGTGTCAAAAAAGTATTGAGATTGAAGCTGTATTTACCGAGATAGAAATGAAGAATGAATAGAACGTTAAATTTTTTTTTCAGAATACAAAATGTGTTAAAAAAAAGTACAAAAAAATCTCGATACTTTTTTGACACACCTTGTATAATATAGTTAACTACTACTAATGAATAATTATCCTAAACTTAATTCGCCCTTTCGATTGGGGTAGAAGAATAGACCGAATGCACCTCTGCAGAGGGGTAAAATTCCCCCCAATGATACACATGTTGGCCATAAGTGGCGACCCGTGATGCTGAAGATGGGACCCTTGTGGCTGAGCAGTCCATGACATGCAACACTCCACTTTGGTCCTTACTTAAGTTAGACGGGCGGTCGGAGAGGTCCCCTCTGATCAATCGGCTGGTCACATTGTCCGAGCACGTATATGATTTTTCCAACCCTATTTCCTTTATGGCAAATCCCAAACCTTTTTATTACATTTGTGCTAGAAAGCGGTGGCTGAGGGTTTTAACTCTTTGGGTATGACGTTAAACCCTATCAGTTGGTGAATTTCCAACTCTGAAGCTCTGGGGAATGTGGAGTACCCCTTCATTGCCATTACTCCAGATCCTCTCTGACTCGGAGTAGTAGTACTGTTAGGGTCCCATCTATGGGTTAAATAGAAAAAAATAATTCAGTTAAAAAAAAATGGGTTTTAAAAATGTTGAATACCCATCAAGAATTGCTAAAACACAACCACGGCATAAAATAACCCAACAAGTCTTGACATGCCGTAAAATCTAACGAACCAATCCAACTAAAGATAATTGATTGACTTTTCAGAAGAGCTGCAACAGAATCCGGTGCCTGATTGTCGGAGGCCATAAGATTTTTGGCGTGTGATTCAGCACTGAATGTCGTAACAAGGGACCATTTTTCCCAATTTACTGCCTCCATTTAATAAATAAGTTGATTTGCATTAGGAACGGTCATTCGCGTTAACCAACACCGGCTAGTCACGAAACCTCTCGTTCTGCAATCACGAACGAACGAGACTTCACTAACCAATCCCGGTGGATGTCAACAGAAAAGAGCACAGATAATATTGTTATTTATTTCGCAGATATCAAACCAAATAGTTGGAAACTGAAGCCCATCACTGATTGGGTGGAACTGGATGCCAAAAACGGCTCATCTGATATTTTGAAGCCGGCATTTTGTCGTCAAGGGTCCAAAATAGATTTCGACGGAATTGAAATACGGATAAAGATCACAGAAAAAGATATTATCCAATAAACTAAATGTCAAAAAGAAAATTGATCTGTTCTTCTGTCTTTCTTTTTTCCTTTTTTTTCTCTTTTTTTTCTTTTTTTTTGCATGTTGTGATTCGCTAAAGATCTTACCACGTGATTAAAACTGATTAACTTCACTGATACGTCATTGGATTTCACGTACTCTGAGATACGGAAAGGCTGAGAGACAGATTCCAAACTCTAGTCAATTTTCCTCTTTTTTTTCTTTTTTTTCTTTTTTCTTCTTTTATTTGATTTTAATTTTTGTTGATTGGCTGGTTGGTTGGATTTTACGGCATGTCAATTCTCTTGGATTATTTTATGCCGACGATATTTTGTTATATAGCTATCCAGTCTGACTATATAAATGACGAGAGAGAGAGAGTTGGGTTCTCTTTCGCCGACTGGCCATCTTCCTTTGGGTTGATTTCTTCCTCTGGTTGATACAGCCTCTCTTGTGCTGGCTCCGGTTATCTGTGCACATCTTTTTGTTTTAAATGGTGACGCAAGACTTTGTGTTTGTTTTTTTTTTTTGTTTTTTCAGACGTCTTTATTAAAACCGAGACCAAAAGGTCCAACCAGGGGTGAGAAGACTGCTTACTCGGAAACAGACGACCATCACGTCCGCTCCCTTCGACTAAACACCAAATTCTAACTAACTCAGTTCCCTTTCAGACGTTTTACCTTTAGCCAATGAGAAATCGCCGTCTAGGCAGTGAAATGTTATGGCAACTTTCCATCCACAATACAGTCATTTAAATTTTACTACACTACAGTCATAATTTGTAGGCAACCCATGAATTATGTAACAATTTTGTTACTCATTTATTGGGTATTCATTTTTTTTTTCAAACTTTTTTTTTATACTCATTTTTTAATCTGTTTAACCCATGGATGGGACCCTAACAACTGCGGTCAGAATGGATCTGGGAGTAATGGTGATAAATGAGTACTCCACATTCCCCAGAGTTCATAAATTGGAATTTCACCACTAAATGCAGTTTAACGTCACACCCAGGACATTTTCTTCTTTTTCTTTTTCTTTTTCTTTTTCTTTTTCTTTCTTTCTTTTTTCTTTGATTTACATTTTTTGTTTACTAATAGTAATAAACCTTTTATTGACTAACTTTAGGTTTCTTTGTTTTATGAATAAACAACTTAAAAACAAGAATATAAAAAAATAAAAGATAATGAAACAAATATATAGACAAATAATTTTTGTTAATCTATATATATTAGGTTGTTACAAAAATAATGGCCGATTGAAGTGCTCGGTTTTGAAATGTCATTTTAACATAGAATTTGTTGTTTATTTCAGGTGAATTTTTGCATATATAATAATTAATCTGTGCTCAAAAATAAAATTTAATTCATTTTCAGATAGAAAGTATTTTTGAAAAATAGGAGCCTTCAAAGATGAACGTGCCTAAACATGACCTTCGCCTTCTTATGTTGCATGAGTTCAAGCTTGGGCACAATGCTCCGAAACTGCTGCCAATATCAACAAAGCATGGGGAGATGAATCCACAAGTGATCGGACAGTACGAAGGTGGTTCCAGAAATTCCGGAGTGGAGATGAGAGTCTTGAAGATGAAGAAGGTAGAGGACGGACATGCAGTCTTGACAATGAACAATTGCAGGCAGTTGTTGAGCAAAATCCACGACAGAGTGTCAGAGAGATGTCTCAGACACTTAGCTGCCCAAGGCTCGTATTTTGACTAATTTTAACATTTCTACTGTTAGTGTTTCAACAATAAATGTATGTATTTGAAATCGACCATTATGTTTGTAACAATCTAATAGATGTAGATAGATTTATTTTTCACTTTATAAATCCCGGGCAACGCCGGGTAGCTCTGCTAGTATGTTATATAAAAATGAAATAACTGAGAAAAATATTTTGCAATTAATTCTGAAAATATAGCCTGGAAACAATATTAGGAAAATTATCAATGAAAGGCCTGAGGATGAAATTAATTAAAATGAAGGAAGCTTTCTAATAATGGACGAATGTTGTTATGATTAGTATCTGGGTGAATCCTCGTGGTGTAGTGGCTAACGTGTTGGACTGTGACATCGTAGAAATCGAGTTCGAACTCCAGTTGCGTAATTACATTCACTTTCTGACTAATATATATATATATATATACCAACCCCTCCGCACGAGCAGGATGTGACACAAGGTCAATTTCTTAAGCGGAGTTCCACAGGTTTGAATTCAGAGTTTTCCTTCTCCTAGACCGGTTGCCTAACCAAGGTTAAAGAGTCCAGTCTGCCCTACTATTTATCCATAGCTGGAGGGAGAGTAGGATTCATACCTTTCCCAAGTGTATTAGCGCTAAGTGAAATGCAATTACCATGTCCATGATTTGAACTCGGTGCGACGAGTCCATTTCCCATGACTTTAACCATTACACCACGCGCTTTCTGACTAATACCTTGCGAAAGTTATGAGTCGCCTCATCCACCAGCTATAGGTTAACTAGTACCACTACTAATCTTCTAGAAGGATGGCTTTGGCATTAAATAACCCACAAAAGCACGCAGGTTCAAAAAACGAACACTACCAACGGATAAGAACATTATTCTCTATACAGTTTCTTATCTCTCGTTTTATTCTGAAAAGATATCTATCACTGTTCAGACAACACTTTTCCCATCCTAATGTCCCGATGAAGGTTTGATAAAAACCGTAACGTTTTAAATTCGACTTCACCATTTAGAATAAATATATCTTTATGGAATACTTTTTTCTACACACACACACACACACATGTATGTGTGTGTGTGAGAGAGAGAGAGAGAGAGAGAGAGAGAGAGAGAGAGAGAGAGAGAGAGAAAGTGTGTGTGTGTGTGTGTGTGTGTGTGTGTGTGTGTGTAAGTGAAGGTACGTGGTGTAATTGTCGTAAGAGTCGTAGGAAATTGACTTGTCGACCCGAGTTCAAATCCTGGACGAGGCTGTTTACGTTTCCCATAGCACAAAACCCTTGGGAAAGGTATGCGTTCAACTAATCTCTCTCTAACTATGGGTAAATAGTAGGACAGACTAGGCTCTTTAATTTGACTAGGTAACTAGTCTAGGAGAATGAAAACTCTGAATTCGAATCGGTTAAACTCCGCATAAGAAATTGGCCTTGTTTCACTTCCTGCTCATGGGGAGGGGTTGGTATATATATATAGTCATTCATAGACACCGTGTTTCGACGTATCACGTCTCTTCAGTGTGGCTAGATATTTGTAGGCTACCTCCAGCCGGGATGGAAACCCGATCGATTCGTTATCAGTCAGGCTGCTTAACTACTCGGCCATCGTCACCTACTTTTTCCATCCTAATGTCCTTATGAAGGTTTGGGAGGATGTTTTTAACTGATAAATACACACATATGTATAGACAAGGTGTGTCATAAAAGTATCGAGATTGAAGTTGTATTTACCAAGATAGAAATGAACATTATTTCTTCAAAATACTAGGTGTGTCAAAAAGTACAAAAAATCTCGATACTTTTTGGACACACCTTGTATGTAAAGACCGCCAGAGAGTGTTCCATAGAATTATGACACAATAGCAGGGCACACGTGGTAACGGAAAAAGAAAGTTTTACTCAATACCATCTAAAATTGAAAATTAAAGTCGATATTCATGAGTAAGGGAAAGTACTCTTTGCTGTCCTGTCCGTGGGGCTTAAAATACGCTGACTGTAGCCCTCCCTAACCAACATAAAGGGGTGTCCTGTGTTGGTATAATACTAAACTTGATCTAATAGTGAAGCTACAATTCTGGAGATCTGGGGAGTATAGAGTACCCTTTTATTACCACTACTTCCATGTTCACTCTGACCCGGAGTGGTTAGGGTCCAATTCATAGGCCAAATCAATTTGTTTAAGAATCATTCATTATTGATGGTAACATCTTTGTTAAAACACATGAAAATGGTTTAATCTAAGTTCATGTAAAGACCAATGCCTCCTGCTGTTTATTCCAGACTATGCAGCAGAAATTCAGCTTGGTCAGATATATTTGCATGAAGCGCTAGATCACCTTTGTAGTCTGCATCTGTTATAGTTTCTGCATAATATCGTAAACAACAGAAAATAAAATGAAAATTAAAGGCATTAAAAGTAGACTTGGAACTTATTGGGCATTACTACTAAAAAGATGCACTGATCGTAAGCGACCTCAAAATGTTAACAAAAAAGACAAAATCAAAATGAAAACAGTACTTACCGGTTAAGTATTGGGCCAGAGGTTCCGCAAATGACGTTGCCTCGTTCTGAAACTTGATCGAAGGCAGAAGCGGCCCGAGGCTATCAGGCCAATAAAATCCGAGATCACGTTGCACTTTGCAGAAGGTTTGCTTTTCCAAGTGTATAAAATCCCTTTGTTCGTATACGCGTTGCGGTTCTGGCCGAATGAAAACGCAATGGTCGGTACTGTACATTCCCGGACATCCTAAATCAGAAAGGTCGTTCCGGACGAACGGTTCGTAGAGGGGAGGTGCCGAATGGACAAACGAGGTAACTAATCGTTGTTTTTTAATGGCTAACGTGCGATGACTTCGGCGATAGTATTCTTTCTCTGACTTGTCCCAGTTTTGCAACAATTGGTCGTTGAATTGGAGAATACTAGGGGTTGTCTCTTTGGGGGTTTTGCTCTGTTCCCGTAACTTCTGAAGCCGTTCGATTGGTGGGGTTTTCAGAACCGCCCTTACTTTCTGCTCCAGTTCACGCTGCATCTGTTCTCGAATTCCCGCTTTCCAATCAGCGCTACCTGTGGAGACTAAAGAAATGCAAAAATTCAGTATAAACTTTCTTTCAAGTTTGTATTATTCTCTTTAAAGAATTGGTCCATCATTTATCTGAGGTGACAATAGGGCATGACACTCGAATGTACCAGTGTATTAATAAATAGATAAAGATTATCTTTCCACAACTCTCTTTTCTCTTTTCTCTTTCTTTCTTTCTTTTTCTTATTATATTTTCTTTTTTCTTTTTGTTGTGTAGCATAAACAATCAAAAACATCTTACAGAATAGAAATAATCAAAAACACACACATTCCGAAGCTGGAGTCTACACAATAGATTGCTTAAATTGTAACAAAAAGTATGTGGGAGAGACCTCTAGATCCTTATCTAAACGATTATCTGAACATAGATATCATATTAAATCACCTAAATTAATAAATAAATAAAGATTATCTTTCCCCAACTCTCTTTTCTCTTTTCTCTTCCTTTCTTTCTTTCTTTCTTATTATATTTTCTTTTTCTTTTTGTTGTGTAGCATATTCTTTTTCTTCATTTTATTTCCCCACAGTCAAAATAAAATAGTCTATTATTTATTTGAGGTGACAATAGGGCGTGACACCCGGAAGTACAAGCATATTAATAAAAAGATAAAGATAATCTCATCCTCTCTCGTTTCTCTTTCTTTCATTCATTTCTTTCCTTCTTTCTTATCATGTTTTCTTTCTTTATCCTTCTGATGTGTGACATGTTCTTTTTCTTCCCTTTCTTTGCTCAGAAAAACGGGATGGTTCATTATTTATCTGAGATGACGACATGGCGTAATACACGGGGTACAATCCTTGGAAACGCAATTGTTGATAAATGCGTCATAAAACAAACAATATTTTGTTTCGTTCTCATTATAAATAAACTTAATATAAAAATAATCACTCGTATTTTTGGCATTGACCTATATATATATATATATATATATATATCAACCAAGGATACGACACATGGTCAATTTCTTAAGCAGAGTTTAGCAGGCTTGAATTCAGTTTTCCATCTCCTAGACTGGTTAAAGAGTTAAAGGTTAAAGAGCCCAGTCTGCCCTACTATTTACCCATAGCTGGAGAGAGTGTAGTTGGTTCATAGCTTTCACAAGAGTATTAGAGCTATGTGAAAAATGCAAAAAGCTTTGTCCAGGATTTGAACTCGGGTCGAAGAGTTCATTTCCTATGACCCTAACGATTACACAACGCGTTACCATTGATCTATTAAATGTTTCTTTCTACTGTTTCATAGATTTATTAATTTTGTTTTAAATAATGATTTTTAGAGAACAATAGGTTTTCAGTCCAACACCGATATATTGAATATGTGATGTTATTGTTTAGAGGAGAAAGTTTAAATTTGGTTTCTATTTAAACTCCTAAACTCCTAATGTTACATAATTCGTGGGTAGCCAACCAATTATGTATGTAAGTGTAGTAAGATTTAAATAATGGTATAATAAAGTTATTGACACCAGTTACCTTTCTCTGATCTAGACGCTGATTACTGATTGGCTAAAGACGCTGATTACTGACTGGCTAAAGACGACTGAGAGAAGGGAATTAACTTAAATTTTGGCCGTTAGTCGAAAGAAGCAGACGTGAGAGTCGTTTTCTCTCAAGATACCATCTTCTCACCGCGTGTTTATAAAACCCTTTTGGGCTTATAAAGACGTCTTGTAAAATAATGAAGACTCGCTTAATTATTACAAACCAAGAAATGAGCATAGACAACCCAGCCCAGAAGAAGAAAGAAATCAACTCAGCAAATGGAAGATGGCCACCGACTAAACAGAACCACATAAGAACTAATCTCCATCGCTTCCACTCCCTCCTCCCCATTATATTTAAATCCATATATATGAAGATAATAACAATATATATATATATATATATATATATATATCTTGTTATAATGGAGATTCGGTGTCTATCTGTCTGTAACCGAAACTACGTCACTGCTTACGTCTCAATACCCTCAGTCTGTCAATTGCCTACGAGTATCAATGAGAATTTAATTTATAGTCAAAATCGTTAATGCATAGAATAAATCTTATTTATTAACGATGTCTCTATATGAAAATCTGAGATAGATTTGTCTCAAAACAGGCTATGTTATTAGTGCACTTAAAATCCTGCAATGTGTCTTATATATCACTAAGAAATAAAGGTTTACATAATATATGGCGTACTTATTTGCATACTGATTTTAACAAAATCAAGTTTAATAAATAATCACTTGGTGTTATTGATCTCTAATATTATTGTTGTATTCTCCAATGTATTAAAATCAATCCTATGAATGATTTTATATAGAAACCAAGTAAAATATAAGTAAAATAAGTGTAAGCTTTTTATATGCGTTCTTATTTAATTTCGTTAGTCTTTGTAATGTAATATATTGTTTTATTCTTAAGATTGGTTGACTTTAAAACTTTTTGGTGACATTTTTGATTTCATGGACAAAAATGCTTTTATAAACCAATTTTTAGTTGTAGGGAAGCTCTTGAACTCATTTTATAGACATAAATAGATTACAAAAAGTCACCATTTTTCGCCAACCCCACCAAATTTGGTGATCTAAAATCGACTTATCTCCGCCAATTTCTGAAATTGGAAGCTCAAATTTTTTGGATTATCTAATGTTAACATAGTCCACACCAGAAAAATTGAAGGGGGTGGGTGACAATTTTACTTTTTTCTGGATGACTTGACATAGAATTACCCACAAGGTAAATTTCTTAAGCGAAGTTTAACAGAGTTTTCCTTCTCCTAGACTGGTTGCCTAACTATTGCTGAAGAGGCCAGTCTGTACTACTATTTACCCATAGCTGGAGGGAGAGTAGTTGGATTCATACCTTTCCCAGGGGTATTAGCGGTGTGTGAAATGCAAACAGTATATTATTTGTTTGTACATATCTTATATTTTTGTGTAATTTTTACTTGGGTTCTTTTTTTCTTTTTTTTTTTTAATAAATACAGCGTCAGTCTCGATACCTTTTCAACCCACTTCTTATTTCGAAGAAAATTAACGTTTCATTAGCTCTATGTGAAATGCAAACAACCTCATCCAGGATATGAACTCGTTTCGCCGTGCCTATTTTCTACGACAATAACCATTCCACAACACTCCTCCACAATATAAGTTAATGTCTGTCTTCGGAACTCATTCAAGCCCGCAAATACACTCAGTGACCCTGTGATTGTTTAACATAGAAACATTTTAATACGTTGTTTAATTCGTAACAGGTCGTTTATCAAAAGAATAAATACAGAATAAACTGTTTCATTGTTTTTTTTTTTTATATTTTTCTAAATAGCACAAACACTTTTATGGTGTTCTTTCAGTTTATCAAAACACGTTAGCATTGAATTATGATATCCGATCGAGATTATGATACAAAGTCAATATAACGTGTTTTTTGTTTTTTTTTGTTTTTTTTTTTTTTTTTTTTTTACTGCGACTTGAGCAGGTCATTTTTTTTTTCAGGGTAAGGGCAAGAAACCACCTGCTCAGGGAGGCAGTAACAAAAATGTCCAGTTCCATCTTCAACCCCCACCCCTAACAGGTTGTCACGCATCAGATAACAAGCCTAACCCTTTCTTCCTTTTACACATTGTATGTAGGGGCTTCTTTGAATATAGATATATACCACAGAGAAATATATATATATAATAAATAAGTAATCCACAGACACGTGTTTCGAAGTATCACTTCTCATCAGTGTGGTTATACATTTTAACAGCTACCCCTGGCCGGGTTTGTGACCCGAATGAACTTTCGTTCGCCAATCCTCTTACCCGTACGGCCCTCAGTCAAATATAGGAGAATATTTAATCACTACATTTCTAAGTGGAAATGAATTCACTAGAGGCCTCAAACATTTGTAAACAAAGCGAGGTTTAGCTACACGCCAGTTTTCGGTGAATCCATATATATATATATTCCCCCCCCCTTTTTTGTCCCCCTCTGGCTCACCTCCATTCGTTCTTAAAGAATATTTCTTAAACAATCTGACTTTTATTTGTCGCCGGTGTTTATACTTGAAAAAGAACCGGCCTTCGTATTCCCCACATTTTATATTTTATTTCGTAATAAAATTTTACCATTCGTAACTTGTATGATCTCCTACATACATATGATTCCTCCAATTTTAGTACTCTAATTTTCCTGTACCAAAGTTATTCATATATATATATTATATATATATATATATATATATATTAGAATGGAATGAAGTACCTACTCGATTTTCATCGTAGATTCTTCAGGGTTACTTTAAATTAATCGAGGTTACGATTAATCTTTGTTTATAAACATGCCCGTTGGAATGGGACTTAAATTTAGTAAGGAACGCTTGTTTATATTTTCGTAGATCAAAACGGTTTTTGATTATTGAATTTTCTCATTTTTTCTCATATATATATATATATATATATATATATATATATATATATATATATATATACTACAGAGGAATATATAAAATCAAAAGAGCTAGGTAACATACAGTTTCTCGCGTATGTGATTTTCGAACCAAACGCATAGACGAGAAACTGTCAGTTACCAGGTGCCGTTGACCTCATGTCTCCGCTACCCTAACTTAGATATACATGCGCTAACAATTAATAGTGAGCAACCTTAGCTTATAAACATACCACATTACAATATATATATATATATATATATATAATATATATATAGATATTTATATATATATTGGGGGGGA